>VZQC01005070.1:2352941-2715350 GCA_009823505.1 Rhizomys pruinosus | reverse complement strand
TCAATTGTTCCTTTAATAAAGATGTAATGGCCCTCTTTGTCTCTTTTGATTTCTTTTGCTTTGAAGTCTATTTTGTCTGATATTAGAATAGCAACACCTGCTTTCTTTTTGGTACCATTTGCTTGGAATACTTTCTTCCATCCCTTCACCTTAAGTTGGTGCCTATCCTTGAAATTGAGATGGGTTTCTTGTAGACAGCATATAGGTGGGTTTTGTTTCCTAATCCATTCTCCCAGTCTATGTCTTTTGATTGGGGAGTTTAGTCCATTAATATTTAGCGTTATAATTGAAAGATGGATGTTGCTTCCTTTCACCTTATCATCCATTTGGACTTTTAGCCTCTGATTCTACTCCTATGGTTATGTTTTTATTAGTTTCTTTTCCTAGGTGCTTGGGGATAGTTCTCCTCTCCTGCCTTTTGAGGAATTGCTTCAAGTATTTTCTGAAGAGTTGGTTTTCCGGACATGTATTCTATCATCTTGTTTATGTCATAGAATATTTTTCTCTTTCCTTCAACTATAATTGACATTTTTGCTGGGTATAGTATTCTGCATTGGTTTCCACAGTCCTTTAGCACTGGGAATGCTTTGCTCCATGTTCTTCTTGCTTTCATGGTTTGTGCGGAGAAGTCAGTTGTAATTCTGATGGGTCTCCCTTGGTATGTGACTTGTTTTTCTTTTGTAGCCTTCAGAATTTTGTCTTTGTTTCAGACATCTAGCATTTTAAATATGATATGGCATGGGGAGTTTCTTTTCTGATCTTGTCCATTTGGAGTTCTATGTGCTTCTTGTATTTGTATGGGTTTGTCTGATTTTAGTTTTGGGAAATTTTCATCTATTATTCTGTTGAAGATCTGATCAACACTATTCTCTTGAGATTCTTCTCCTTCCTCTATTCCTATGATGCAGAGGCTTGATCTTTTCATGGTGTCCCATATTTCCTTGTTGTTCCACTTTTGTGTATTTTTAAAATTTTCCTAATCTTTATTTGAGCTTTTTATTTGCTCTGTGTTATCTTCCAGGTCTGATATTCTTTGTTCTGCTTCCTCCATTCTATTTTTGAGGCTTTTTTCCATTCCTTTCTTCTTAATTAGATGAGTGTTCTAGTTCCTTTTTCATTTCATCCTGTGATTTCTTCAGTATTTCCATTTCCTTTTTGAGCTTCTCAATCTCTTCTTGGTGCGCCTTACTTTGCTGGTTGGCTTCCTCTTTCAGTGTTTCTACTTCCTTCTGGAGTTTGTCATTTTCTCCCTCTAGTTCTTTCTGGAGTTTGTCATTCTCTCCCTTTAGTTCTTTCTGAAGTTTGTCATTGTCTTCCTCTAGGTCCTTTGTGAGTTTTTCATTCTCTCTCATTAGTTCTCTGACTTCTTCTTTATTTTCTTTAATTTCTCTGAATAGGTCTGCAATTATTCCTCTAAGATCTGTTTTTTGGGTCACCTCCAGGGGATCCCACTGTAGCAGTCTCCTACAGGGCTGGTAGAGCTTGGTGCAGAATTATCCTGCACCTTTCCCATGTTATCCCTTAGCCATGTCCCTGGCATAAGGTTTTCCCTTTTTTTTGGCCTGTATTCCAATCCTAATCACAAATGTCTTTTCACTGTTTTGAAAGCTTGTTTTGCTTGCCTCCTTCCGATGCCTGCTTTTATCTTTTTTTTTTCTCCTCCTTGTTTATGGAGTGTTGACTTGTCTAGGTTTCAGGCTTTCAATTTTGTTTATATATTGGATACTGGAAGTCTAATTCACTCTTCCCTTTCTGTTCTGAAGTTTCTCCAAAAAAATCCACTTGGACACTCAGCAATTCAGCCTGGGGGGGGGGATGCCTGACTTAGCCTGCCCATGCCCTGGTACCTGTCTGAAGTGCTGGGCTCTTACCTGTGCTTCAGGTGGTCTTAGAAAGCAAGGCCCTGACCTGGGCACTGTGCACAGAGCCTCACAATGGCACCAGGCTCAGTTTTACTGCTGACTGCAAGGGCGAAGGGTGATCCTGCCCACACAGCCACACCCTACAAGGGCTTAGCATTTAGTCCCAAGGAAGCAGGGCCATGGCACCCCTGCCACAAACCAGTGAATCAATTATCCATCAACCTAAGAGTTGATCTATCCTAAAATCTACCTGTCTGGAGTGCCAGGCTCTTACCTGTGCATCAGGTGGTCTTAGCAAGCAAGTCCCTGACCTGAGCCCTGCCCACAGAGACTCACAATGGTGTCAGGCCCAGTGTTCACAGCTTATAGGTTTTGGCACGTTTCTGTGTTCATTTGAATTCATTAAAGTGTAAAGTTGTTTATTTTTTCTTTTTGAGACTTTGCTTGTTATAGGGTATGTTGTTTAATCTTACATTTCTGTGAATTTTTTGAATGTATTTCTGGCTTCTAATTTTCATTTTATATGGTCAGAAACATACTTGAATTATTTAAATTATTTTGGATGCAATGAACTGTGTTGTAAACATGTCATCTATTAAAAAAGTCCACATGTGCTTGCTAGAATATTCTATAGATGTTGATTAATGTAGTAGACATTTACGGGTGATCAAGTTTCCTGTTTGCTTGCTGCTATCATCAAATATATGTTTACATGTTAAAGCTCAAGAGTGTAACTATATGTATATTGTTTTACACAATTACTTATTTTTATTTTTACTTATTTATTTTTTGTCTTTTTGAGACAGGGTCTCCAGTAGCCCCAGCTGTCCTGTCCTGGAACTCACTATGTAGACCAGGCTGGCCTTGAACTCAGAGAGATCTACCTGCCTCTGTCTCCACAGTGCTGGGATTAAAGGCATGCGTCACCATGCCTGGTACACAATTGCTTTTTAAATCTATTTAGTACAGCAAAAAGAAACATGAACTTAGACTATTTCTTATAATCACATCATTAATTTAATTATACTCTACTTTCTTCATGTGGGCTTATATTACTCCCCAAGTTCACCAAGCTTTGGTCTAAAGAAATTCCTGAAGCTTTTCTTGTAATCAGATCTGCTATCAATAAATTCTATCTTTGTTCCTCTTTTGAGAATGTCTCTGGTTCATTTGGAGTTTAGAACTCTATATAGTGTATAGATTGACAATTTTTCTCCTTCAGTGCTGTGAATGTATTGTCTCATTGCCTTTGGTCTTCTTTGGCTCTAAAGGGAAGCACATTGTTAACCTAATTCAGATTTGCTTGTAGCTAAATAATTTTTTCTTTTCTGCTTTAACTTTTTCTGTTCTTCACTTTAAATCTTTTGTTGTTTCTTTTCATTATTTTTTCATCTGAATTTGTTTATTTATTTATTATTTATTTATTTAGAAAATGACTCCTGAGGTATGTTGACTAACTCCTCAAATCTGGTAAATATTTACTCACCATTCATTATTTACTGAGTTATTTTTTTGTCATTTATTTATGCCAGTGTTACACTATGTAATCTATCCTAGCCTTGAATTTGAGATTATGCCTCAACCTTCCCATTGCAGGGATTATTAGACATTTATCTTCATGTCTGGTTAGTTTCAAATCTTTGCTAATTTTTCTACTTCATCTTCTGGTTCTCAGCCTATACATAGTCGTTATGTTTAATAAAGTGCCTTATAACTTTCCGCTATTTTTTTCTTAGTCCTTTTTTCTCTTCACTTTTCAGATTATACAAACTCTTTCCAGTTTTCCATTTGCCAATAGTCTTTTCTGCCACTTAATATAGCATTTAGCCTAGTGATGTTTTCAATTCAGAATTTGTGTTTAAAAATTCTACGGTTTGAATTTGGTTGCTTTGTATAATTTCTGTAATTTCGTTGTTATTCTGTGTTAAGAGAAACTTGTCATAATACTTGGCTTTGCCTCTTTAAGCCCTGTTTTCCCATTGATTCTAAGCCCACAATCTGAGGCCTATCAATGGCCATTTCTGTTTTATTTTCTTTTTACATGTTCTTTTGCTTTTTTCTTTAAAAACCCTATGTACAGTTCTCTCCTTTTTCTTTGTTGTCCATATAGTCATATTACCTTGAAAACTGTTTTTTGGAAATTACATAAAGTCTAAATGCTAATCCCTTTACTGGAGTGTTGGTTTTCCTGGTGGAGTTCTTGTCGTGGTCCTGTTTACCACTTTTGGGGTGCGTGTGTGTGTGTGTGTGTGTGTGTGTGTGTGTGTGTTGCTCAGAGTACAGTTCAGGTCCATGTGCATACTAGGCTCCTGCTTTAGCACTGTGCTACATCTCTATTCCTTGTAACAGTTTTGACAGTTATTTCCTCCACAGTGCCTGTCCTCTGCTTTTCTGATGACACGTGTCAGAGGGCACAAGCTTGGCATGGACACCATATCTCTGAAAAGGCAGCAGTTTTAGCAAGCTCACTGTCTGTGTTTATCCTTGCTTTCTATATTAACATATCTTACTTTGTGGACAGCACATCCAGCTGTTAGTCTCCATTAATTGCCAAGTGATTGCTATCAGATTTTCACAATGCTTCATGTTATAAATTACTTCAGTGTCCAATCCAATTAAAGGCAATCACAATTGTTGAGTCAGTCTTTGAGGCTTGCTTCAACACCAGAACTCTTCACAGCTGCTTCTTTTCCTTGTACTTCCTCAGAAATTCTAGTTCATGTTAAAACTAGTTGTTATTTTTGGGGGCAACAAATAGCCTCCTCTTACTTATTTGCCACTAACATCTTCACTCTGTGAATGGGTACTATTAGGATGAAACCTTCCCAGACCAGTCAATTTTCTTAGGAAATTATTTGAAGATAACTGAATATATAGTCTATTTCTTTTCTAGCCAGAATCTTTGCCTTGCTGCCCAGGAGTATCGGAACGAATCTCTTTTGTATGGTTTCTACAAATAAAAACAGTAATATAGTCGTACTTATTTCTGAATTTTTCAAAAATGGTGCTGCCAAGCTTTGGGACTAGTGGCCCCCAGTCTTCTCAGCCTGCCCTCCCAGCATCTCCACTCTTCCAGAAAGGTACAGCAAGGATGACTTGTGGCTTAGTCCTCTGATTCTGCCATTTGTGCAGTATTGTGTTCATTATGACTGGGGACTCTGAGTGGAGTCTGCAGAGTAAAAGAGAGCTCCCGTCTTCATAGCTCCTACTGATCGAAATACAGCATCTATAATAAAGACCTAGGGAAGAGGTAAAATGTTGATACTCTCACATGCCCTAGGGCCATATCCCTAGGCTGAGGGCTATGGGAAAATGATCCCTGTGTTCTTGACTGTGCCTCTCCTAAGGAGGCCTTAATCAGGTAGGGTTAGGATGGGAATAGAGTAGTTTTCTTGAACAGTGCTGAGAACCAACCCCTATTTATAGAAAGATTTAATACACATTGTAATTAAATAGTTTATTATTTACCATATGCCTTTAGACAAGTTTTGAAGTTTATATTATTAGGTCGTTTTATGAACTTTTACTGCTTATACTATTTTGCTTGGAATAGGGTCTATAGAGCTCTATGTTCCTTTGGGTCATTCACCCCCTTGTACAGAATAAGTACACAAAGGATTTTTAGTGCTGTACATTATGGAAGAAATCTAGTAGCTCTTGTCTGTTTGCCTCACTTAGCAGTACAGAATATCATAATAATACCATCTATGTATGAATGCAGGGATAGAGTTTACTGTTTCTTACATTTCAAGTAGGAAAACCAACAAGAACAACAGCAAATAAAAAGCCTTTCAGCTTGGCCTGGAATGGGCATGAAGATTTTATAAAAGCTCAAGAAGAGTTGGGTTGATTGTTGAGGTCATTTTTATGAAGGATATTGGACTTTTCCCTGTAATGTCTCCTTAACACCAGGAACGACTCTTCAAGGCATGAAGTCTGCTCTGCTCTATCCTTCGGGTTCATGTTTACTTCCATGGAATGGTCAGGGAGACCAGAAGGTGACATTTCCAACTGAAAAACCAAAATTATTAGAAGGCTCAGACGTGGGCATTCATTTTGAGGGCTGCCTTGACATGAAATTTTATTTTAATTTTCATATGAATGAGTTTCCTGCACTATATTTTCAATTGAATTACAGAAAAAAAAGAATTTATGACAAGCATTAACTTTTGAACATGTGGGTTAATGATAAGATTTCATGAAAGCCAGATTTTATTTTAACATAATTTTTGACAAGGCTTAACTCAAAGTTTAAGAAAAAAGAACTCTAACCAAAAATATTTATAACATGCTTCTTGACCAAAGGTGTTTTAACTTCCTTTCTCAATTCTACACTCTTACCACAAGGGAATATTTGGAAATTTCAGAATCCTGTTTCCTTGTCATTATGGGAGGGAAGGGTTAATATTATCGAGGAGGTAAATACAAGGGATGCCATTAAACATTCTGTAATGCACAAGGAGCCCCTCAATAACAAAGAGTTACAATTAGAAAAGACAGAAAATGCCAATAATGTCAAATTAAAGAAACTTATTTAGAGAAAAATCAGAATTTCTCATAACTCATTTCTCATATTCGACTATTCTAATCTTCTCTAAATGAATCATAGTTAGTAACTTTCTCTTGAGAAATGACAGTCCCTGTGCTCACGCACCAACATGTACTTGGTAGGAATGTGTGATCACAGGGAATTCTAAAGAACAGCAAGGATACCCTCAAATGCCATAGACTCCCCAGTTTCAGACTTGATTTCCCCACTCATTCCAAACTTCCACTAACGAAGAAGCATTTCTCGGTTTCTCCTCTATTACATCCCAGTGTCCAAATAGCTCTTTGATTTTTACTTCCTGGTATTCCTACTTCTCTATAGTCTGTTCTGTATTAGCTGCTGTAACCTAGTAGTACCTGTGTCTCCAATAATATTACAGAATGTGACATAACAGTGAGGTCTTTCTCTGGAAAGGCTCCTACCTACACTACATGACAAGCAAGCTCTAGCTGCCAGCACCAGCACTAAGTTGTATGGCCTGTGGAAGAGACATGGTAGCAACCAATTCTCAAGCCCCATTCAAGCCTGGAACCATGCTTTTTAACATCTCACATGATTGGCAGAAAAAGAGTCTTTCCCTGCTAGAATCAGTTGTTTGTTGAAGGATAAAGAGAATGCACATGTTGGCGTGTCCTCGGCTCAAAGCAATACTCTACTCTCCATTGCGTTCTAGGTTGGAAACTTCAGTTTTATAGTAATCTGATGTTTCTCCATTGTTTTATGGTCCTGTCAGGGTTAAGAAGCTCTAGGTTTTTTTTTTTTTTTCTAGCTGTAACCTCTCCAAACAGAATCATCCTAGATTTAAAAAAAATTCAATCAGTGATTTATTATAAATATTTATTTAAAATTTTCTTAACATTTTTAATTATGTGGATGTGTGTTTGTCTGTCTCTAAGTATGTACATTTCATTACAGGACTCCCTCAGAACCCAGAAGAAGATATCAGCTGCCCTTGACTGGAGTTACAGACTCCAGTCTGTTAGTTGCCTGATACAGTTGCTGAGAACCAAACTGGGGTCCTTTATAAGAGCAATATGCTCTCTTAACTGCTTAGCTGTCCCTGGTGCCCAGCCAGTGCATTTTTAGAAGTGAATTATCTGTTAAGTTGTCCAGACAAATGATCCTGACCTTCCTGTATTTTGTGCCAGCAGAGCACCATGTTTATGGGTGAAGCTGTTAAGTTATCAATTAACCTCCTTCTATCAATCTAATAAAGTGTTAATGGACTGCTTGTCTTCCCCCTCAGTATTTCCTTCAGTATCTGAGCCTCATAAATCTCAATATTATTTAACTTGACACAATACCCATAATTCACTTTAGGTAAATAAAAACAGAGTTTATTTTGCAGTGAACATGTCTTGTACTGGGAGGAAAAGCAGTGTATCTTTGTTGTTGCATAGAAAGAATAAAACATTAAGAAGCACACTATTCTTTACCATGTTGGGCACAATTTTTAACAAATGAGCAAACAAATAAACATTGAAATACTTGGCTTTTCTCTTTAGATGGTTTATTACTTGACTTCATTGAAGTATGATTATTATGCTCTCAGAAATTAAAGATTATAGATGAATCATCATAAAACACAGATTTTTCTCAAAAAATTCATATACTTCAATTATAGTATAAAGTGGCAACAAGGAACAGAGGGAGAATCTGGACAAAACTTCCTTCCAGATGTGCACTGAATCGAGAAGAGCTTTTTTAATAACCCACCTGAGAGGTCAACAAACTAACAGTGGACATGTCACTGTATTCCCTCAGCATCAGACTTGTTTATTTAATGTGGATAATTATGCCTCATTAAGAGTTAGTGTGGTAGTTAACTGTAATTAAATTAATGCACTCACATAAATAGTATGAAGCCTACCTCACGCTGGGGCTTCACTTATTACCTAATGCTATTATCATCATCAACAACAATATAAAATCTAAGTAATATCACTTAAAATGGATTAATTCCAGATAATAAGATTTCTGTAATCTTTCTACTTTTTCCACAGAGACTAGAACTTTCTACACTGTTCTTTTTTCTCTATTAGAAAATCTCAATTACAATAGATTTCTGGATTTGCCTGTGTGTTCAGCTTGCATGCACACCTTGACTCTGCTGATTGGCTCCATTCTGGGTTAGTGTCTCTTCTTCTGACCAAAGGAATTAGTGAAATGGATTTAGTGCCTGCTGAGTGGTGGTTTATCCTGTGCCCATCAATACTAAGTTGGGGACTTTGTGTATGTTTTCCATAAAGACTGCTTTCAATTGGAAATTCAGCCAATAGTCCTTTCCACTCTGAGAGTTTGTGACTTAAATTACCCCCATCCAAATGCTGGCTCAAGACATTATTCTCATCTAAACATCATTATCTCATCCAGTCTCCCAACAGAGCAACCAAGAAACTCACTATAAAAAGCCAGTGCCTAGGGACTGGAGAGATCCCTAGCGGTTAAGAGCACGCCAAATGCTCTTGCAGAGGACCCGGTTTCGATCCCCAGCACCCACATGGCATCTGAGAACCGTCTTTAACTCCAGTTCCAGGGGAATCCGAGGCCCTCTCCTGACCTCCGCAGCATTGCACAACACGGGTGCACAAACCTACATGCAGACAGTACATTTATACACATAAAAATAAATAAAATTAAAAAAAAATTTTAAAAAGCCTTTGCCTATATTCCAGGTCTAACTCTCATCACTGAGATACAGCATTTGGCTACTCCATGTATATAAGCAGAGTACAAGATTAAAATTTCTCTCATGTGTGAGAGACAATTTGAAAGACTTGTGTGGAGATGGGTCACAACAGGTAATCGGGTTTAAAGAGTGGTTTTATAAATCCATGCTTAAAAATCTAGTTCCCGATCATGGACAGGATCCTAGTATTTTTAGTACAGTTTTCAAGTTCCAGTGAGTTATTCTACTGTAGGGAAAGTCCAGAGAGCAAGAATATATGAGAGAGATCATCAGAATCAGCAAAGCCTGAAAATAGGCCGTAGGAACTGAATTTTTCACTAAAATGGGAAGATAATAATGATTATATCCTACTAGTTTCATTACTAGAATATCTACATAGCTGCACAATCATAATCCTGAGCAATGCCACAATATATTGATGTATAAGCATATAATAGCATGCATAGCATATGGAATTGGGGCACATATTGTATGTGTGTGTGTGTGTGTGTGTGTGTGTGTGTGTGTGTGTGTGTATTTCCTATCTCTGAAAAGTGAAACTTAAGTAAGGCACTATGTTGAACTTGCTCTTAACCTCAAGGTGAGAGGTTCTTGCATTTTAATATATTACTTCTCTCAATGTAAGTCCCTCTTTTCTGCTCTGTAGCCCCAGGTTAAAGTAGAATGTCATATACCTCTGATTTGGAATCAATTGTAGGAGAATAATGCATCTAGGAGCAAAGGCTTCTCTCTTTATAGTAAACATCATTTAGAACAGAGACTAGCCTTGTTATAAAGACATTAATGGGGGGCTGGAGTGATGGCCCAGCAGTTAAGAGCACTGGCTGCCCTTGCTGAGAACCTGGATTTGGATCTCAGCACCCATATGGCAGTTAATGACTATCCTTAACTCCAATTCCAGGGGCTGTGACATCCTCTCCTGTCCTTCATGGGCACTGCATGATACAGGTGTGCTTACAAACATGTAGACATAATAGACATACAAATATAATTAAAGTTTTTAAAAATGAAAAAGGAAAGAAACTAATGGGGTTTGGTTTTGAATTCTCTATATTTCACACTTTTGGTCTTACCACTCTGATAAGGCTTTCCAGAGGTTCCATTTCAGTCAGTAAACATCATTTAGAACAGAGACTAGCCTTGTTATAAAGACATTAATGGGGGGCTGGAGTGATGGCCCAGCAGTTAAGAGCACTGGCTGCCCTTGCTGAGAACCTGGATTTGGATCTCAGCACCCATATGGCAGTTAATGACTATCCTTAACTCCAATTCCAGGGGCTGTGACATCCTCTCCTGTCCTTCATGGGCACTGCATGATACAGGTGTGCTTGCAAACATGTAGACATAATAGACATACAAATATAATTAAAGTTTTTAAAAATGAAAAAGGAAAGAAACTAATGGGGTTTGGTTTTGAATTCTCTATATTTCACACTTTTGGTCTTACCACTCTGATAAGGCTTTCCAGAGGTTCCATTTCAGTTACCATTCTGCAGCATCATGCTAGCTCTTTGGGTAACTGAGCACCCCACGCCTGGTTCTTTTTTAGTTACTAGGTACAGATCCATCTGTTTAAAGTTCCCCGATGCTGATGCCTTCTTGCACCTACTCTGAGAAGCGATGTCTGAAAAGTGGATTCCCAGGTGGCTCCATTGGTCACCTTAGGCCACAATCCAACTTCTTCTGGAAGGACCTGGCTGTAATCTGGACAAACACTGACCTCTCTGAGTTCCTCACTTAGTGGCATACCACCATTCTCTTCAGCGCCTGACACTTTCAACCTCCAAGTGTGCAACACCAGACACAATTACCATCTTCTCAGTTAATCCTTTATTACACTTAATGGGTACATATTCAGCTTAAATTCATCATTTTGTTATAGAGAAAACAATATTCTTCAAAGATTCCAATGTCTTTTCTACCCCAATAACAGTTTATTTCTTTAGAGGTTGAGCTGGGTGGTTTCTTTTTCCTTCTTGCCTGTGGGATAGTTCACATCAATAAGAGAACACCTAGAAGTTAAAATTTTGCTCTGAAAGCTATACATGGTGGTTCAGTTTTTAATTCCAGGTCATTTACAACCGTCTCATTTTCATGTGTGCCTCTTTGAGCTCTCTACACAATGCTGTCCAGAGTTACTCATTTCAAGGACAAAACGTTTCATAACAAGCAAATTTGGAAAATGTTGAGAGAAGCAAATAGTTGGGTTGATTTTCTACTAAAGAACTTCACACAGCACAATAGATCAAGATGCTATTGAAGAAACATACATTCTTTTTCACCTTTATTACTTCTATTTTCATGTGTATGAGTGTATTGCCAGTGTATATTTAAGTGCATTGGTGCCATGCAATGCCTGTGGAGGCAAGAGAGAGTGCTGGGTCTCCTACAATTAGAATTGTGAACAGTTGTTAGCCACCTTGTGGGTGTTGAGAATCAAACCCAGGTCCTCTGCAAGAGCAGTCACTGTTCTTAATTGCTGAGCCATCTCTCTAGCCCACTAACATACATTCTTTTTTATTGTTATTAAAGTTTTTCCATAGGTCATACATCATTTCTCAATTGAATCTAGCATACGTTCTTTAAAAAACTAAGTTTCAAGAGTCAAGCATGGTAGTACATGACTTTAATCCCAGCACTCAAGAGGCAGGGGTAGGCAGACCCCTGTGAGATCAAGATGAGACTAGTCTGCATAGGGAGTTCTAGGCCAGCAGTGACTCCAAGGAGACCTGCCTCAAAAAATGAGAAAACCAAACAGAAATAAACAAAATTGGCCTTGAATACTCCTATCTAAACAATCCTACCTAAATTCTTTGCAAAAAATGTTGACTGTTCCTGACTAAATAATTCCACCCAACACCTTTAACTCCTACTTCTTATATTTGTTTATGTCCTTTGAGGTGGCATATAATTTTTAAAAAAATGTTTATTATTTTGGCATATCACAGAAAAATACCCTCACATTTCAAAGAGTTTATTCTTCAGCAGTTCAATACAGAAATTAGAGTATCTTTGCAAAACTTTAAAAGGGATTTATTTGAGTTGAACCTATTAATTCTTTAAGTTGTCACAGAAAAAAATATGTCAAATTATTTTTGACATTCTATACGGTTTATTTTTATAATTAGTCCTGCAACATTCAGGCCGTTAAATTAGGTCCATTTCTGCGTATTTTCTTCTTACAGAACATGAATGACTACTGGTGGAAACTAGCTAAGATGAAGAACTATAATTGGATAAAAAATTTTAAAAGAGTGAATTATTAGGAGCTATAATTAATCAGGGTTATTCTTCTCAAGGTTAGCATTTTAAAATATATTCCTCAGGTAATGTAAAATGCCTCACTTACTTAAAATCTTTTATAAGGATCATAATCAGCTTATCATAAAGGCAGGGAGCAACACCTTTCCCATGAAATCCCTGTATTGTTTAATTTTGTCACCTTTGCTCTGTCATCTCTCCAGTGGTCAGTCCACAAAACAGAAGGTGGGATAATTACGTTTGGAGCATTATCACTTGCTTCTGGGATCTTAGAGAGCTATGGGCACAAGCCATGCCATTTTCTGCACCAAGTCCTAATGGATATCCTCCTACTCTGTCCAAGCTTTTCCACTATGTGTCAGACCTCCTGTCCAGAAATTGTTCAAAAGATTAGTCATAGAATCCCCAGGTGGTTTTAAATGAACTTACATTCCATAAGCTATAATTTCCCTTTTAAATGTGAAATTATGGAGACTGTCACACATGCAGAAGATAGGATTGAGATAATGAATACCTACTCATCACCAGGGCCCTGCATCAACTAGCCATACCTCCTCAGCCACCTGCTTCTTTGTGTTTATTTTTTTTTTATTTGGAGGCAAGATATTTCAGGCTATCCTCAGAGTTGCCATCCTTCTGTTTCAGCTTCCCACCTGCTAGAATTGCCTGCATCCCACAATTGGTGCAGCCTATCTACATCTTCATTTACATTCATTTTTTTAAATTTTATTTATTTTCATATGTGTATGAATGTACTGTCTGCATGTAGGTTTGTGCACCCATGTCGTGCAATGCCTTGGAGGTCAGAAGAGTGTGTCAGATTCCACTGGAACTGGAGTTAAAGATGGTTTTCAGTCACCATGTGGGTGCTGAGGATCGAACCCAGGTCCTCTGCAAGAGCACTCGATGCTCTTAACCGCTAGGCCATCTCTCCAGCCCCATATTCATTTTTGGTTACTATGAATAACAGTACATGTTACTTAATTTACCACTAATTACTTCAACATGTAAACCTTTTAGTAATAAACAAATACATTATTTTTTATAATTACTATATCTAATAAAAAGAAAAAAGGCATTTTCATTTAGGATAAACACATACATCAGTATATATAAAATTGAATAATTATTTGAAAGCAACAAATAGTTTAATGCATTCAGAAGAGAATTATAGTAGCTATTGCAAAATTATTTTTAAAGGAGTAGTATTTTTTGCTTTTAATTATATTTTGATTTTGTATCCTTTTAACTAAAGTAAGCTCACCTGTAATGCTATTTGTGATATCATTAAAGTTTATTAGTGACTACATATTTTTGATTGCATGTGTCTATGTTTTCATTTATTTATATGTATATGCACATGTATATGTATATAGACATATATATGGAGAGGCCTGGAATTTTGCTTATGTAAAATTAATGAAAGTTGCTTTGGGAAAATGCAATTTCAAGTTCCTTGTTTATTTGTACACTGTGTGTGTGTGTGTGTGTGTGTGTGTGTGTGTGTGTGTGTGCTGTATGTATGCACATGCACATGGTCATGCACATAGGCATTTGGATATTATTGGATGGATTTCCCACACTGAATAGATGTGTAAAGATCACTTTCTTTCAAAGAATAAGCTTGTTTTAGAATAATGTAATGGAGACATAAGTCATTGATGAATTCAAGGGTATGTATAATTTGGAATTTAACAGTTATACTCCATATTGCTAAATGTGTATTATCAGAAGGGTCTTAAGTCATCCTAAAGCAGCAAACAAGTACTCAAAACAATAAAGAGTTGCCTTAAAACAATAAAACATTGTTTCTTGACCACATTGCACTTATTGGACTTAAGGAGAGAAATGTTTCTTGGTGTACTGATGTTGTTTAGTATCCAAAATGGCAGAGCAACTGAAATCTTGAAAGTTGTTTGCTGCCATCAAAACAAAAGAGGGGTAGGGGAGGAGCAACAGTGAGCACACACGTTGGAAAGTCTTGCTTAGGTAACTGCATCCTATGCAGAAAATCATTTGGCTCATAATTCACTGGCTAGCCTCAGTCCCATGTTCCTGCCCAACAACATCCATCCAGAAGTGGGCAGCAACTGGAAATGTTTGTCTGAGTGGACCAATGCATGTGCAATGATTCAGTGATTTCCCATGCATATAGGTACCACAGATAAGTGATTTTCCTATTTGTATTAGTCTTTGACAATTTGATTGCACCTACCATAGTTCCTTGAGTGCCCAAAAAGTAAGGAAAAAAATGCTTAGAAAGACAGACCAAAGACTCTAGCCACATCTACGATCAAAAGGAGGTAGATGCAATCTTATGGACAATCAAGTCCTTTCTACTCAAAGCCTGCTGAAGTTGAAGACTTGGTTGAGACAGATTTTTCTCCTTGGTACTTGTTCAGGCATGTTGCTCTATCATAAATTTAACAAGCACATGTCTACACCTGCCCTATGCCTTAGCCTGGAACACTCAGATGACAAATCAACTCTGTCAACTGTAGCCAAGAGGAAGTCAAAGAAGCCTGTAGTCATTTCATTAGGAAACCTTTCAGACTTCTCTATAAAAAAATATGAAAAAACTCACATGGCTTACTAATGATAGGAAGATTTATAATAATCACAGAGATTTTAAGTTTTTATCCTAGTTATTTCTAATCCCATTTCAATGTTAGAAACACTGACATTTCAATATATCTTTTCCCACATAGTTTGCTCAGCATATAAAGGAATGCCTGCTTAAGGTGACCTTTTTAAAGAAAATATAACTTAAATATAACTTACTTAATACTGAAATGCCGAGGCATAACCACCGTCAACCTGAGGGCATGGATCCACATGACATAAAGTCTGTATAGTGTATGATGTTTCCATGGATTGGCTCTGTCATCCACTATCATACATCCTGTTATATTTAATATACTTTAATTAACTTCATGATGGCATTTTACAATACTTCACAATGCCTTAAATATGATTCCTTGTCACAGCATTACACAAATCATTTTATTGCCTTAATTGTGCACAATTTGACTATAATTTACTTAATCATTCTCATGATCCTGAGTGCTTGTGTTGGTCAAGTATTTTAAATATGTAAGTAGTGCTGGATTTAACTTCACTGTACACACATTATCCTCAACTTTAGCTACTTCCTTTGGATACATTTTAGTTGATTAATTGGGACATCAGGACATGTGTATGTTTTTAGACATACACATGTGTTTCATCCCTCTATCTTCCAATCGGCACAGCAGCTCAAACTCCTCCAAGAAATGCATGGGAGAACTCCTTATCTTAGAGATGCATGTTGATTAGTGAATTGTCTGTGGCTGTAAAAGAAAGATCTAAAATTGCAGCACTTAAAATTTCAAAGCCAGGCAGTTCAGGGATATGTGGCCATTCTTCGATATCATCAAGAACAGGTGATACTTCTGACTATCCTATTTGCATCATTTGGTTTTTCATGGTGCTTGTGATTTTGTGTAGAAGATGTCCTCTTACTTGTTTTGTCTAACAGCCACAATATAGCTGTAGCACCAGTCATCATGGCTACATCCATATCAATGAGCATGAAAGGAAGAAAAGAAAATGAATCTTTAACTCTGTAGAAATCTTCCCACAATCCAAGCTCTCCTGAAAGAGCTCATTTTAAGGTAACCCCATACCAAATGGTTATTTATACATCATTGGCCACATGTATCTATTCAGGAAGGTTATAAATACAATTTTAACTAGATATATTATTAGTTCTATCAATAGACATACTCCCTAATAGGAAACAGCAGTGGCCAGGAATAAGATATTGGATAAGATGCTGGCAGTGTCTGTCAAAATAGTGTGTATAAACACAAAAATATCCTCATTTATCTGTAGCAACAGGTCAACATGCTATTATTAGTATAGCATTCAGTAAGTTTATATAACATGGATTATAAAGATTTATTTGTAAATCAAAGACTATACAGATAACTAGATCACTTTTCAAATGTGCCTTTATTTTCTCTTCAGAAAAGGAAAAGGATTTGTCTATTTAGCAATTGAAAATTTTAAAAAGGAGATTTTAAAAGTATTTAAAAAATTACTCAGAAAAATGAACCCGGAGTTCTGATGTAGAATGATAAATGATCTTTCAAATGACTAAGTCACTATGGCAGGGCTCCTGGCAGCTTCATCTACCCTTACAGTGCCTCTCATTAGCCTTGTTAATCAAATATCCCTCAAGGTAATTATCTCTTCCATTTGGTTCTTAGAAACCTATCTGTGATAAACTTTTTCTTTGTATAGATTTGTACAAATAAGTCATCAAAGAAAGTATGGTACTATTTTCTGAACATTTTTAACTTGAGGAATTTTCATTATGAAACTTCATGTTGTAAATGATTCTATGTAGTGGAGCAAACCAGAGCCATAGTTGAATAAAAAATATTCTGAGATTTGAGTGGAATATCAGGTCCATGGCTTAATCAAAACCTTGGGTAAATTCTTAGAACCTTCTCAATCTTGGATTCTTGAAAAGAAAGGAGGAGAAATATCTGATTTATAGTTTTGTTACTGGGGCACTTAAAAGCTACCCTTATTGAATCATATATATTTACAGACCACAATGTATTTCAAGAATATAAGATTGTTTAATTAGCAATTTTGTAATATTATCTTTAATTTCCATTTTTTGCATATAATCTTATTTACATAATTTTATGTATGTCTGTATGTGCATGCCATGTGTGTATTGATGCTCGCAGAGGCCAGAAGATGTCAGATCCTCTGGAAGAAGAGTTACAGATGTTTGTAAACTATGCA
Source organism: Rhizomys pruinosus (assembly GCA_009823505.1). Classification (NCBI taxonomy): domain Eukaryota; kingdom Metazoa; phylum Chordata; class Mammalia; order Rodentia; family Spalacidae; genus Rhizomys; species Rhizomys pruinosus. The sequence goes on along the minus strand of VZQC01005070.1, from coordinate 2,698,189 downwards.
ACATAGGTGAATATGGGTATCTGGAAAAGCAGCAGGCACTATACTGTTAACCACGGAACCGTCTCTCCAGTCACAACAATATTATCTTTCAAAAACACTCTTAAAAAATGGGACCAAAGAGTAAATTAAGTTTATTACTCAGTAAAGTTGATTATCTTGCTATGACCCAGGACTGATTTACTACATATAAAAGAACAAATATAACTGTGCCTTGAATTCCAAATCAGTACACATAATACAATCCTGCTACTTTCCATAGAAAATGGATACTTTGCTCAGTAATACTGCAGTCAAGTGCTTCGTACTTTGGAGATAAGCTAGCTCCATGTCATTGTGGCCACTGTGGTGAAACCAGAGACCACACTAGGTATTTTCACAGATGGAATTATGCATAGGGAATTGGATATGCAGGTGCTGGAGGACAGAATCTACACAGGAGAATTGACAAGGCAGTCAATCACAGAACAAGGGGAGGTGGCTACTGACGATGAACTGGGAAGGTCCAAGAAAGTGGCAGTCACTGGGGTCCAACACTGGACTCCTCAACTTCCCAGTGCTTAAGGTGTCTATTAAAAAAGTAGAAAAAAGATGCAACTCACAATACAGGTGATAGGTAGATTACATCACAGAGTGTAGTGGAGTTCTCCCTAGGAGAGAGGGTGGACTGTGGCCAAAGGGAACTTTATACTCATCTGTATTTTAAATAGCCTTGATTTCATGTCTTTAGCCCATAAAATAGCTGGCTTTTCCTGAAAAGTGTTTTTCTGTCCAGGGAACAGGCTCAGTTAGATGAACTCTTAGAGGAGGGGGCAGTGGCTTTACCTTGCTCTTTAACAGAAAACCTCTGGCAGGATAGTAATCTTACGAGGTTTGCTTGGCTGTGATTGGGCTTCCAGGTACTTCAGAATGCCATGCGTGCACCCAAAGCTGTAGTGGAGACAGGTCTCAGGGTCCCTTTCCACCAATAATCAGTCTGCTGTGGTTTTAGATGTTAGTTTTACAAGCTGCTGATTCTGAGGGAGTGGTCCATCCTCGGTGACCTACAAGCCTGCTAATATCTAGTAAATACCTACAGATGGGGATATGGGAACTGGGAAGATGGGAAGCAAGCCTCTGCAGTGCAGGAGTATAGACTATAGGAGGGAAACCAACGACTTGCTGTTATTTACATACGACCCTTTGGATCTGAAAATCATGATTTAAAAATGATTCTCTGTCTCTGTCTCTCTGTCTCTCTGTCTCTCTGTCTCTCTGTCTCTCTGTCTCTCTCTCTCTCTCTCTCTCTCTCTCTCTCTCTCTCTCTCTCTCTCTCTATCCATGGTGGACAAAGCTGTGTATCAGATCTCCTCGAGCTGGAGTTATACAGGTTGTGAGCCTCCATTGTGGAGTCTGGGAACCAAGCCCATTTTCTATGCAAGACCACTACACGTTCTTAACCAGTGAGCCATGACTCCAGCCTCCTGAGAATCATATTTCTAAAGCAAGGTTCTCTCCAGATATCCCTAACATTCTTGAAGGGATACAATGATTCTGGCTTCAGATAGTTCGGAGCAGTTGGAGGTTAGAAACTAGCTGCTATTCAGGACCCAGAGTATCTTAGCAGAGATTAGTGATATCTGGCCCCCGTTACTAGTGTGATGTAACAGAATGTATTATGGCTTAATCAATAGTATCTTTTACTTTCCTCTGTGTTTGTCCTTTCCTCAACGAAGCAAAGTGTTTGCTAGAATGGTTACAAAATCATTTATGATATAAGATCTGGAGGATGAGTGAAGGATGCAAGCAACATCTCAAAAAACCTGTAAAGAGCAAAAAAGAGAATAATATGGACAGACTAATTTTGTCCACAATGAGACAGAAAAAAAGATTTTAAAAAAGGAGGGAATTGGAGAAAAACATGACTAGAATGAGAGAAGAGGATTTAAAATTTTACAGTCTCAAAAGAACTTTAAAATAGGGATTACAGGAGATATAATCAGAAATTAGGCCCAGGAGTCCTAAAGAGACAATGAGGGCTTTCCGGTTCTTCTAGAGAGGTTAGTACAAGTTGGGCTTTTCATTCTGCCATCCAGTGGGTGGAGTCTGCTCCATGCCGGGATTATGCCTCTTAGGTTTCAGGGCTTATTAAATTGGTACGCACTAAAACGTGAATAGTTTTTAGACCTCTGCAGAAAATACCTGCACAAGCTCCTCCCATGCCTGCTTCTGTGATGCTTCACACTGATATTGAGCACCACCAGACCACCCAGATAAAAGTCCTCTTTCCTGCTCCAAGAAAGATTAAAATTATAGACCAGAGGGGGCTGGGGAGATGGCCTAGCGGTTGAGAGCGCCAATTGCTCTTGCAGAGGACCCGGGTTGGATCCCCAGCACCCACATGGAGGCTGAGAACCATCTTTAACTCCAGTTCCAGGGGAGTCCGACACCCTCTTCTGACCTCTGCAGCATTGCACAACACGGGTGCACAGACCTGTATGCAGACAGTACATTCATACACATAAAATAAACATTTAAAAATAAATAAATAAATAAAATTATAGACCAGAAAAAAAATGGTGTTCAATAATCAAAAGTAAAACCTTATTGAAATTCTCTAACAGTTGTGTCTGTATGTGCCCTTCATTTAATAAAATGTTAGCAATTATAAAGAATAAATGATAATATCTAAGTGTGAGTAGATGTCATAATGATTAATTATGTTGATTATTTCCTAATGATGTCTCAAAAGTACATTTTTTTCCAAATGACATCTCCGTAAAGGAAAACACTCAACTCCATCCTGTTATAAATAACAAATACCTTAAAATCTTATATTAAAAAAACACATAGTTAACTAGCAGCTTTCAAACTTTGACAAAACAACTGAATAGAACAGAGACAATTGGGGCTAGCTCCTGTTACCACAGTAGAATTTGTTTCAAACTCATTTTTGCCTTTGGATTGATTTTTAAAGTGTAGCTCTGCACTCCAGCACAATTGCACATTAAAAGTAAAAGTGAGCAGGCAAACAATAGTTGTAATTTACTTTCAATCAAAGAGTTTGCCTGGCTTAAAACCTTCTAGGATTTTTGCCACCTTAAATAAGATCTCCTCAGAGGAAGCCTGCCGTGTCTAGACAGCAAAGCCTGGGATAAATTGCACTGAATTTGGTTAAATATTGGGCTATAGCATCCTATAAAAGCCATAGGTCCTGTGTTTTAAATGAGCCATGTTATACATGAACTTGGAGAGTTATGAACTTTCTGAATCTCAGTTTCTTCACCTGCTAATGAAGGAAGCTAATCCTGCTCCTGACCCAGACTAAGAAAATTAATTGAAAATATTGCTTCTATGTCACTGAAGCATAACTGTCAATACTGGATAGCATTATTCTTGGCTATGGTATCTAGGCAAAAGCTGATTGCTGTGACTGGTAAAGATTTGAGGTCATTTTGCCCATAGAACATTTCTTTCCTTAATAGTTTGGGGGGGGGTTGCTGGAGAGATGGCTCAGAGGTTAAGAGTGCCAACTGCTCTTGCAGAGGATCCGGGTTCGAGTCCCAGCACCCACATGGTGGCTAAGAACCATCTTTAACTCCAGTTTCAGGGGAATCTGATGCCCTCTTCTGGCCTCTGCGGCATTGCACAACACGGGTGCACCAATGTATATGCAGACAGTACACTCACACACATAAAAAATAATAAAAAGATAAATAAATAGTTTTTTAAAAAAGAATAGTTTGGGGCTTGGAAGATGGTTTGAGAGTTAAGAGCACTTGTTGCACAATCATGAGAACCTGATTTCAGATTACAGCACCCTCATAACAAGTTGAATGTTCCACAAATGTTTGTCAACCCCCAACTTTAAGTGATCTGATGCCCTCTTCTGGTCTCTCTGTATGTGCAAGCATAGACACCTGCTCACACATATACATTCACACAGACACATGCATACACATGTTCAAACACACATAATAAATAAAATGTAGCCATATAAAGTAGGTTTAAAAATTCTCTTTTCCATCTAAGATCAGTTTATGATATTTCTTAATTACTTAATGATTAGATTGAATGTCAATGAATCTTTATATATGCAATAATTTCTAAAACATGACAGTAAGGTATCAAGTTGCTTTGTCTGCCAATGCAGACCTCATGTCCTAAATAGTTTTAACATTAATATTAGAATATAATCATATATGAAATTGACATTAATAAAAGCAATCTAAAAGCTATAGATTGTGAAAGAATTCCACAGATGTCACCACTTTACAAGAGGTCTTTTCATAGTTTCTAATTTATTTCTCTATAGGGGAGCTCACATAATCAATTTAAATGTCTTACCTGTACAAACCCTTTATATTTTTTCTCTCTTGCCCCTTAAGACATTTTTACAATGCATATTCAGTTTAGCATGCTAGTACAGACTGTCAAACCTCAGCATTTGAGAGACACAAGCAAGAGGATCAGAAGTTCAAGGCCAGCCTCAGCTACAAAGCAAACTCAAGGCCAGCTTGCACTTCATGAGAAACTTTATTTCAAAAACCCAAAGTGGAAGAAAAGATTTTTTTTTCAATTTCACTCTTTGGAACACATGTGTAGACATGAACCCCTGCAACTCCCACCTCTGTATGGAAGAAGCAAAGAAATCAAAGTTCAAAGGTGGTTGACCAAACTTCAAGTCACTCCTTGGATAGATTGAGGCCCATTCTACTTCCCGAATCCTGTTTTATAAGTATTTCCAAGGTAATCTGCTCAATATTTATCTCATAAATATTGATTGTACACCTGCTGCATTCCTGGCACTGTCCCAGTCATGGGGGATATAGCTGTGAGTAGACTCATGGAATGCTGCCTTTGTACTGCATAGTGTTTGACAACAGATAAGCAAGTAAATATTTAATTGAATATCAAGAAAAGACTTCTGAGAGGGAAAATAAAATAAATCAGATGATGCAGACATCACTTTTATATTGATGAACCAGTGGCCTCTGTTGCCTACTATCAGAGAACTCTGAGCATTTCTCCCCAAAGCATCTTACTGTCGTCAGTCACCAGGAAGCACAGCTCTGTCAAGTAACTCCAAGAACAACAAATTCACATAGAGAAGGGGCAGAGGTTGATCAGCTTCTGGAGTTGGCATCTATTCTTCTTTGCTCCCATGCTCTTCCCCAAGGATGAGGCTGGGCAGATGAATGTTCAAAGCTCTACCACACTGGAACAATACTACCTTTTCTTTCTCCAAAATGGCAAACTCATGGCATAGGTCAGGAGTCACAGGGCACATACACTTAAACAGAGCAAAGGAGATCACATTGAGTATGACAATGGAAAAGAAAATCCTGCTGAACAGGGTGAGTACAGCATAGCCTGTGCTGACTCTGATTCACAGTAAGGAAATGTTCTAGGCTAAGACTGATTTCAAATGGCCTGAAAGGGATTGGGGTATTTTGTGAAAAGAAAACACTTTTCCCAGGATATACCTTATCCCTTTTGCTCTGAACATCTCTCTTGGTCTTTGTGAGCTGAAGGTATTCCTTCTTTGTTTCTTTTTAACTATTGACTGCCTATGTTGAGAACATTGATGTGACCCAGTCCAGAATTCCAAATACTCTTTTGTGCTCATGAGGCCCTTTTGTCTTCCCCATTGACACAAAGTTCCCAGTCTTCAACAGACTGATCTTTATATTGGAGCCAGAAAGATTCTTCAGGAGTTAATGCAGTTTGGTTTGTCGACACAGTTTGATTTGTTGACTATTCTACTTTCTAGAATTGCTACCTGAATGCATGCATATGCTCTAACAGTTTCTCCTTCTCAGCCCCTGTATAATGTACTCTCTGATCTCACCTTGCCCAAGTCCCATGATGGCTGGTATATTCCTTCTGTTGTAGAGTCCTGAGGAGAATTTGAGAATGTAGATATTTGGTTAGGTAATGAGGCTTTTGGTTTTATCCTGGATGTAAACTCAATGCCTATTGCTGTCAGCCTATCTGTCTACCTGTCTATTGATTGATCTATCCTCTATTTATCTGGCAACCTATATATCTACTTATCATGTCTTCTTTCATTCAATATTAAGTAGATATTACTTATTAAGCACCAATAATATGCATAGTATTTACCAAATATATATGTGCACCAAAATAAAAAAATGCATGTCTTTCCAAGGTTGTATTCTTTCATGTTGCATGCGAATGTGGGTGTGTCTGCATGTGTGTGTATGTGTGTGTTTGTGCATATGTTCATGTGTATGAGTGTGAAAATGCATGTGCCATTCTGTCTGCATAAAGGTTAGGGGAAAACCTCTGGTGTTAATCTTTGCCTTCCACCTTGTTCAAGACTGACATTTACTACGTGAAGCTACATTACAGTGATGCGTAAATAATAACAGCCTGACTCTTAGCATCCATTTCAACCAAGAGTAGACTGGGATTGCTGAGACCCTATTCCTTAAGATACTCTCTGAACTGTGCTGTCTTTGAACTGTGCTCTCAAAGAAGAGTTTGTCATTCCTTTGATTGAAATGGTAAACAATGTGAAATGAAGTAAACGGCAGAAGGATTTATCTTATTAGGTTACATCCCTTCTGACCCCAACTGACCTATAAGTACCACACACAGCCACAACAGACATTATCAATTTTATTTATTTTTTATTTATTTGAATGTATTGTCTGCATGTAGGTTTATGCACCTGTGTCGTGCAATGCCACAGAGGTCAGAAGAGGGCATCGGATTCCCCTGGAACTGGAGTTCTCCTGGAACTGGAGTTACAGACCGTTCTCAGCCGCCATGTGGATGCTGGGGATCGAACCTGGGTCCTCTGGAAGAGCAGTCAGCACTTTTAACCGCTAGGCCATCTCTCCAGCCCAACATTATCAATTTAAACCCTGTTGTTTACCATGAAGATGTACAACATACACACCCACATTCACATATTGTTTCTGAGTCCAGGGCCAGGAAGGGTCCCAAAGGATGAAAGTCATATGCCCAGATCAAAAGAGGGACACAAGGCTTAGTGAAGTTGTCTACATTATAAACAAGCTAAGATAACATTAACTTTATGGTTGCAAGGTTAAGTAAAAGTCGTCTTTCCATAGCATGTCCATATTATAAGAGGTATTACCATATGAGACAGGGTCTCTTTCTGCTCATGGCTGCTTATGCCAGGCTAGCTGCTTCACAAAGATCTGGAAATTGATCTCGCATGTCCTGATAGGAACACTGGAATTCAGCCTACCATGTCCGACTTTGTGTGGGTTCTGGTTTTCTGACCTCGGGCCCTCGTGCTTCTGCATCCAGTGGTGTCCACACTGAGCTGTCACTCAACCCTTTCAAAGGTATATTCTGGTGGTAAATGATACCCTTTGTTTCCTATTCAAAAAAATCTTCAAGAAGAATAGAAAGGTTAGAATAGTTGTCACAGTATTCTATGTCATCAATTTATTCAATTAAAATTTGAAACCGGAAATTTTTCTACGTGAAGAAAGAGTTGCTGTGCTGGGAGTAGCCAGATTTAGGTGAGTGCGCGGTCTGCCATGGTCTTAACTCAGAAGGTGCTTTTCTATAAGTTGAACGAATTAAATCTGAAGCCAGAAGGGTTATTTTATTTTATGTTTTTACAAAAATGGGTATTTCAAGTCCATATGCAGTAGACCTCATTGCTGTAGATGATGTAAGTTGCAGCTCTTCGCACAATAATCATTTAAAATGTAGATATCGATTTTAAAATGTGAGAAGACATATGTGCTTTTGGAAAAAGTCCTTTAGGGAATATGTAATCAAACACTTTGAAGATCGCTGTGCTGTGATTCTTCTACTTTAAAACTGATCGGTTGCTGAGAGTGCCAGGCTCCCCTTTCATTTATTTCCTACTTTCCAGAAGATCAGCACAAAACACCAGAAAGCCCTTTTCTAATAGAATAAGGAAAGGAAAGGTAATTTAAAGTTTGATCTTAAAATTGCCAAGTTTCTTTATCCTTCACCTTACGTGCCTGGTTTATGATGATCTGCCTCACACTCTCACTCTCCACACAACTGGCATTCTAGAACCTATGACTCTTTTGTAGTAGGCTATCTCATTCATTGCAAGATATTTAGCATCTCTGCTTACTTGATCCTAGTCACACTCAATCAATAATGGCTCCAGATATTTCCAAAGGCCCCTGAAATGGCAAAAGCATCCCTGGTTGGGAAGCTCTGTGTCATTCTAACCTGGTGTGTCAGCTTTCTCCCTGCAATAAATCAGGAATCCCCTTAGACTTATGCCTAAAACTAAAATCTCAGCAAACTTCTTAGTTTACATGCAAGCAAAGAAGAAGAAAAATCCTTTTCAAGGTCTATTCTCCTGAGGTTATAAGCAGAATGCCTCTCTGCCACGAGAGGACTATGTCATCGAAACTGTTCCTCTGGGAAATTTCCTTGCATTCTCCAACTGGGTAGTTCATTTATTGTTTTTGAGCTGCGTAATTTTACTCAGCATGTGGCTGGCAAACAGATTAGTTGATTGAAATTTAAAACTAAACATTAAGTGTATACAAGCAAGGTAAAAATAATTACTTAGTTATTCCTAACTGCCACATGCATAGATGACAAGAGATTGATTTAACTATAGAATATGGCTTTTCTAAATGAGAAAATTCTCTGGTACTTGGTGAAACTGCTTTGAGCTGTAGAAGACTCACATCAATAGACTGTTTAAGGTGGTTCTAGTTTGACCAAACTATAATAAAATGAGATCCAACTGATTCCAGAAGGGGGAGCTGGACTGTGGAGACAGACTTTTGACATGTCTATAAACTAGTTTTGAGAACCTTGTATGACATTTGAATTTGGATGGATCAAAGATTGGAAACCGATGGATTACTTGACAAGTTTATTCATGGGAGGTGGAAGGGTGGTTTTCTGTTCCCTTCTTATATAGTCACGAAGGAAACAAGAAAACCCCATGGGGACCCTAGAGTGGAGACTTCAGAGTTTAGGGAATGTGATGAACTGTTATCTGACTCAATCAGAAAAAGCTGTAAATAGATGATGCTGGAAATATCTGATCAGCATAGAGGCAAGAAATAAATGTGATCTAGATAAAAAGAAAGAAGTCTTATCAACTTTCCTCCATCCATAGGAGCCCTTTGCCCTTCCTGGGCTTTGTCAATCACTCTTTCTCTTTCAACTTTTATAACTTCTTTTCAAATTCTTTTCCGATTGCCCTCTCCACATCCTGCTGTTTTAACTTACTAGTTACTTGCAAGTCAACATGGGGCCACTTACTCAGTGATAATCCAATTGACAGCTTTATAGTACAATACAGTATCATTTTCATTTCACTATACATTACATATTATATTTCTTCATCGCTCAGGCAGGAAAGCTCTAAGCTCTCTTTCATCATCACGCAGTGAATGATGCTGTAGTGCCATACAGGATTTATCAGTTTCTAGTTCAAAAGAACCATAGGGAAAAAAAGAAATCTCACAGAGAAGCAATTCAGAAATGCTTGTTTTCACTTATAAATCCTGCCTAAACATAGTAAAAATAATTGATTAAAGGAGACATTGATGGCTGGGGCTATAATTCAATCTCTGTGCTTTGATTATAGCATAAGCCAACTGGATTTCATCAACAGAAATATATCAGTCAAGTCAATCTTGCCTTATTGGTACCCTTTGAGTCACATATGCAATTATGCAGCTTAGATAAATGTCAGGTTCTACAGGCACTAATTTCTCCAACGGATAATCAAGTGCAAAAATTCTCTAGAGAAGCAAAATAGAAATAAATACTTAGTGGGAAGTAGATCTCCCCTAGAGGGGAAACTGTAGTGCTGTGTATGCTAAGGAGGTTACTTGCTTGTAAAGAAGATTTTATGCTAAGGATTAATAAACCAAAGTCCCAGATTCTGCCATTAAGACTGCGAACTTTGGTGTGAATAATTTACAACTCTTTAGAATGAGAAACTTGAAGGAGAGGAGAGAGGAAGAAAGGAGAGGGGGAGGGAGGAATAAATAGGTGAAGGGAACCAAAGATGGAAGTCGAGATACGAAGAGAAGGGAGACAGCAAAAGGGAAAGAGAGAGACGCCATGAGGGGCCAGAGCGCAGAGGCTCAGGGGAGAACGAGCAACAGAGAGCAAAACGGAGAGAAACAGAGCAAAACGGAGAGAGCGGAGCCTGGCAGCACACAGAATGCAGCTGGGTAGTCTTTACTCAAATAGCTGCAATTCACAAGTGTCCCGGATTTCAGAATATTTGCATATTCATAACGAGAAAACTTAAAGTCCTCACCCAAATGGCAAGATGCAACCTATGTGTTTTACCTTCATTTCCCGACCTTACCTTGAGCTAATGTTTTGCAGTACTTTCAGTGCGTCTGAGTTCTGACTGTGACGTACCACACAGAGCCAAGTGTAAAACCCTCTACTTGTACATCATGTTGGCACTCAGAAATTTTTTGACTTTTAAGCACTTCAGATTTCCAACTTTTAAACTTTATTTTATGTGTATAAGTGTTTTTTTTTTTTTTTTTCCTGAATGTATATAAGGGCACCCATGTCAGGTAATATCCATGGAGGCCAGAAAAGGGTGTCGAATCCCCTTGAACTGAAATTTCAGACAGTTGTTGGCTGCCACGTTGGTGTTGGGAATTGCGCTTGGGTTCTCTGCAAAGCCACTGGAGCTCTTAACCACTGAGCCATCTCCCTAGCCCCTAGATTTCCAACTTTTTTTAATTAGGGAGGCTCAAAATTTATTACAAATGCACCTGAGATATTCTAAGATTGTTGTTTCAGTATATTTCCATCCCAGTGCTCAAAGAACGCAAAGTTGTCTCTTTCTACTTTGCTACCTCTGTGTTACTCTCAGCTCATCTTCTACTCTGAGCTGACTCTGTAATTCTTTTAGCTCTGAATTCAGGGAAAGCGAGGGTTTATCCTTCAAAGTCTTCATTCTAGCATTAGCCTTGAATAGCTTGGTATGAGCTACTTCTTCCTTTTGAATACATCATTGGAAATGGGTATCTGATGACTTCCCAGGTCTGATATGGCCAATACTACTGGCAATGGGAAGAACTGGTCTCAGACCAACTGAAAGGATAGAAATTGTGTCCGGAGCAGTCATCAAGCAACGGGTGGCTGTTTTATGACAAAGAAAAAAAAAAGAAACTAAAAAAAAAAGAGAAATGAAGAAAACAAAAAAAAAAAAAAAAAATGAAGATGCTACTTCAGATGATTTATGCATTCTTTCAGAATTTGGTCTCTACGTCTGTAATGCAAGCACTAATAATAGGTGCCTGGGATACTTCCTAGGCTTATCATTATAAAGCCTAAGTGAGACCATGGACACAGAAATACAGCAAAATAAGTGTTTAATGAGAATTGCTATTTTTGAAGTTCAGTGAAATATTCTGAAGATAGCAAAATAAAAATAATATGTATATGTTGAAATGAATAGCTTTTAGTGAGGGCCCTGCTATTTTCCTTATAGATAAATCAGCAAATATTAATATTTTGTTTTCTGGGACATAGGGGCTAGGTAAGATGATGACATTCCCAGCAACGTCACTGTTCGTATTTATAACAGCTCTGGAATGTGAATAAAAAAAATGAAATATTGATGTTCAATGAATTTCTTGTTAGCAAACAGTGAATATCTCCTAGATCAGATCGTATGAAGGCTACCATCTTTCCCTTAGATGACAACTTGGTACAATTAAAACACACACCTAGGTTGAGAATTGCCTTTCAGTTGCTAATTCACCGTTATTCAGTGGTGAGGTGTTGGATGAGAGATAACGTCTATGACCTTCACTTTCTCTTAAAGTACAGAAGACAGCTAGTGTGTGGAGTGTTAGTTTGGAAGACAACATGGGGCACAGAATTTCTCAATTAGTAGATACTCCACAAATGGGATTTCACTCACTTCTATTATTCGCTCTCTGTGCATTGTCCTAGGAGTTCTGGGTAATGTGCAGTTTTCTAAGAACGTGGTGGTGATGAGAAGGAGTTGCGAGGAACCAGTCAAGTGGTTGCTAAGTGAACTTGAATTACTTTAGAAAATCAAGGCTATGTGTTTGATCAGAGAGGCAGAACCACAAGGAGTGGTACAGATTAATGGGTTTTTAGAAGAAGCAAAGGAATGTGTCTAACCCTTTGACAAAGATACCATTATCATCTACAAAACTGATGCTTAAGAATTCCACAACCGAATTATAAAAATAATCACAAAACAAATTTCAAGTGTTTCAAGTAAGCTTATGTAGGGCCTTCTTCATAACAATCCTCAGTCTAATACAGCCTCGATGGGCTTACAGTCACAGGCTAGATATATCTGGCAGAGCTTACAGGATGTTGAGAATTAAAGTAGGAAAGTTAAGGGTAGACTGGATCCAGGACCAATTGAATCCATGCTTTTGTCATCATCCAGGCGTGTTGCCATGTTGACATTTAAACATAGTGTGTACTCTAGTCTTCAGGACCAAGTTATACATGCCTTGCCCCGGGCCCAACAAAGGGAAGAGAGGAGCTCATGCAGGAGCTACAGGGTCTGTGCATCACACCAGTAGAATCAGCTATCAGGTACTTGACATGTGTGTGAACTTTCCTGATTAATGTATTTCAAATGTCATGTGAATTTTTCTTATCCAAAGCTGACTCTGATCCTTGCAGAAAAGGAATCTGGGAAAGATTGTTCCAGATTGGTTGCTGCAGTATGCTAGAGATCCTTGAGGGAGGGAGCACTCTGTACCAATGTCCTTAATGAGGAAGAGCTTCCCATCAGACATTCTAACTCATGTTCAAGAAGACAGAGAAGCAAGAAGTGCTCTTGTAGTTTTTAAACAAAATTCCTTTAAGCATTTTCAGAGTTGATAAAAAATGTTGAAAGAGGAGCTTAAGAGATGGATCAGCATTTCAGAGCATTTGCTGCTCGTCCAGAGGACCAGATTTTGCTTCCCAGCACTCATGTCTGGCTGCTCACAAGCACTTGTCACAGCCAGTCCTTGATACAGTTCCCCCTTCTGGACTCTGTGAGCCTATGCATCTACATGCTATCTACTCTCTACCAGACCTATGTGTATATACGTAAATAAAAGTAAATGAGTCCAATGTTGTGAAATCATACACACAGCTCTATTTTGTCTTTTACTCAGATTCTCCTATTGTTACTATTTTAACAAATTTGCATATTCTGCAACATAGACAGTAATATTTTGTATAAATATACATTATATATAAACATATGCATATGAGCACACATATTTTTCCTGAAATATCTCAGACTAAATGGCACATTTAGAACTCCACATTTCAAAAATACTACTTTACTCTTCACTAAGAATCATAGAATCCTCTTACAAAATGGTATTACATTTATCAAAGCCAGAAAACTGGGTTTTAAGCTATACTGTTTTATAATCTTCAGACCTATGATCCCCCCACCCCATCCCCAATCAGAATGCCAGGTCAAAATCCAAGGCTGAGTCTGTCTTCCCTGTCTCTTTCCTCCTTTCCTCTAGTCTTCAACTCTTGTCTTTTTCCTCTCACCCGAGTATTTTTCTCAAAAGTACAAATGAGCACATTTGTGTATTCTCCTTTCATTTGAGGTTTTCTGATCTTTGCAAGAATTAGGCTGAAAGAATGGGCAAGGATTACAGAATGATGTGCTGACTCTCTCATGCTTCAAAAGATTAAGATGCTCTTAACAAAGTTTAGTTTGTATGCCGGAACCATGTATGTGCCTTTACTCTAGGCATGCTTGTGTGCTATGTTTGAAAAGGATTCTTCTTTCCAGTTTTTTTTTTTTATGTAAAGATATAGGAAATAAATAGGTTTGGTTTTGATGAGCAAAGATTCTCTGTCATAATTGCTAAGTCACTACTGTAACAGAAAAGCAACTGCGGACAAGATATGGCAAATGTGTGTTTCAAAAAATGGACATGGAGGGGCTGGAGAGATGGCTCAGTGATTAAGAGCACTGGCTGCGCTTGCAGAGGACCCAGGTTCAATTTCTAGCACCCACTAACAACTGTCTGTAACTTCAGTTCCGGGGGATCCGACACCCTCTTCTGTCCTCTGCTGGCATTACATGACATGGACATTTAAATACATTCATGTAATATACTTATACATGCACACAAAATAATATAAATTAACTAAAATAAACCAGAAAGTGAAATTTGAATTTTCTATAATATTCCTGTATCATAAAAGGTTTTCGTAAAACCATGTTGTTCCCAAAATCCTTGTATAATGAGGATGAGGTGACCTTCTGTGTGAACGTCCTACTTCTACCTCCCAAGTGCTAGGCTTCTAGGCCTGTGATACCACACCTGATTTTATTCAGTGCTCAGGTTTTTAGCCAGGGCTTCCCGTGTGCTAGGAAATCACTCAACAAACTGAGCAACATACTCAGCCCACTGTTTGCTTTTTCCCAATTATTTTAAAAATAAAGCTGGAGCGATGGCTCAGCAGAGCATCCGGAGGCTCTTGAAGAGGACACAGGTTCTATTCCCAGGATTCACATGGTAGCTAACGATCAAACTACACTTCCAGGGGACTGACACTCCTTCAGACCTCCACAGGCATTGTACAACACAGGTACACTTACATACATTCAGTCATACAGATAAATATAGTCATACCAATAAAATTAATAATAATAATAATTATTATAAAATATTTTAAATGAAAAAAAAATTTGTTCCTGAACTGAGGGAAAAACAGGTATCAGGCTATATTTATCCATAGTTCCTGAAGACCTGGAGGTATTGCCAAGAGCTGATTTTCTGCTCCTCGCAGTATCTGCATTATGTAGATATCTTAGCAGTGAAGGCTATCTTCAATATTCTCTTTGCCATTGAAAGGCCCAGTATGTGAGGAGGAAAAGCAGAGCTATTTAACTTATATTTGTTAGGTTGATTTTTCTTTATTACTCAGTATTTCCTCTCTGGTTCTCCCTTGTATGTGAATATTGCACTTAGAACTAATTTTCATCTATTGCACATTATACAATACTATTAGTTTGATTAATTAATGCATAATACATCCTGGAGACTAATTTGTTTACTCCTAGTGGACTCATTAAGGCTTGCTGTATGAATGTGGGATTAGGTTTAGAAAGGAATCACCTCAGAACGATCGACTCACATGTCTGAAGAAAAAAAGAATCTGACAAATAAAAACGAAGTGATCTATATCCTTATTTTAAACATAAAGGCAAATAAAAGGAGTTTTAAAGCTGTGCGCATAAAAGTTGGCTTACCGTGGTGATATTTTAGAGTTCCGTGATTTACTTTCATAACTTGATCATACAAAAAGCCAATTAAAGAAGTGTGCTAATATTTTCCTCCACAGGTGAGCAGAGCAAGAGGAACTTGCATCTGACACATGCTGCTGCATATTTTAAGCCCAGTGTCTTGCCACCTAGATTCACAACATTGCTCCTAATGCAGAGGTAGAGGTAATGCAGATTCTAATCAGAGGACTGCTGGTAGCTGAAGCCCAGCCAGTAAACATTGTGAAAAACAAGAAAGGGTACGGATTTCTCTCTTTCTTCATCTGTGGTGCTAAGAACTGCAGCCTCCTGTGTATTGGACAATTTCTCTTCCACTGAGCTTCTTCCCCAACCTAAGAACTCATTTCTTAATAAGACATTTTGTACTGCGCTCAGCCTTTTAAGAACAGCTTCTGTACCTTGGTCTACAGAGATGCTTGACAAAATAAATCACAGTTCTTCTCCATTTCCGTTTCTGAAACACTGCTTCTGGCTGAGCTCTTGGGCATTCTCATATAGCCACCATTAGAACCTTCAGAAAGGCTTGGTCTTCAGCACCTCCCCTGGGTAGTGCTCCTCTAGACTCTTGTCTTTCATTCAAGACTTCTCTTAAGGTCCTATCCTTTTCAAACAGCTGAAATCCAGCTGTCAGTGGGATTTACTGTGCAGTTGTATGAGCCTGAAGGTCATTTTAGTGAGAACACATCCGGTTCTTGCGATTATATATCTCGGCGCTGTCAGTATATTGCAGGGCTGAATTGGGAAGATACTTTTTCTTTTATTGAAAAATTATTACGGAAGGTTTGAAGAAGATCTCCCAGCATAATTCATAAAGAAACACTCATAGCCCATGCGCAGCTTCTGGGTCATTTCAGACTGGCAGAGGCATAGTTTGTAAAAAGTTATCATTATTGACTAGCTTTGGGTATTTATGCTTTCACACATGTAGAGTAAACAGTTTGCAATAAATTTTCTGTGGGCCAAGGTTATTGGATCTCCTTCACAAAAGATATTTCAGTATTGGATAGGAACCCAGCTACAAACCCTATGCGGTTTGGATGCAATCAAGTCTGCAGGTCTAGGGTTGAAGCTGATGACCTCTATAGATAGGCTGGCCTTGGGCGAAATTGTTAAGTAGGCAAAGTTCCCAGTTCCATTTGTCATTTCACCAGAGTGCCTTCAGGCTGCCCCCTGCCTCCCAAGAGTTATTCTGCCCCTCACTGCATTAGCCACTCTCCAATCTTAATGCTTGGAATTTACCTGGTCCTTGCCCTGCTCTCTCTGGGTTTCCAGGATTGTAGGAGGTAGATTTTTAAATAAAATAATTTTAATAACTTTTTAAGTGGTAATAGTTTACTCTGCTTTTACTCCATATTCTATTCTTTCACCTTTCACACATATGTGCCTTTTAGGAGGATACCACCATAACTTTATGCCTTCCCATGAAGGGACAGCTCCCATGCCCAAAGAATTCAGTTCTCATGACAGCATAAGGAATAACATATTTTGGAAGTATTTTCTCACTTCTAAAACCATTTTCTATGGAAAAAGCTCCTGCCCGGAGCTGACGCCTTTCTTGATAGTATGAACCTTCCTTGGCTGAAAAGGTTAACAAGCATTAAAGCTGACTTTCAGAATAATTGGTTGGCGGGCCTCCTTGACTCTTTGCAAATCAGTGACCAGTAAAGGGGCAGGAATGGTTTATAAAGAAGCAGCTTACAGCAGACAGAGTGGCATTCACAGAAGCAAGGCAGGATAAAATGACAACAGGATTTAATCTGGAGAAGCTTTTCTTGTCTAGAAAGAAGAAAGATGGGTGGGAGAGAGCTGTTTTTCTAATAATTGTTTAAAACGAAACATTTTCAACAATCTTTGGACTTAAAAGAAGCTGTAGAATCCTAGAGCTTGAGGGCTGGAAAGGAGTCTTAGAACCAGTTTGTTTTGATCAAGTATGTTAGAGGTGAGGAATTTGAAAAACATAGTACGCTGGGTGTGGTGGCGCAGGCCTTTGATTCCAGCAGAGGCATGCAGATCTCTGTGAGTTCAAGGCCAGCCTAGAGCTACAGGGAGACCCTGTCTCAAAAAGACAAAAAAAAAAAAAAAAAAAAAAAGTAAAACATAGTGTAAAATTGACTCCATCTCAAGATGAAGAAGCATCAAATATAACAGAGGAACTGTGCAATCCAATGTTAGATCATCTAGCATGGTAGAATAAAGTTTGACCTTCAAACAATAGATTGCAATGATTCAAGCTCAAAATTGGAAGAGGGGCTTGTATCGAATCCTGTTCTACTAGTTACTTGACCTTGAACAAAGACTATTATTTGCTAAACCAAGCTTGGCACCTTCACCTATAAAATTCAGATTAAGATGTATGAAGGCCAAATGATCTATCTCAGTACAATGTTTGGTATAATGTGTACAATCAATATGGCTCTTGTTAACAATGCTATCACTTAAAAGAGCAATGTTTCCTTGGCCACATATAACTTCAGAGCAAAGGAAAATTATGAAAGCTTGACCATTGTAAGAAAAAAAAAAACATTCATATACCCACGCATGAATATTTTCCAAAATCTTGTTTGTAATAAAGGGTTTTCTTTTTTAATTGCAAATTGTTGCGCTGTAAGTAGGAATTACAAATAAAGGAAAGAAAGGGCAGAGATGTGAGCAAGGACAGTGTCTCTGGTCACATAGCTTTGGGTGGCTTAGGGCAGCACCCCCCGCCCCCAGTCAAGGTACATCGAGCTCCAAGTTTTCTCCAAGAGTTTGCATAGTCTGTAAGCATGAAAAGGATTCCACATCCTTCTCTAGTGTATTTCTTCCCCAAACTGCTTCACCCTAGATCCCTGTTATGTGCTATAAAAATGGCTCAGAGGGTGAGAGTTTTGCAGCCAAGACTGATAGCCTGAGTTCATTCCCAAGGATCTGCATGGTAGGAGAGAAGTGGCCTGACTTGTCTGTTGACCTCCACATGTATCATGGCTTGTCCACATTCACTTCACACACACACATGAATAACAGTAAATTTAATTTAAAAAATTAAAAATCTCTTTAATAATCCACATGTATCATAATGTCTTACCCTTAAATCATAAAGAGTAAGAATATCATATGTTTCCCATATCTATATATATATATATATTTTTTGGTCTTTTTGAGACAGGGTCTCCCTGTAGCTCCAGCTGTCCTGGAACTCACTCTGTAGACCAGGCTGGCCTTGAACTCACAAAGATCTGCTTGCTTCTGCCTCCCAAGTGCTAGGATTAAAGGCATGCACCACCACGCCCGGCCATATCCAGATATATTAACCTCAGTGTTTCTCCTTAAAACAAAAATTCTTTAGGTGACGTATATGGATATAATTAAAATTGGAAATAAATATGATGCCCCAAATACCATTCTTTAATAGATTGAATTTAAATAAACTATATATATATATCTGTGCATAATAATTATTTTTTTCACAAATCACATATGTATGTGTTTTGACCAATTTCATATTAATAATTATTACATATTAATGATAATTATTATTCTATCTAAATCCCCTCGATTTGATGCTAGAAAAAATTATGTTATTTGGAATCTATTTTTATTTGGAAAGAAGAGTGAAAGAGTGAGAAAGCATTACAAAATTGAATTATAATAAAAGGGAAAGCAATTTTAAATTACAGAAATAATATTTTGGATATTCCTGTTGCATGTGTGTATATTGAGGTATATTTCAAGTTTCTCTGGGAATTTTAGTTCTTTGTGAAGAATAAAAAGAATGATGTCTAACAAAAGCATGGACTCATCTGCAGACATGCCGGTGAGTTTTGTTAGTGGAGACAAAATATTTATTCTCCAGAAACATAGCCTGGACTCTGCATAGCCTGGACTCTGTCTGCATAGCCTGGACTCTGCCTGCATAGCCTGGACTCTGCATAGCCTGGACTCTGCCTGCATAGTCTGGGCTCTGCATAGCCTGGACTCGGTCTGCATAGCCTGGACTCAGTCTGCATAGCCTGGACTCTGCATAGCCTGGACTCTGTCTGCAAAGCCTGGACACTGTCTGCATAGCCATCCCTGGGTCCTTGAGTCACATTTGACTTATCATTGGATTCCCCTTTAAACCAGTTTTAACTTGACGTTTCTCCATTTTTTTCATTACATATTTAAAGAAAATCCTTGTAATCTTTGTAATGTGTTCATCTTCACAGCTGTGTTTCACAGCTAATGAGAGTTGCACATTTACCCAGTTTTGAAAATTCACTTTTAATAACTATAAATAGCTATTCAATGTCAACATTTACCATACTCTTAAAGTTGTGTCCTTTTCAACAGTTCAAGCTTATGACGAGAAATTTTACATGTCAACTTAAAGAACACATTACCACACTTCTACATATTATTTTGTAAAAGGACCTATCTGAAAAGCAGTAATAGTGAATGCTTTTGCATGCCTGAATTCTGGAAAAGTCAAAAACCAGGAGACAATGAAGAAGTTGGTGATTACCAATGGTTGGTGAGGAAAAATAAATACAGAACACTATTTTTCAGACAATAAAATTATTCTGTATGATAAGGGCCCGGTGGGTAGATATGGCAAGGCCCATAGCATGTGTACCATGTGAAACTTACTGTGAACTACAGATGTCAAGTAACACCATACCAGTAGGGGGTGGACTGGAGAGATGTATCAGTCAGCAAATTGTTCTCCTTGCCAAGCATGAGGACCTGAATTCAATATCCAGAACCCACATAAAGATGTCCTGGAAAGGGAAGTCCCTATAATCACAGTGCTGGGGGGGCAAAGAAATGTGGGTCCCTGAGGTTCCAACCTAACCTTCTTGGTGAGCTCCCTGTTTCCAAAACATCATGTGGATGGCATGTGAAAAACTGTACTTGAGTTGTTTTCTCATTTCACATGTGCCTGCACATACACAGGCTCACGCGCGTGCGCACGCGCGCGCACACACACACACACACAGACAGACCAAGTCAGAGACAGAGACAGACACACAGTAGAGAGATCCACTAATTTCTCAGTAAGTATAGAAGACAAAAATATTTTCCTTACTCGTCGCAGAAGTCATGGCTGCAACAATCCCTATGTAATCCTATGAAATGAAAGACCAACAAGAGAAAAGCATGCACATTTACTTAAATATAAATTAGACACAAATTATAAACCTTTAGAACTGAAGATCCAAAGAAACTATGTTTTTCTTTTATCAACTTTTCATGTTGGTAAAATACACAGAGCAAGTAAATTGTGTCATTAAACACGTTTAAAATCCAGTTTAATAGTATTGTATGTATTAATATTATTGAACATGCATTACCGCAACCTGGAAACTTATTTTATGGGCAGGCATGCAATACGATCAAGGGGCCGAATATAGTAAGGCAATAATAAATTAAGGCAGAATTAGCAAAGACCATTTTATTTTGTTTTATTTTATTGAGCTTTTGTACATTTCATACAACTTTTCTCCATCTATGTCTGCCCCCCATCAGAGCACATACATTCTGCCATACATGTTAAGTCCTGTCTTGCATCTTTTTCTTAGTCTTTTTTAAATTTTTTGATGTAGTTTACTGTTTTTGTCAGTTCTTTGAACAAGTCTTTTGTTGTTGCTGTTATCTTTAATTTTATATTACTCCAAAATATGCATATATATACTGCATACCTATGCCAAAATGACAGAGTCTGAAAAGAAACTATAGGTTAAATCTAAAACATTGTGGGGGTTCACATTTTAACAGTAATGTGACATGGAGGCAACATTACATTCTTAAGTTACATAACAAGTTGATGTATGTTTTAATGTACTTTTAAAGAAGATATGTATTCTTTCTGATAAATCTTAGAACTTAGGAAAATAGAAACATAAACTTCAAGCTGTATCTATACTAGCATCAGTCAATGTGGTATTATTTTTACTAAAAAATTACCCAGCTTGATTTACATATAAGGGTTTGGTGCTAGGATCCACAATGAGGAACATCATGCATTGTGTTATTTTTCTGGGACTATGTTACTTCACTTATCATAACAGCTTCTACTTCCATCCATTTACCTGCAGATTTCATGATGCCATCTTTCTTTACCACTGCATAGAACTCCATTGTGTAGATGTACCACATTTTCACTATCCACTCATCAGTCGAGGGGTACTTTGGTACCAAAGAGTTTCCAGCTCTTTGCTATTTTTGAAGAGAGCTGAAGTAAACGTGGTTGTGCATGTATCTCTGGAATAGGATGAATCTTTTGGTGTACACCCAAGAGTGGTATGACTGGTTCAAGTGGCCCTAAGGAAATGTTGGGGACTATTTCATTTTTATGTCCAACTTGTCATTATGTATCAGATTCCTTTCTACCAGGTGAAGGCAAGATATTTAACTCATGAAGTTCTTCATGGGAGAAGGGGTGAACACATACATAGGCAATCCTCTGTATTCACAGCCTGGTCAGAGCAAGGGAAAGATCTAAGAGCTACTCTTACTGCTTCCTTAATACCAGTGAACTCTGTTTAAGAGTGGCAGGACCTGAACTCCATTAATAAACTCACAGATTGTAACAAATGAGCCATTGTGGTGAGACATCGCTAGTTGGAAGGTTGTTCATGCTTGGGGACAGTGAGCATAGGGATCATCTACTTTGCTGTGAAGCTAAAACTGCTCTTAAAATGTAATAATGAAAGATTTGGAAACTCCTGATAAATCATCTCTGAGATAAATCTTCTTGGAGATCTAATGATCATCCCTAAGATTAATTTTATTATTTTCTTTTCAGGGAATAGTTTGTTCCTGCCCCGCCCTCTCCTCAGAGTCCACTGCACTGGGTCATTGAAGAGGGTGAACTGTGGGTCACATACCCTATTTTGGGTCCTGTTATCTCTGGAAATGATCGCAAGTGAGGAGAGGACTGTCAGAGCTAACACATTGTAACTGTGGTGTGGGGAGTTTCTTCTGTCTTCAGTTCCTGAGCTTATCCCAAGGCACTATTGTTTTCCCAGTGCCTTAGATTAAGCCAAGAAATCCCCACTGTTTTGGATGATGCAACATGGAAAGGCAAACTGCCTTCTTCAAGGACAGGTCAGAGCTTGGCCTCAAGCCCTCAGGCCCTAAGTGCCCTAAATATGCATACTGTTCCATTAACTAGCGGCTTATCGATGTTAATTCTCTTAAAAGTTTCTTTTGCACCATCGGTGTAACAGAAAAAGGAATACCTTGAAAAGGAAGCCCTAAAATATCAAATTAAATTAATAATATGAGGCTGTGTTTCTTCTGGCTTCCATTTAACATCAAGGGCCATAGAATATTCACCTTTTATTTTTTTTTCTATTACTTTTTTTTTCATTTTTTTTAACAATAAGTAATAATTTATAAGTACAAGCATCCTTCATATAAAACCAATTTTGCAAGCAGTTGTGCCCAAACCCACACAGCCTAAGGGTCCCACCATCCAGCTGGGGGGCTTGTGTGTTCAATCAAGTTCATCAAATAAGTATTCAGTCTATATTGCTGTAGTTTCACTATTCACCCCAATCGCAGCCCTTACATGCTACTGCACCCCCTCTTCCACAGATTGTTCTCTAGGCTTAGAAAAGGGGCATGGGTGGATGGGAAGCAAAACAGTCTACTTTCTCTGGAGCTGTCATTTTGGACACTTGTCAATTCTGGCTGTTTCCTTTCATGGGCTGACAGTTTGTCCAGAAATAACCTTTCAATCCTAGTAGACAATTAGATATATAGGTATTTAAACAGTACTAATTATTATGATAAGTTAGTTTGGTATAGACACAGATATTTGGAAGATATTTTAATCCATGAATTACATTTTTTTCTGTAAAATAAGACAGGATCTTACTGTGGCTTATAACATCTCCTAACCACTAGAGGATGTAAGCTTGTGGCATCGGCCATGGGTTATTCCTCCAAGGATGCTTTATTGGTTTAGTGGCCTTTGGTAACACTCTCTGGTATTCCAGAGACCAACTGTACACTTGCAAGTATGGTCTCAATACATCTTTCCCATGCTTACATCAGGTCTTTGACAGCAGGGCCTTACCACCTCTCTTCTTGCAGGTATCCCAGTTTATAGGCAAGAAGCCTTTACCTTTTGATGGGGGGGGGGGCTTGGATCCCCTGGCCAACATCTTCTTGGTAGAATAATCCATTGCTGATATCAGAGCTCCCCTGTATTAATATATTTTGCTCAAAAAACAAAAAATATTTTGCTTAAGTGCACAACTTAAGGAGACTTTAGTATTATATTTGGTTATGAATAGAGAATAATCCTTTTCACAGTTCCTATGTCTATCAGTCAATTAAAGAAGGCAGTTTTACCAGTTTTATAAAAGATTACCTCTATGACAGTTGGCTCCAATTTCCAGTTAGAAAACACCCTCATCATCATCATATTCCTTCTTGTTCTATGAAAGAGAGGTAAGAAAATCTCTCCTATTAAAACTTTGCAGCACCTAGAAGGTAAGTTTCATCAGGACTCATTATAAATAGTTGTTGCAAGTAGGATCCACAGAGGGGTTTGATGCCTGTAGCCGTCTGAGGCTTTTCTTCCTTTCAATGTTTGGATGGGCCAACCTTTGTGCTGGCACTTCCTGGTACATCCTACACAATGCAAAGCTGTGTCTTTTCTTTCTCAGCTGTTAAGTTGGTGATGTTTTGACCTGTGGGAACATACAAATATTTTCCCATAGTTAGTTTTAGGATTTGAATTGCAAAGTATTTGACAAAAAGTTTTCATATATATCTGTATCCCCCCTTTTTATTTTAGGTTTTTGTTTTTTGACCCATGAGTCTCAAAAAGGCAGTTGTAGTACATGTACCTATATCAAATTCACCCAAGCTGTTTTGGGCGACTGTATGTCATTAACTTGGGGAACAAACTTAATTTCTTAAATTAAATCATCCTACAGGTAAAAGAGAATGCTACAAGATGATACTATACAAGAGAAAAATTATAGAAAACATTTGTATGTGCCAATCCCAAAGTTATTGTTATACAGATTTTAAGTAAAACAAATGTGGATGAAAACAATTTATATTTCCAATTAACTAAGGTACATTACCGTATTTATCAGAACCTTTAAACCAATGTTGTTTAGTATACACATATTTACTTTTACTAAGTCATAAAATACCATGTAACCTGTAGGCAGAGTCTGGACAAAATTGGATACTTGTTGAACTCACGTCAATTAAATATACATTAATCGAATATAGACCCGTGTCCCTCTCCCGCCCCTTCCACCCCCCTCCCCCGATTCACCATTTCAGTCAGTTTTCTGATGCAGTCTTTCTGTTGTTGTTCTTTTCTGGTGTTCTCAACCTCAGCCTTTAATGACTGCGCTATCCCCACAGCCCTGTTGTTGTTCTTTTAATATGCATCCCTCTCCACAAGAAATATTTACAACTGGGTTATTGGCACTAGCATCCGCAGATGAGGATGTTTGTTTTTCTGGGACTGTGTTACTTCACTTAAAATAATATCTTCTAGCTCCATCCATTTACCTGCAAAGTTCATGATGTTGTCTTTCTTTACTGCTGCATAGAACTCCATTGTGTACAAGTACCACATTTTCTCTATCCACTCATCAGTTGAGGGGCTTTTGGGTTGGTTCCAGCTTTTTGCTATTGTGAACAGAGCTGCAATAAATATAGCTGTGCATGTATTTCTGCAGTAAGATGAATCTTGTGGGTGTATACCCAGCAGTGGTATGACTGGGTCAAATGGCAAGCTCATTTTGAGTCTTCCAAGGGCTCTCCACACTGCTTTCCATAGTGGCTGTACAAGCTTACATTCCCACCAGCAATAGACGAGTGTTCCCCTTTCACCACAACCTCTCCAGCACTTGATATCATTTGTTTTCTTGATCCTGGTCAGTCTTATCAGAGTGAGATGATATCTTAGAGTGGTCTTAATTTGCATTTCCTTAATTATTAGTGTAGTTGAACAGTTTTTAAGATGTTTCTCAGCCATCTCTAATTCCTCTGTGAAGTCTCTATTCAGTTCTTTGCTCCATCTTTTGAGTGATTCATTTGTTTTCTTCTTTGTTTTTTGAGTAGCTTGTATACTCTGCAAATTAATGCTTTGTCAGATGTATCTGCAGTGAAGGTTTCCTCCCACTCTGTGGGTTTTCTCTTCACTTCCTTTATTGTGTCTTTTGATGTACAGAAGCCTTTGAGTTTAATGAGATCCCATTTGTCAATTGTCGATCTTATTTCTTGTGCAGCTGCTGTCTGATTTAGGAAGTCTTTTCCTATACCTATGTCTTGTAGTCTGCTGCCAAGTTTTTCTTCTATCACCTCCAGAGTTTTGGGTTTCACGTTGAGGTCTTTGATCCATCTGGAATTGACTTTGTACAGGGCAAGAGGTAGGGGTTTAATTTCATTCTTCTACAGGTGGTGATCCAGTTTTGCCAACACCACTTACTGAAGATGCTGTCTTTCCTCTTACTGAAGATGCTGTCTTTCCTCCATTGTGTCTTCTTGGCCCCCTTGTCAAATATGAGGTGGCTGAAATTATATGTGCTCAGGTTTGGATCTTCAGTTTTATTCTATTGGTCAACATGTCTGTTTTTGTGCCAGTACCAAACTGTTTTTATGACTATAGCCCTGTAGTACAGTTTGATGTCTGGTATAGCAATTCCCCCTGTATTGCTCTTTTCACTCAGGGTTTCTTTGGCTATTTGGGGACTTTTGTTTTTCCAAATGAAATTGAGGATTTTTTTTCCAAGCCCATGAAGAAGCTCTTGGGGATTTTGATTGGGGTTGCATTAAATCTGTACACGAGTTTGGGTAGAATGGACATTTTTACTATATTTATTTTCCCAATCCATGAGCATGGGAGGTTTGTCCATCTTCTGATGTCTTCCTCAATTTCCTTCTTCATGGGTTTAAAATTTTTGCTGTAGAGATCCTTGGTGTCTTTGGTTAGGTTTGTTCCTAGGTATTTTATTGTTTTTGAGGCTATTGTGAGTGGGAAGTTCTCCTTGTATTCCTTCTTCAGTTGCTTGTTGTTGGTGTAGAGAAAGGCTACTGATTTTTCTAGATTTATTTTGTATCCTGCCACTTTACTGAAGTATTTAATCATTTCTAGGATATTTCTTCTGGAGTTATTAGCATCCCTTAGGTAGACAATCACATTATCAGCAAAAAGGGATAGCTTGACTTCCTCTTTTCCAATTAGAACTTCTTTAATTTCATTTTCTTGCCTTATTGCCCCAGCAAGGGTTTCAAGCACAATACTGAAAAGGAGTGGTGACAGGGGGCAGCCTTGCAGAGTTCTTACCCTTAAGGGGGATGCTTCAGTTGTTTCCCCATTTAGGATGATATTGGCTGTGGGTTTCCTGTATACAGCTTTGATTACATTGAGGAATGATCTCTCCAGTCCAATTCCCTCTAGGACTTTAAACATGAAGGGATGCTCGATTTTGTCAAAGGGTTTCTCTGTGTCAATTGAGATGATGGTGTGGTTTTTGTCTTTCAATCCATTTATATGCTTGATGGTATTTATTGATTTTCATATGTTGAACCATCCCTGAATCTCTGGTGTGAATACAACTTGGTCATGATGGATGATCTTCTTGATGTGGGGTCTGTTTGCTGGTATCTGTTTAGAATTTTGGCATCTGTGTTCATTAGGGAGATGGGTCTATAGTTCTCCTTTTTGTTTGTATCTTTGCCTGGTTTTGGTAATAAATAGCATGATGCTGGCTTCATAGAAGGAATCTGGGAGAACTCCCTCCATTTGTATCCTTCTAAACAACTTGAGTAGTAATGGTTGTAAGTCTTTTTGAAATACTTTATAGAATTTTCCATGAAACCATCTGGGCCTGGGCATTTATTGGTTGGGAGGCTACTTATTACATCTTCAATTTCTTCCTGTATTATTGGTCTATTTAGGCTGTCAATCTCTTCTTGGTTGAGCTTTGGCGATTCCCAGGATTTCAGATATTCATCCATTTCTTCTAGGTTTTCAAACTTAGTAGAGTATAGGTTTTTGAAGCATTCCCGTATGATTGTCTGGATCTTTTCATTGTCTGTTGTGATATTTGCCCTTTCATGACAGATTCTATTGATATGGAGTTGTTCCTTCTTTCTTTTGGTTAACTAGGCTAGAGGTCTGTCTATCTTGTTTATTCTCTCAAAGAACCAACTTTTGGATTCATTGATTTTTTTTGTATGGTTTTCTTTGTTTCTATTTCATTGATCTCTGCTCTGATTTTTGTTATTTCTTCTTGTCTGCTGCATTTAGGGTTCATTTGTTGTTGTCTCTCAAGTATTTTTAGCTGCAGTGTTAGATCATTCACTTGTGCTCTTTCACCTTTTAAATGGACAATTGTCACACCACCTATAGAAATGGTACCAAGTTCTGCAAGAGACATTTTTATTAGTAATCACTTTATAAGTAATTGTCTTCTTATAAGTAGTGAATAAATCTGTATACATATGAAATATCTCTGCATATATGTACCTGTGTTCCCCTATATCACCTAACCCTTTCCATTCCCAGAAGAGTCTGTTCTGCTTCGATCTCTTGATTCCACATTTGAGAGGAAGCATGAAATATTTCTCAATCTGAGCCTGGCTTTTCACTTAACAGGATTGTCTCCAGTTCCATCCATTCTTTCCTACAAATGGTATAATTTCATCCTTCTTTCTGGGTAAATGAACCTTTATTATGTGCATATACCACATTTCATTGTTCATTCATCTATGAAAAGGCTGAACTGAACTGTCACAAGGCCTGGTTTTATGTCTTCACTACTGTGCACATACTTCACTAAACATAAATACAAAAAAGAATTTCTGTGGTATGCTGATTTTGATTCCTTGGGTAATTCCTCAGGAGTGGTATGGCTAGATCATACAATACTTGTATTCTTAGTTTTTCCAAGGAAGCATTCTACTGATTTCCATGGGGACTGTACTTTGTATTCTCACCAGTAATGTACCATGATTCATTTTCCCTACATCCGTACTGGTATTTATTATATGTATTATTTAATACAATAAATTGCTATGGCAATACACATTACACTTCTCTGATAGCTAAGGATGTTGAACCTTTCTTTATGTATTTATTGGCCATTAACATTTCTTATTTGAAATCATTTGCCCATTTGTTGAATGGATTATTTGTTTAAGTTTGAGTCTGTATGAATTCTAGACAGTAATCCACTGTTTGATATATAGTTGGCAAAGATTTTTCCCAATTTATCAACAGACAACAAATTCAAGAATCTACTTCTGAAAATAATCAACTTCAAAGAGTATCCAATGAGGAACTGAATGAAGTAAGGAAATTAATTCAGGAAGTGGGTATCAGAGACAGCAGTGCAGAACATAAAGTGAACAAAATGGATGAAAAGTTCAGCAAAGAAACAGAAATTTAAAAAAAAAAGGTTGGAAGTGAAAAACTCAATGAATCACAAAACAACTTTAGTGAATAGAATCACAGACAGACTAAGCTAAGGAGAAGGGATATCAGGGGTGGAGGGCAGAGTCAAGTAAATACTACAATGAGATAGCAACAACAAACAAATATCAACAAAGAGGTCCTATTTAAGGCTTCTGGGACACGATCAAGAGATCAAACATAAAATCTATGGCACAGAAGAAAAAGCAGAGATAGCTAGAAGCAGAGAAAATTAAACTACAGCAAAGCTTTCCCTGAATCCACGGAAAGAAATGAACATTTAAACCTAAATCTAAGCCGCTTAGAACATCAAATGTTTAAATTAGAGATACCTGATCTGTTGTGCTACAGAATGTCCCATATTCTGGCTTTCTTGATTATTTCATCATAGGTTATTAAACTTTCATTGTGCATTTGGCATTTCCTATAAACTGAAAGAACAACAGTTTGTCTTCAGTTTCACATTTTAAGAATGACTATAGAAGGAAGCTGTTTTTGAATGAACCAGAGCAGGAACATAAATGTCATATTGCCATTCCCAATTAGAGATGCTGAGTGGAATCCTCTGGAAAGTACGGACCATTGTACATGACACTTGCAAAGCTGTGTGTATGAGTGAGCATGGCTGTACTCACTTTGTGCATGTCCAGAGGTACATATATCCCCTCGGTATTAGCATGTAATTTATTGAATGGATAATATATTGATATCATGTGAAAAGGATTATTGAGGCTTACTCCCTTTATGTATTACTATTTTCAATCAATTACAGTGTTTTTTTGGGGGGGTACAGACTGTTTCATACTAGTTTAGGTGGTTTCTGTGTCCCTTGGCCCTATTTTACTTTACCTGCTTTAGATCTGATACCAATTCCCCCCCCCAAAAAACCCTTTATTCTCCCTAGTGAGCAATGCTCTTTAGAAAGCAGATCTAAGTTTGCCCACTGTTACTAGATTGTTGTTGCTGCTAGACACTTTGGTTATCTGATTTGCAAAGATAGAAATAAACAGAGAGGTAATACATAGATATGTATTCATAACTACATGGTAGTCTAAATGAAAATTTAATAAATGATTTCTTTAAATTTTATTTATTTTTGCCTGACATTGAGATGTTCCCTAAGAATATTGCCTTATGTACACGATTCATTGTGTATCTCCTAATTATATCAATAGTGCTACTAAAAATAAAACACTAAGTGGTGTGAAGATATTTTATTTTTAATTTTATTTATTTCTGTATGTGTATGAATGTACTGTCTGCATGCAAGTCTGTGCACCCGTGTCGTGCAATGCTGCGGAGGTCAGAAGAGGGTCTCGGATTCTCCTGGAACTGGAGTTCTCCTGGAATTGGAGTTTCAGACGGTTTTTGGCCGCCATATGGGTGCTGGGGATCGATCCCGTGTCCTCTGTAAGAGCGGTCGGCGCTCTCAACCGCTAGGCCATCTCTCCAGTGAAGATATTTTTGTAGCTCTTTTTATCCCAGGATATATTATATATGCTTTCACTAATTGTTTCAGCTTATTTTTAATTTTAGACTTATTTCTCATGATTTATTTATATTTCAACAAAACAATTTTGGTAGTTTACAAGATAAATCTATTTTAAGTATTCAGGGAACATCTGCTTTCATTATTTTTCCTGTGATATTTATAAATAATTTTTTATTAATTCTTGCTTCTTTTAAAGTGCTTTTTTTCATTAAAATAAGCAAATGTGTACCTAGGTATATCTATATTCCAACCTCTTTAAATGTTTCTCTTTTTTCTTCTGTTGTTTGTTTTTATTTTATGTATTTTTTATAATGTCATACACTTCTTAATCAAATCCAGACCCATTTCCCCGTTCCATGCCCCCTGCCCCACCAGAGCTCATACATTCTGCCATGTATGTCTTACATCTTTTACTCAGTCTTTTTTTTTTTTTTTAAGTTTTTTGATGCAGAAGTTTACTGTTTGGGGCAGAATTTTACTGTTTCAGTCAGTTCTTTGACCCAGTCTTTTTTTGTTGTTGTTCCTTTCAATTTGTATCACTTCAAAACATGTATACACACATGTCACACACATACTAAAATTATGATGTCTGAAAACAAACTATAGGATAATTCCAAAACATGTTTAGGGGATTGGCATTTTGGCTGTAGGGTTCTATACAGGTAGAAAAAAAATATTACTTTATGTTCCTAAATACATAGCAAGTTGATGAGTAACATTCTACATTATATTTACTAAAAGAGAAAGAAATAAAAATAAAAAAGAAGAATTATTCAGTTTGCTTTACAAATAGAGATTTGGTGCTAGGATCCACAAATGAGGGACACCATACATTGTTTGTTTTTCTGGGACTGTGTTACTTCACTTAACATAACATCTTCTAATTCCATCCATTTACCTGCAAAGTTTATGATGTTGTCTTTCATTACAGCTGCATAAAATTCCATTATGTAGATGTGAATTTTTTATTTATTCTTGCTTCTTTTAAAGTGTGTTTTAAATAAAATAAGCAAATAGATATCTAGGTATATCTATATTCCAACTTCTTTTTTTTAAAGCCAATTTTTTTTGAAGCTTTGTGAATTTCATACAAAATTTCCAATCAAATCTAGACCCATGCACCCTTCCTTGCCCCTCCTCGCCACCAGAGCTCATGCATTCTCAGTCTCTCTCAAAATTCACAATGCTGTTCACCATTTTGGTCAGTTCTTTGACCCAGTCTTTTTGTTGTTGTTGTTTTTCCTTCCACTTTGCATCACTCCAAAATATGCATATATTCATGCCCCATATATCATAGGTTTTAGCATCTTCAGCTTATGATTTTTTTTTTCTTTATTAGGCTGAAAGATGTCATGTTTGAAGGCTCCTCCTTGGCAAACCCAAACCACCATCAGTTCTGCCCTTGTGTTCTACACTGGGATTTTCCCTTCCCATGGTCACCAAATGAGGTTCAGTAAGCACCATGTCCTGTCTTGATCTTCCTATACTGGTCTCCATGATACAGCCTGGGTAGTCCAACAATGGCAGTCTAGACTCTGAAGAAGTGGAAACTCCAGTAGTAGCTCAGTCCACAAACTGGATGTCTCAGCAGTCCCCATCTGGCACTGAAGGTTTGGAGGATTCTTGGAGAGACATGAGTCTTCAGTCCTTATTGGAAGGTTGAAAAGCTGTGTCTCATGTCTTCGAAGGATGGAAAAGGCAGTGGCAGCCACAGGGTAGCTGCACATGCCAGTAAGACAGGCAAAGCAACTGTGTCTTTTTTTTTTTTTTTTTACTTTCTGTCCTTTTACTAAGATCTCAAGTTTTATACCTGAAGTACAATTTCTCAGACCTTACTAATTATATATTTCTGGTTATACTTTCCTTTTGGATGTTTAAGGCCACATAGTTAGCCCAGATTAACCAAGGTTTTTGTTTTCTCAAGGTCAGTTGAGGATCTGGTCCTCAGGGATCACTCTGGGTTTTGGGGGGGGAACAGGTGGGTGGGAGCCCCTGGCTCCTTTTGGCTTTTCATTTACCAATTCCATCCACTCGAGGACAAAGTCAAGTCTTGCTAGACCAGGCTTCCTTTTTGTTTGGGGAGGGGCTTTTTGAGACAGGGTCTCCCTTTAGTCCTAGCTCTCTCTGTAGACCAGGCTGGCTTTGAACTCACAGAGATCTGCCTGCCTCTGCCTCCTGAGTGCTGGGATTAAAGGCGTGTGCCACCACACCTGGCTTTAGGCTTCCTTTTTTGAAGTATGAGCAGACTTTCCTCTTTATGGACTGGACACTGGCTGAAGTCCCATTAGTGGATTTCCAAGACCTCCCTACACAGGAAGACTGGTGACTCACATTTGCAAGACATTTCAGGAGATGCCCCCATGCATAGTCCCCTGGGACTTGGAAGACCTCTGAGGGCAAGGAACAAAGTTATCCCTTAAGGCCCTCAGCCAAATTGATGTGGGCATTAAGTATGGTCGTTAAGTATCCAGAAAGGCTATGTTACACCAGCCTGATACTTTTAACTACTGTGTAATATTTTTAAAAGGCTTGGGCAAAAGCTCAAGCAGCCTTGTATAATAATAAATACTAAGAAGCAGTTCCATAAATTAAATACTGTGGTTAGACATAATGTCATGACAAACTAGTTTTTTTTCCTCATTCTTTCATCTTATATTACTCTAATAAGTACACATACCCTCCACCCATATACCAAAAATTCCTAAGTCTGAAAATAAATTGTAGCTTAGTTCTAGAACCTGTTAGGGATTCACTATATAAGAGCACGGTGGTTTTCAGATCATGAGGAATATAACATTAATGTTACTCAGTTTGCCTTACAACTTGGTTCTTGGCTGTAGCATCGACAGATGAAGGATACCATGCATCATTTGTTTTCTGGGACTGTGTTACTTCACTTAACATAATATCTTCTAGTTCCATCCAACTTCTTTAAATGTTTCTTTTAAGATGTACTAGAGATCATTTATTACCAGGACATGAACACAGGTCTGCATTCTTGCGTATAGCTGTAAGACCGTCTTGGATGAAGTACGATTGTTCATTAATCAAGCCCTAATCCTAAGCTTCCAGAATGCCTCTCTGCTTCTACTGTTGGAAATAATTCTGCTATGGATAACCATTGGCCTTGGTGTTTCATATCTAGATGGCTTTCTTTCTCTCCTAGATGAAATCTTTCTTGTGAGAATGCCAAGTCAGTGGATTAATACATATGCAATTTCATTTGATATAGCAAATTCTCCTTCTAAGAAGTTATGCCACGGGGCTGGAGAGATGGCCTAGCGGTTAAGAGTGCCGACCGCTCTTACAGAGGACCCGGGTTCGATCCCCAGCACCCACATGGCGGCCGAGAGCCGTCTGAAACTCCAATTCCAGGAGAACTCCAGTTCCAGGGGAATCCAAGACCCTTTTCTGACCTCCGCGGCATTGCACGGCACGGGTGCACAGACTTGCATGCAGACAGTACATTTATACACGTACAGAAATAAATAAAAATTAATAAAAAAATTTAAAAAAAAGAAGTTATGCCACTTTGCAACCATTCTAGCAATGTACTGGAGGGGCGGTCACTCCACAGCACTCCAACAAAGAATATTAAAAAGGTTTTGGAATCCTGTTAAATTATTAGGCGATAAATCACATTTCATTACAGTTTAACTTATATGTTTCTTATATGAGTGAAACATGCAGTTTTCCATATGCTTAAATGTCTTTGCTAAGTGTACTGAGAAATTCATCACATTTTTTCCCTAGGTGGGGATCAGTAGAACTTTTTATGACTCTTCTTAATATTTAGAAGCCTTTTCTATTATAAGAGGATATACCATTTCCCTTTCTGTGTAGTATAATTTATAAGATTTCTGTTTGTAATTTACAGCAGCATTTTTACCTTTCAAAATATTACTCTACCTCTCATGTATTTTCTTGCTTTAGAACTACTAATGCTAAATCATGTGTCTTCATTCATTAACTATAAGACATTCCACCTATATTTTCAGGTAGTACTTAAAAAATTAAGTATCCTTAATCTATTTGAAATGATCTATTGCAGAGTGTAGTATCTAGATTCAGTTTTATCCTTGTATAAATTACTCTACTGTTGTAATAGTATTAAATATGTAAATAACATTAAAAGATAGATTTCCTCCAGTGATTTCAGGTATCATGTAACCCATTCACTTAGGCATATTTGAATGGGGGCTAGGCTTTTCTATTCTCCAGTGTTGCTGTCTTACTCTTCCTGTGCCTTACCCTGCAACAGAGGGGTAGGGATAGGGATAGGGAGTATCTTGTATAGAGAGACTCTCACATGTTATGATTTCTGTTGGATTGTTCTTGCCTCCCATTACTCATCTTTTCACATGTTTCTTTAATAATTTATGTTTAGTAAAATTTAAAATAAGGATATTATAATAAACATTTAGGTTTGGAGAAGAAATTGTTAAGTCTAGGGACCTGGAGAAATGGATCAGGGGATGAGAGTACTGGCTATTCTTGCAGAGGAGTTGGGCTCAGTTCCCAGCACCAACCTGGTGGCTAACAAACACATGTAACTTCTCTGGCCCATTTAGAGCACTAACATACAGCAAGAGACATACATACAGTACAAGCAAGTTAAGAAATTTGTTATATATGCATATATATTAAATTTTAATTAAACTGACTCTATTGCCATTTTTGTGTTAATGATTGAACGTACGATTGTGGTTTAGCATTTTATTTGTCCAATTCTACTTTTCTTTTTGTTCAGTTTTGTCAGCTTTATTATTAGTAATTTAATCCTTCCACTTGATACAAATAATGACAGTTTTCTTGCCCAGTACCTCTTCTAACATCATAGTTTGAGGATACACAAAGCCTACTAATAATTTATGTTAAGCCAGGTGCGGTGGCACACACCTTTGATCCCAGTGCTTGGGAGGCAGAGGCAGGCAGTTCTCCATAAGTTCAAGACCAACCTGGTCTACATAGTGAGTTCTAGGACAGCTAGGGCTACAGGGAGACCCTGTTTCAAAAAGACCAAAAAATAATTTATGTTAATTTTATATCATGCTATTTTAATGAATTTTTATTAGCCATAGTATTTTAAGATAAATTCTTTCTTGTACTACAGGTATAGTGTCTGATAGTCTTTGCATATTTTATTTATTATTTCCATTTATATGCCTCTAGTATTTCTCTGGTTACAATGACAGTGTCTCCATTAAAAGTTAAATACTGGACACTTGTGATATTTCTCTCTTAGTGGGAAATCAGCTTTTGCTGCCCCTTTAGGTTAGATGTTGACTGTGGATCAAATGTTCATTGATTAATATGTCTATACAGACGAATATTGGTGTATGACTGGCAGATATGAATAATTTACATAGATGAATATAGATGTATCAGTGGAGCATCTCTAAATTCCTCTGTTAAATGCTTATGAGCATTTTTTTTTTCTGAGTACATGAATTTCAGGTGGAATCTCTCTACAGATCTACTTCACAGCTCTCAGTGTCTCCAGACATTTTCCTCCACTTCTAGGCAAATTGAAATTGGTTTGTTGTATTCCTTGGCTATTGATACTTTCCTTTCTTCTCATTGTTCTATGTGTAGCCTTCTTGGGCATTTTGAAGAACCAGAATTTGAGCAGAAAATTCTATAATATGGTTATCTGAAATGCCTGCTGATTTCTTTGTGTTGTATAATATATTTATAAGAATTTGTTGAAATTTATCTTTTTTTAAAAGATGACAGCTTTTCCTCTCATTGTCTAGGAGCCAGATTTATAAGACAAAGGTAGCATGGTGCATCTGTAAAAATATTGTGATATTTTCTTCTTAGAAATAATAGAATCTAGTTGGTCTTGGTGGCACACGCCTTTAGTCTTAGCACTTGGAAGGCAGAGGCAGGCAGATCTTTGAAGGCAGAGGCAGGCAGATCTTTGTTAGTTCAAGGCCAGCCTGGTCTACAGAGTGAGTTCGAGTCTCAGCCATCTGGTCTTTGTTCTTGCACATACAGTTCAACACAAAGTTAAGAGAAAATTTCCTTAAGCTTCATTAACAACCCTAAGTACTTACAGGAGGCCAACACTTTAAAAATGATTAAATATCTTCTTAAAAAGTTGCATGACCCAGGAATGGTGACACACACCTTTAATCCCAGCATTCTGGAGTCACAGTTAGGAGGATCTCTGTGACTTTGAGGTCAGCCTGGTCTACATAGTGAGTTCCAGGCCAGCTGGGTTTGCAGGGAGACCCTGGCTCCCAAAAGACAAAAAAGGCTGCGTGAATACTTCAAAAACAACTGTTAGTTTCTTTTTTTTTTTATTAATTTTATTTATTTCTGTATGTGTATGAATGTACTGTCTGCATGCAAGTTTGTGCACCCGTGTCGTTTTTTATGTATTTATTATTTGCATGTGCGTGTTTGTGGCTGTGGGTGTGTATTTGTGCTACAAGTTATACAAGGCAGGGGCGGACATCACAACACGCAGGAGTTGGTGTTCTCCTATTGCATCCATCCTCGGGATTGACTTCACGTCATCAGGGTAGGCAGCACATGCTTTTAACTACTCAGGCATCTTTCTGGCCCGCATGAAAATCTTTGAAAAGATCAGATGAATAAGATCAATTTCATTTTTCAAATGTTTTATTTAAAACTGAAAGATAATCTTATATCAAAGCATTAGCCATATTTTTAAAAATTTTAATTATTTTTTTATTTATTTTTTATGAGTATGAATGTATTGTTTGCATGCGGGTCTGTACACCCATGTCGTGCAATGCCGCGGAGGTCAGAAGAGGGTGTCGGATTCCCCTGGAACTGGAGTTAAAGACGGTTCTCAGCTGCTATGTGGGTGCTGGAGATCAAACTCCGGTCCTCTGCAAGAGGTGCTCTTAACCGCTAGGCTATCTCTCCAGCCGGAGCATTAGCCATATTTTTGAATAGTGCAAACCTAACTAAAACTTCCCTCTCTTAAAGGTGTTTAATAAATAAGCCTTTGGTTAAATATAAAACTAGAAATGCTCATTCTACTCTGGAAGCATGTCACCTTCTTGCTTCTCCATTTTACAGGGCGTCTGATTGGTCTGCACTGCCAGCAACATCTGCTATGGGCAGATCTTTAAGGGAGTGACTCTAGATAAGCTGGCTAGACTTTAATGGAAGAACTTGCATGGAGGGACTTCTGGGTATAAACACAGTTAGGACTTAACATATATGACAGAATGCACGAAATCTGATGGCAGTTATCGGGGAGGCACAGATCAGGTAGGGGGTCTAAATTTGATTAAGATCTATTATATGAAATGCACAAAAACTCAATAAAAAGGTTTTTTTAATTAAAAAAATTAAAAATGATAAGGAATTTATATATAAAATGTAATAAAACATTGGATATTCTACATATGTCCTATTAAAGTGACTTCTACTTATATCAATTATTTCAAAGTTTTTTTTAACTTTTTTATTAATTTTATTTATTTCTGTATGTGTATGAATGTACTGTCTGCATGCAAGTTTGTGCACCCGTGTCGTGCAATGCCGCGGAGGTCAGAAGAGGGTCTCGGATTCCCCTGGAACTGGAGTTCTCTTGGAATTGGAGTTTCAGACGGTTCTCAGCCGCCATGTGGGTGCTGGGGATTGAACCCGGGTCCTCTGTAAGAGCGGTCGGCGCTCTTAACCGCTAGGCCATCTCTCCAGCCCCAATTATTTCAAAGTTTTAAGCCAAATAGTCCCATAGTCCCTTAAAAAACTTTTAATCATAGTTCAATTTTATTTAAATTTTAGCTTATCTAAATTACATATCTCTTTAAAATTATTATTGAAAAAAATTATCACTGATGAGTATTGAAAAATTCCTGAAGAAATGCTCATTATTACTGGAACATTGCTTTATTTCTACACCCAGTATGGATTTTATTTTTCTGGAACTGGCAACATGTTTTTCATTTCTCTAAGAAGTTTACCTCCTAAGACACAGCTCCGAAACAGCCATTGGAAGGACAAATAAGGGTGGTTGATTCCTGTTGTCCACAAGAAATGAAACATCTAAGAGATTTTTAGAGTTTGAAGTGTGTAGAGTTTTTCCTTCATAATGTTAATTTGAAATTCTTCTGAGAAGAAATCCTGTTGTCAATGTGTAACAGAGGTCATTTCTCAGAATAGGACAGGAATAAGAAGAGGAGAAAAGGGACTTGAGCGAACCCAAAACAGTGCTTATATTAGTTACTGTTTTATCAGGACAATGTAGAAGGAAGAATGAAAACTAAAAACTCTTAACTGCTAACAAGGGTCCTTATCACGTGGTCAAACATTTTTCACACTCACTAAGTACAATGGAAATATTTGGACTCAGAAACTAAGGAAGTTCCCAGAGATGAAATAATATTATCCAAATGACCTATCTGGTAATTCATCACACTCCAAAATGTGGATGTCTCTTTTTCTGAATGGGCAAGATTTTACAGTGGCTGTCATTTAGATAGCATCATCCTGTGTTTAAGCATTTCTATGGGACCACTTATGTCCTGATTTCATAGTTTTTTCATCTTTAAATTGACTTACATTGTTGAGTTTCATCCCCTTTAAGAAATGATCATTACACACAAGTAGGATAGTTGGGGTTTGTTTGGCCTTTTGTGCCTTATATTATAAAAAATGCAACTTAAACATTTTTCTTATGTTTATCCATGCATCCCTTAAAATAGAAGACTGCTTTCCTGTCCAGAATCTCCTTTTAGCAAAGCTCACTGGAAATGAAGGCAGCGCCACTAGGATGGTCTTCTCTTTACGCACATTTGCAGGGGACAAGAGGTAGTAGACCACCAAACTCCCCGGGCTCTTTTTCTTCTATAGAAATCATTAAGCAGTATAAAGCAAAAAACAGAAATTTCAGTAATTTAGTAGAACATGAAGAATATGCAGTTTCAAGGGTGAAACTCAACTCAGGAAGGAGGAGTAAAGAAAGCCTCAGGCAGTAGATAAGTCAACTGTAGGCAGATCCTAAAGTCTTTTATTTATTTATTTTTATTTTTTTGTCTTTTCGAGACAGGGTCTCCCTGTAGCCCCAGCTGTCCTGAAACTCACATTGTAGACCAGGCTGGCCTTGAACTCACAAAGATCCGCCTGCCTCTGCCTCCCAAGTGCTAGGATTAAAGGTGTGATCCTAAAGTCTTTTTTTTTTTTTTAAATAAACATTTTATTTTATTTATTTTTTTATTTATTTCTGTATGTGTATGAATGTACTGTCTGCATGCAGGTTTGTACACCCGTGTCGTGCAACGCCGCAGAGGTCAGAAGAGGGTCTCGGATTCCCCTGGAACTGGAGTTCTCCTGGAATTGGAGTTTCAGACAGTTTTCGGCCGCCATGTGGGTGCTGGGGATCGAACCCGGGTCCTCTGTAAGAGCGGTCGGTGCTCTTAACCGCTAGGCCATCTCTCCAGCCCAGATCCTAAAGTCTTAACAGAGAGAACTGACCTATGGCTTTCCTGAAGCCAGAGAAAACATGCAGACTGTGTACTTTGTTTTAAGGTTCAGGTGAGTCAGTTATGCAAGAGGTCCAAGATTTGCTCTGTGGATTCTAAAGCAGCAACAGGGTCATCTTGGTTTTGAACATCTATCAATTTTAATGGTTAGAATATCTAAGAGAAAAAAAGTGATAAAATGTGTTCATGAATGTATATAATGTATGTGTATATTCAGGCTGAGATGTATTTACCTCTAATCAAACCAATTTAGAGTCTTACCATCGCAGTTTTTAGTGAGCTGATTCAAATGGTCTTCAAAGTTAAATGATTATAAAATCTTCATTATAATTACCCTGAAGAAAAATCCAGAAAAAAATTAGAGATCTTTTCATAAAGCTCTTGTAAGTCTCTCCTGTCCATTGCTATTTCCCCTTTCTGAGAAGAAGATGAAATTCATGGAAGAAATAAATTCTTTCTTATGTTATCTATTTTGATGACAGGAAGCTAGGATGGAAAAGGGCTATGGGAGATTGATTCAGAAAGTCCTGAGACTGAAGTCCTGGAGAGAAGGCAGAGGGTGCTGGCTATGTGGGGATAGCAAGAAAGAAAGAAAAATGTCAGAGGTGTGTCACAGATTGGGTGGCCTGAGAGACAAACAGAGGCAGAGAAGGCCCCAGAAAGCTTTAGGAAGAAGGAAGTTCCTACGGTTCCCAGCAGGATGGATGCTCTAGACTGAAATTGTATGGTTTTGTTCTAGGATCTATCAGTCACTAGATTTATCACCTTAGAGAAATCAGGGTGTTTTTTTTTTTTAACCTCTGTCTTCTCAATCTCAAAATGGTACAACATGGTTGTTTGGATAAGGAATGTATCCTATAGGCTCAAGTATTTGAATATTTGTTCCTAGATGGTGCTCTTTGGTGAAGGTCTTGGAACCTTTAGGAAGTATGGCCATACTGAAGAACGCATGACTGGGGGCAGGCTCAGCGTCTTGATAGCCTTGCTCTACTTCTAGTTTTCTTTCTCTTCTTCCTGGTTTGTCACAGAAGATGTGAGCTCCTGGCTTCTGGCCCTTGTGAACTCTTGCCGCCATGGGACCCAACCATTTTAGACTCTCCCTCTGTAATCTTGAGCCATTTCTCCAGATCCATAATTTTGTTTCTTAAGAACTGAATAATATTCTATTGTGTATCAGCATCACACTTTCATTACCCATTTATCAGTTGATGAACATCTAATATGTTCATGATTTCTAGCTTTTATGAAAAGGGCGGCAATAAATATGGATGAACAGGTAATTCTGTAGTACGGTAGAGTCTTTACTATAGAAGCCTGAGAGTGCTATAGCTGGTTCTAAATAGTTATCATATATAATGGACTCTTAATGACTTATTGTTATACACATAGACTAATATATCTCATAATTCTCGCCAGAACGGTTTCCTTATATAGCAGGTGGGGATATCCCAGAAATGCATGTCTGATTAATGTACAAAGGACAAGAGGCTGTAGGACACCTATATCAAATTCTGCCTCCAAAGGCTAAAGAATCATTGCGGAAGAGGAGGCAGAAAGATCGTAAGAGCTAGAGGTGGTGGATGACCACAAGGGAACAGAGATTTTCCAGACAGCTGCTCATTTACTCATATAAACTCACAGCAGTGGTGATAGCATGCACAAGTCTTATGCAAGCTCAAATGAGAAGAAATCCTAGTATAAACAGGATTTTTATACTAGGAAGTGAGTAAAAAGCCCAAACCCCACCAAAGGAAACTCAAGGCTGCAGAGTGGGTTAGAGACAGTCTTTTTCAAGGACGGTACTCTTAGTAGATTTACCAGGTACCAGTGGATTGACCCCTACTGAAGGACATTTGGAGAAACAAATTAGATTCTATAGACCTTATTATATATTTAATAGAGCACTTTAAAATTGGTAGGGGGCACTGAGGAGAGGTATGCACGGGGCACAAGATCTAAATACCATCAAATTATATTGCATGAAAATTACAAAATTCAAATAAAAATAATAAATACTAAAAAATAAAAGCAGGTTTAGAAATTAATTTTTCAGTTGTGCTGACAGTTGTGTTTGAGTTCTGTTGTTTGTAACATCTTGCATTTTGTCTGCAGCTGCCCATGTTTAAGATACTGTATATTTCTCAGATTTATTCTGTTTTATTTCTTTGTATGTAAGTGTCATGTAGCTGCATGTATGTGTCCATTAGCACATGCTAAATATGTGTGGGTACCTTTGGAGAACAGAGGTGTTGGAGCCCTGGAAGATGGAGTTACAGGCAGTTGTAAGCTACCTGATTTGGGAGCTGGAAACGAAATATGGGTCCATCCCCTGGAAGAATAGCATAGCACTTAACCACAAGCCAATCCCTCCAACCCCATAAGGTC
The DNA here is from genome assembly GCA_009823505.1 of Rhizomys pruinosus. Lineage (NCBI taxonomy): Eukaryota > Metazoa > Chordata > Mammalia > Rodentia > Spalacidae > Rhizomys > Rhizomys pruinosus. The sequence continues at coordinate 2,656,166 of VZQC01005070.1, read as the reverse complement.
TTGAGAAAGACTGAAGAGATGGGCTGGAGAGATGGCCTAGCGGTTAAGAGCACTGACCGCTCTTACAGAGGACCCAGGTTCGATCCCCAGCGCCCACATGGCGGCCGAGAACCGTCTGAAACTCCAATTCCAGGAGAACTCCAGTTCCAGGGGAATCCAACACCCTCTTCTGACCTCCGCGGCATTGCACTACCCGGGTGCACAGACTTGCATGCAGACAGTACATTCATACACGTACAGAAATAAATAAAAATTAAAAAAAAAGAAAGACTGAAGACAGTTTGGGAGTTTCCAACATCATACATTCTAAGCCCTGTTCAACTATGATGAGTTATTTTAATAATAATAGTATACTTTTACTTTACTTCTCTATGGACTCAGGAAAAATCAAAGATATACCTCTAACTGCACTGCTACTTTTAATGAGGAAATAAGAACGAGTTAGTCATTTTTGAATTGTAGTCTTGGATATTGTAGTTGATTTAATCTTGCCCCCCAAATTTTATGTATAATGTTGGTTGAAAGCAGATTTTTTTTTTTTTAGTTATGATTAGTTAGGATGAGATCTTACCAAAATAAGATGGACCTTGAATAGGTTTTCTGAGAGGAAAAGTCAAGGAAACAGAGAAAGACAAAGTAGAAGAGTTACAGCTATAGAGGCAGCAGTGACAGGGTCCCAACTGAAGTGGCAAGGCTCCAAAAACTACCAAGAACTGCTGGGTTTGGCCAGAGGCTAAGGAAAATCAAGGAAGATCTCTGCCTTAGAACTGCCAGAGGGAGCCTGGGCCTCACAGTGCATTGAATTAACCTCTACCCTCAAGAACTGAGAGAAAACAAATTTGTGTTATTTCAAACGACCATATTTGTGCTAATTTGTTACAGCATCCCCTGGAAAATGATACAGAACTCCTCCTCCAGTCTGCATTTCCCAAGTGAGTGGTGAGAGAGGAGAACGATATAACTGGTTTCCCAAAAGAAAACAAAACTAAACAAAACTTTTTTTTTTCCATTGTCATCTAGGTCTGGTGACTTCCTATATAAACTTCACTGATTTTCAAATATCTATTACCTGTATTTAACTCCTTTGAGAAATGAGGAAGTTCCTTTTGAAAAACACAGTCCTAGCCCTGTATTGGAGTGCTTCTTGCTTACAGATGAGACTACTAATTGTTATGCACTAATCTGATTTTTTTTATTTTAAAAGACTTTCTAGTCATTTCCTCTTTTATGAAGACCATTACAGTTAGTAAAAAGAAAACTCAAGATTATTTGTTAACACTAATCCTTCTGTTTCCCCCAGCTATTTTCTGTCAACCCTAATACTGATGTTTTGTCATTCCGCTTCTTCCACAAGGGCAACTTCATAAGATAACAGATAGTCTTGAAAGACGAATGGATCCATTTGAAAAGATATCTCTGCTTAAAAATTCTCTTTGATGACAAGGATTCTTAGAACATTATCCTCCGTAATCTTATTTTTTTAGGAGCCAAGGTTGGTGGTTACTGTCTTTGAAAATTAGGAATAAATTCTTTTTTTATTTGCTCCACAGTTCTACTTAAAGGACAGAACAATAACTCTTTAAGTAGCAAATGAGAAATATAGAAGAATATTGGAGGCATAATTGAGTTATGCTAACCATGCATTCTGACAGTCATTTAGTGGTATCCTTTCAGAGAGACCCCAGGAAACCAGGAAATGCTTGTTTGAGTAGGAGCTTGCCTGGGGACAGTCAGAAAAGCTTTGGTGACACTGATCAGGAAAATGCAATGCCAGGCTGATTTCATATGAAAGTGTACATAGCCCTTGTGTAAAAAGTGTACATAGTCCTTGTGTAAGTGTTCTTTTATTTCCATAACTAGAGTAAGCAATAGGGATAGGTATCCAAAAGATATGCTAAAGACTCAGTAGGTTTAAAAAGTGCTATCTGAGATGTCATTTCTTCTTGATACTTAAACAGTATTATTCCTGGATTCTCTGAAGAATCTGCAGAACTTCCATGGTGTACCTGAACCCGGTCACTTTCGTCAAACCATCTGAAATCAGAATCCACTGGGTTTCCAAGTATTCCATCTAACATGGCTTAGCAGAGGAAGGGGCCAAACTGTGAAATGCAAGTGAAGGGAGGGAAAAAAAATGTGTCAATTGCTTAAACAGACATGTCCTCTGAATGTTAAGGCAATGTTGTTTACATAAGCTCACAAAAGGATTTCCAGGAGATATGAATGAATAGTAATGATCCTTTTCCTACCACTACTATCACAAAACCACAAAACTTAGGTGATGTAGGGGAGCAGAAATGTATAGGCCTTGTAAGTGTGGGGCACTTTGCCAACCATGCCCCATGCTTGAGGTGGCTGATAGCGCTGAATCCTACACCAGGCTTCCGGTTCTGCATTACTATCCTGGACTCTGAACAGCTGTCTGAGAATCACTTGTTGTGGGGATCTCTTGCTGAAGCCTTCCCTTTGGGTCCTTGTAACACATTGACATCAATTGAAACACATTTTCCCTTTACCTCTTGCAAGGTTAATTACTTTCCCGTGGTAGCTAAGCACTTATTATAGCTATAATGTTTACAATTAAAACTGTGACAGGAAAACTAGCACATTTCCTTTTTTGCTTCTTCATGATTTCATAAGTAGATGATTTTTTTCTTCTCTAAGTTTTAGCAAACTCAGCATACACTCATTTTTCTTTCCTCAAGCAAAGAACATTCTCCTTTAACTTTTTTATAAACACCTTATAGCTTCTATTGAGTTTGTTTCAACTGATAGCCTCACTGATTTAAAGGATGGGGCCATAATTCTGTAAGGGTGATTTAAACATAGGTACTATGATACCATAGCAGTGATCTACTAGGCGACTAAGGGTTGGGTAATGTGTACAGTATGGATACACTTGACAATTGAGAATTCATGTCCTGAGAAGAAATGAGGTGGATCAGTGAGGGACTTCATCACGCTATTCAAATCATATGGTTAAAAACTCACAAATTGTTTAGTTATGAATTTTCACTTAATATTTTAAGATCATCATTGACTTAAATGGCAGAGGTCAAAAATGCAGAAAGGGGCACTGTAGGAGTCTCTCATCGTACTGGAGACCAGAAGTTCCAGTTCCTGGAAATGAAAAGTTGGTTTCTTAACATTCCAGCGGAGGACCAATCTGCTTCTTTCTCCTTTGCTTTTTGTTAGTTCCAACCACAGCTGGTGTCTCTTGACTTGTAGTTACATCACTCTAATTTCTGCCTGCACCCCCAGATAGCTTTCTTCACCATGTCTCTATTTCCAAAATCTCCCTCTTCTTTCTCTTATACTCACCAAATGTTCAATATAGGCTTGACCCAAATTTAGGATATTCTTGAGATCCTTAGTTACATCTGCAGTGAACCTAATTCTAGAGAAGGTCACATCCACATACCAGGCCTGAAAACTCTAATATATCCTGAAATGACTCTATTCATCATTCTATAATCCTTTATATTGTGAGTTAGTCATGTGTATTTATTTTTCATTGTGTACTGTACATCTTCATAATCTCTTCTGTGTTCAGAAACAGTCTATGACTCTTGAGATGCCATATGCAATAGCACACAGTGGAACAAGTGAAAGTCAAGACACCTGCTTATTCAAAGTACTGCAACATTAGAAGGCAAAATAGCTATTCTTATTATTTTAAAGACCAGGCATCTCTGTCCATCTTCTTATCACTGTATCCAATGGGGTATGTGAATCGCAATCAAGTGCACACAAAAGTTGATGTACTGTCTACTGCTCAAAAATTCATCTGGGCACCCAACTGGAAGTTCAGCCTCCTCCTGTCTAGAGTCCTCTGATAGAGAATAATATTAAGAACCTCAGCTGTTCATTCTGCTGTTTGTTAAATATAAATGACTCTTGTAAAGCATATTAATTATAATAAACTTTTCCATCTAATAAAACTCAACCTTTTAGCATGGGACTGTGGGTGAACTCCAAGGCAGAGGTGAAGGGCAAAACAGAGTGAGCAGCCTGTACCTCCAATGCTTCACTGAGAGCAGATGGTGTTCAGAATCAGTCCACTTGTGATCACTCCATAATAAAGATTAAAGTTGCATGTCCCTTTACAGAGGTGTGCTCGGCCGGCTGCCAATGCTCTCAAGCTATTTCTTGGCCCACCTTGTTCCATATGAGATTTTTTTTCTCTCTCCATTTATCTAAATCATTTTATATTTCTAATAATAAATCTGTCCATTAAAAAGTTAAGATATAAGGAAAAATGCTGGCTTTATGTCATCATTATTTTTCTGTTATATGAGCCTATTAACAATGATTGGACATTTTTTATTGTTCCAGATCTTAATCTTACAATAATATTTTGAGTTATACACATGTTTGAGCTGTCATCTGTTTCCCAGGTATATGAAATTGATAATTAGACAATGAAATAGCCTCTTTTTTTTTTTTTTTTCCTGTGAAGCCGGCCTTGGAAGTGAAGAAATGTGGGTGTTATAACAAGGTAGCAGCTCCAACTGAAATTCTCAAGCACAGCAGGGAGTCTGATCCCAGGGAGTTTCTTTCTTCTCTGGAGCTGGCTGGAAGCCATTATTTCCAGAGTATAAAGTAGAACACTGTTCCAATGCATGCCCATTTGTGAGTTTCCATGGACAGCCTACACAAGACCTTCAGATCATTGTAAACACACTAAAACAATAACCAAGGGATATTTTTATGTGGTTTGTATAGGTCTGAACTCCTGAAAACATATAGGTGGCTATAAAGTCAAAAGAATATGTTTTTGAGGAATTGCTTTAAACCAGAGATACAATGAACCCTGCACGAGGTTTGGTTGCTCTGCCTTGTTATCCTGATGTTTCACATAGGGATCTAGAGTTGATTCACATTTAGCAAGCAATTGCTCATTCTGTCTATAATCATTCTAAATTTCACTGCTAAAACCTTTTTACATAATATGTATATATTTGTATTATATATGTTTATATAATATAAATACAGAAAATGTGTCACACATACATCAAAATGGTACAGTTTGTAGATTTTTACAAAACTAAACCATTCACAAGGTATGAAACATGACGAGAACCCCATAGGCTATTTGTCTGCTCAACATCTTGTTCAGGATTAACAGACCTGCTGGCTTCTAACATCAAATTTTTCTGCTTCAATCATGAATATCAAATCTTTTGTCCCTGACTCTTGGCATTAATATTCCATTTAGGAAATTAGATTTTTATGTGGTTATAATGTTTATCCTCATTGGTGAATATTGCTCATTTTATATCAATTGATGTTTGATTTTAGATGGTTTCTATTTGGAGAATATTATGAATATAGTCAATTAGAACAGTCCAGTACACATATTTTCCTGTTGATTTGTACATAATTTAGGGAGGTATATGTAGCCTGTTTCAGAGTTGGATTTCAGGGATGGTCTTTCTGCAGTTTCTGTTCAGCTTTGGTTGAACCAAGCTATAGTATCAATATGGTTCATTCTTGTGTCTGTACTTAATACATATACACAGTGTTTATATCAATGCTTACACTTACTTGAAGAGTAATAATTTTCATGCTGGGATCCAAAATTATCATTCATAAATATGGCTGGCAGAGACTTGTGCAGATAAATTTTGGTCTATGCATGTAAAATTGATTATTGTAGTCATAATTTCTCACTATAGAATGAAATATATGTCCCCAAATATCCCTCAATAGGGCTCATCCACTCGAGCTGGGTCAACTTACCAAGACTCTCACAACTTAAAAAGAGACCAATTGTTCCTCTCTAAACAGTATTCTGACTTAAGGTCATAAGTTGCCCAGGGAGTTACTCAAGTGGGGAAATGTCCTGCCCCAGCCCCCCCAGCCCCCCCACCCCCCAAAGTAGGAGGGATTGCAGGTGTGTGCTACATATAGTCATATCGTATTTATTGCTTTGAAATCTTCAGCGCTATATCTCATCCTGGACATGTTTTCCAATCAAAATTGTGCTTTCATAAGAGGTTTATAACTGTGTGATGTGCCCTGTCTCAACATAGTCATTCTTTCTCAACTCCATCTTTTTCCTTTCTTTTTTTTTTTTTTTAACACTGCTCCTCATCCGACAGGGTTTAGGTGCTACAGATAGTCACTGTGTTAGTCACTTTTCTGTTGCTGTGATAAAACCACCATCACCAAGACATCTTATAAAAGGAAGAGTTTCAGGTTCCCCTGAGTCAAGCAAGACTCCACCGTCAGCACCAGCTACACCTCACCTGCCTGGAAATACTGTGCAGCAGAGGCAGCCATGTGCCTGTATATCCCAAATCTAATTGGCTATTGGCTCTCTCCTTGGAGGAATAACCCATGGCTGATGCCACAAGCTTACATCCTCTACAGGTTAGGAGATGTTATAAGCCACAGTAAGACCCTGTCATATTTAACAGGGGGGAAAATTGTAATTCATGGATTAACATATCCAAACATGTGTCTATGCTAAAGTAACCTACCATAACGATGAGATGATTTGCGGCAATACCGAGAGAGCGAAGTGGGGTGTCGTCATCAGGAGGATCTAAAGGTTACTCCTGGACAAATTGTCAGCACATGAAAAGAAACCAGCTAGAATTGGACCCAGAGGCAAGTTCAACAGCTCCAGAGAGAGGGGACTATTTTACTTCTCATCCACCTGTGCCCCTTTTCTAAGCCTAGGGAACAATCTGCAGAAGAGGGGGCGTGGTAGAATGTAAAGGCTGTGATTGGGGTGAATGGTGAAACTACAGCGATGTAGTCTGGACACTCATTTGATCAACGTGATTGAACAAACAACCTGTCACCCCCCACTGGATGGTGGGGCTGTGGGGGTTTGGGCACAACAGCCTGCAGATTGGTTTTGTACGAAGGATGCCTGTACTCATGGATTATCACTTATAGCTAAAAAATGAAAAAAAAAAAAAAAAACAGAAAGATGCAAGACAGTTACGGCAGAATACATGATCTGGGATGGGGTGGGGTTGGGGGGGAAGGGAAAGGGAAATATGCCTGATCTGAATTGGAAGATGATGTACGAAATGCACAAAGCATCAATAAAAATTAATTAAAAATAAATAAATAAAAAATAAAAGGAAGAGTTTATTTGAGCTTACGATTGATGATTCCAGGGAATTAGAGTCCATTGTGGTGGGGAGGCATGGCGGCTGGGGCTGGAGCAGAAAACCAAGGTTCACATCTCCAATGAGTACAGGAAGACAAGAGAGAGCCACTGGAGACTAGCAAGGCTTGTTAAACTCTCTAAGCCAGCCCCCAGTGACATACTTCCTCCAGCATGGCCACACCTTCTAAGATCTCCCAAATAACACCACCAACTGGGGACAAAATGTCTGAATACTTGAAGCCTATGAGGAACACTTATTCAAACCACCACCACAGTCACCATTCTCTTCTTTATGGTATTTTCAAAGATTTGCACATGTTTGTAATAGTAGAAATATGGTCATCACACTGATTTGCTTTTTTTTTTTTATTGTAAAAACCTGCCATGATCTACATCTGTCTTCAAGGCCCCAGACACCTTGCACAGTCTTTGACCAATGACATCCAAACTGAAAAATGTTAAAAAAAAAAAAAAGACCTAATGTTAGGGCTGGAGAGATAGCCTAGTGGTTAAGAGCGCTGACTGCTCTTGCAGAGGACCTGGGTTCGATCCCCAGCACCCACATGGTGGCTGAGAACGTCTGTAACTCCAATTTCAGGAGAACTCCAGTTCCAGGGGAATTCGAGACCCTCTTCTGACCTCCGCAGCATTGCACGACACGGGTGCACAAACCTACATGCAGACAGTAAGTACATTCATACACATACAAAAATAAATAAAATTTAAAAAAAATTAAAAAAAAAGAAAAAAAGACCTAATGAAAGAAAACAGTAAACAAAAGTAAGTAAATAAATAAATAATAGAATAAAACATAAAAATTTAACACACACACACACACACACACACACACACACAAAGACCTAAAAAATGTTGATTGATCCTTGCTGTTTTGGATACAGGTATTCTTAGCTGTTCATTCCTTACTTTTCCAAACTATAAACACCATGTACACTGAACTCAGAGACTGATATTGAAATGAAATTCTTCACCAGACGTGATTCCTAGGGATTTCCCTTGCAATTGTGCATTAAGTATGCTGTGCTTTTACTCTTGAAGTCACATAAGCTGGAAATACTGTCCTCACTTGGAGAATAAGGCATTAACCAGCTTTGCAGAGGTCACAAAGTTATGTTTATACAATATTCTAATCCTCCGTATGTCAGAATTTAGTCAAGGTAAGAAATACCAGCTTCATATTACTGATCAAAATTTCCACAAAAATGCAAGGTCTCCCTTCTACAAGCTGGTCAGTGACCTCAGCTCCCTCTAGGCATCATGCCAACACAGGACACTTTGCTGACTCTGCAGAAAGACCTCTAGAATGCTCGTGTACCTGCAAGATAAATCATGTTCCCATTCTGCATGTGCATTTTCAAAATGTTTAGCATCTAATCTTATGTCATGTTCATTTCCTTCAGTTTTCTTTTCTACTTTTCCAAAAACTTGAGCAGCACATGTATCAAATGCTGTAAATTGATGATCTCACTTGCTGTTATAAAGTACCTAGAGTGCTTATCCTATCAAGCCTCAGGGCTTGAATTTACTTCATAGGATTCTAAGTGCTGGAGGTTTAACTGGTTCCTGTGCAAAGTGTTTGTCTTAAACTTGAACAATCCTGAACTCCTGTTCTTCTTTGTAGCTATCAATCCTAAATTACAACTTCAGTTTTATGACACTGAGAAGGCGCTGTTGTAAAACACAATTGTTGTACAGGTTTTATCCTTTCTACAATGAAAAGGGAAAAAATGTGTGTACTAACCTTCAATAAACATTTAGAAGATTATATTGAAGGTTCTCTGGATCTGGTAGAAATCTGTCAAAAGTATTGCTGAGTCCGCAACATAAAGGATAGAACTAATATGGCTGGTTCATTTTGTTAGTTTGTAAATCCAAGTAAAGGCTTCTGGCAAAGACAAATGTACTGCTATGAAGGGGAAGGAGGTACGGGAAGATTTCTGACTCACAGCACAAAAATGTAAAGAAATTAATAAGAGAGGCTACTGTGTTGGGATTCCAAGAATGTGAATAATCTCTGCTTTCCTGTCTTGGTTTTCCCCAAATCCGTTTTACTCTTGTCTACAATGCTAGGAAGCTTCATTAGCCAGGACAAAAACACACATGCCCTTTCTGGTTCACAAAGCCAGATCTCTTGCCATACATTTTTAAGTGTTAACTTCTTCCTTAGAAATATATGAACAGCAATGAATCTCACAAGAATTAATGTAGACACACACACTCTTCTGCCTCTTATTCTCTACATTTTGGCCAGTTATGTCCTTCTGTATTAGTTGTCCTCTGTTGCTTGAGGAAGCTTTTGATGAGACTTGAGGGATGCATTATTATTCCCTCTACCCCTTGTTCAACTATGTCCCATTATCCTTAGGCATAAAGGTTTCATTATTGATATATCCCTTAGTACTGGGCATCTCAGATACTTATTGTCTCTGTGTGCCCAGTTGTGGAACTCTGTATTAGTCTCTATCTGTTGCAAAAAGAAGTCTCCTTGATGAGTGGTAACAGGTATATTTGTCTGTAAATATAAGGATCCATATTTAACATATGGTAAGAAGTTATTTGTTTAGGGATGTGACAGATGTAGAGTTTCCTCTAGGATCTATGAACTCTCCAGGCATTTTTATTTGCCTATGTTTACCATACCACCCATAAGTTCACTCCCTCTGAGCAGAATTTAAGTCCAATTAGATTGCTTTTGATTGCCTTCCAAAATAAAAGTCCGTTACTGCACCAATGTAGTTTGCTGTGCTGGTCATTATTGTGGTCATTAGGCTTTAAAATGGGGTTTGGACCATTGATTGATTGTCTCCCTTAGCAGCATGTATAATATTCTCTAAAACTATGAGAGCTGGTCTTCAGGGAACAGGCTTCCAGGTTTGTTCCAGCTCCGTTGTTCCAGGTCCTCTGTCTGAAATGTGCTCTGTCTTCTGGATAGGACTCCTATATGAATCCTCACCCACCCAGGGTTCAAGGACCATGGGAGAGTGGTATAGAGTGTAAGATCCAGAGAATACATATGACTACGAGGAAAGAGAGTCTTCCAGGATGCTGGGAACTTGCTCAGATGAACATACAGCAGTGATAATAACATGCAGAAGACCCATGAAAACTCAATCAGAGAAAAAAAAAAAGAATAGAAATGGGGAAATGGGCAGGAGATCCAACTTTAGCCTAGGAACTGCTGGCAGCTGATCATTGCCGGGTGAAGAAGAGTTGGTCTTCCTTAAGGGAGGGATGTTAGATAGGATGAGCAGCCTCCATCGATGAACTCACACCAAGGACATCTGGGTACACAGACCTGACTTGCTTGGCCTTAACAAATAGGACAATGCATAAAATCCAGAGGGTGGGATGGGTGCATAGATAGGGAAGAGGGTCTAAATACGATCAAGAGGTATGAAATGCACAAAATTCAATAACGTGTATATTGAAGAAAAGAATGTGGTCCAGAATGAATCCATACCTAATGTACTGATTCTACATATGAATGCTGCAGAGTCCTATGGAGTTTATTGTCAGGTCATGAGGCATGCCATGTCCAGGGCAGAGCAGCCGCTCGCTGCTCTGTGTGAGCTGAACTCTCACCTAAGTGTCTCAGGAAACTTGTACTCTTCTAACTTCACCATGTGAAAGCCATATGTCAGAACTTTCTAGAATTCTTTTTTTTTAATTTTTTAATTTTTTTTGTTTATTTTTAAGGGATTCTACAATACAATAACACAGTCGTTTTCAGATAACATTGATGTTACTCAGTTTGCCATACAATTAGGTAATTGGTGCATTTTGCAAGTATCTATGTCCAAATTTTGAACAACCCAAGGTTCCCATAGTCCAGTTGGAGAAGCTTGTTTGCACAGGCATGTTGATCAATTAGGAGTCCAGACTATATTCCTGTAGTCTCATGATTCACCCCTATCTCTCCACAGCCCTTACATTCTACCACGCCTCCTCTTCTGCAATTTGTTCCCTAGGCTTTGGGAAAGGGGCACAAGTGGGTGAGAAGAAAACGGTCTACTTTATTTGGGGTTGTCATTTTGGACTCTAGTCTGTTCAGGTTGTTTCCCTTCGTGGGTTGACAGCTTATCCAGTGATACCTGTTTAGTCATACTAACAAAGCACAAGCTATTGGATGTACAGGCATTTAAGCAGTATAATTATTATGGCAAGCTAAGCTGTGAGCATAGACAGAGATGCTTGGATGGTATGCTAATCCACAAACTGTGGTTTCTCTATAAAGGGTGACAAGTTCTTACTGTGGCTTATAACATCTCCTAACCCCTAGAGGACATAAGCTTGTGGCATCCGCTGTGAGTTATTCCTCCAAGGAGAGAGCTAATAGCCAATTAAATTTGGGATATATATAGACACTGGCTGCCACTGTTGCACAGTATCTCCAGGCAGTTGAGGTGTTAGCTGATACTGACGGAGGAGTCTTGCTTGTCTCAAGGAGACCAATATTTTACTGTATTGCTTTAGTGGCCTTTGGTAACGCTCTCTGGCATTTCAGAGGCCAGTTATTACTTAAATGAGTTTTTTAATATGGTAAAAGCATGCAAAAGACAAAGTAAAATAGAATCTTCTGAGTAAAGAAAACATTGTTATTCTCATATTCAAGCATTCCATTTCAGGGAAATAGCACTGTCCTAGGCCCAAGGTACTAGTTCTGGAAAGAAAAAAGATATAATGAGAAACACTGTTTAAAAAGTTTCATCAGAGAAGTTGGTGGCAGAATGTAGAAAGGGACTTTTCTCCTAGATACAGTGATATCATTATTGAAGTGTCACTTAAATACTCCTAGGATCTTTTTTTCTTCTTAAAATATATTGAAAACATAATTTCCATTGTCATATTGTAGTAAAAATGATATATATTCCAAAGTGGGCATAATTAATTTCATGTGGCTTTTGACAGTTTTATCATATTTCTGATTGTTACAGGTGTTCTTTTCCCTCTGGATATTTTAATGAGAATTCTCCCCTCGATCGACAATCTGCTTCTGTTTGTGGAACATATAAACATAACTAATACTCAGAATTATTCTTACAACCCAAGGAAGCAGTTAGATAAATGTCTTTCTTACTGCTTTTTGACTTTTCAACTTTGTAAAAATTTTGTGGGGTAAATGAGAATAAATATCCTTATAATTTCAAATTTTAGAAATTTTACATGATTTTGGATATAGTTTGTATAGGCAGTTATTTGTTTCACATGCATGCCTTATTTTAAAAATGTATCATATAATTATTTTCTTTTTAACAGGTCAGTTCATCCCTTTGGAACACAGTATATAATTTTGATTTTGAGGGGAGACTAAAAATGGGAGAGGCAGAAATGAGGAATGAGAGAGAGGAAGGGAAGTAATGGTGGAGAGAGGGAGAGAGAAGAAGAAGAGAGAAAGTAGAGTGAGAAAGAGGGGAAGAAAGGAAAGGAGAAAAGATGGACAAGAAGAAAGAAGGAAAGAAGGAAGGAAGAAAAGAAAGAAAGAAAGAAAGAAAGAAAGAAAGAAAGAAAGAAAGAAAGAAAGAAAGAAAGAAAGGAAGGAAGGAAGAAAGGGAAAGGAAAGGAAAGGAAGAAAGAAAGAAAGAAAGAAAGAAAGAAAGAAAGAAAGAAAGAAAGAAAGAAAGAAAGAAAGAAAGAAGGAAGGGGGAAGGGGAAGAGGAAGGGAAAAGGAAGGGAAGGAAGGGGAAGGGGAAGGGAAAAGGAAGGGAAGGAAGGAAGAAAAGAAAGAGATAAAGAGAGAAGGGAAGGAAGGAAGGAAGGAAGGAAGGAAGGAAGGAAGGAAGAAAGAAAGGAGACAGAAAGCAAGCAAGCAAGCAAGAAAGAAGAAAGATGGTGAGAGAAAAGGGAGAGAAGGAAAAAGAGAGGAAGGGATGAAGAGAGGGCAGAAAGGAAGAGACAGAGAGAAGTGTTTCATGTTTGAATCAGTTGTTTCTCAAGTCCATTGGTTTAGTATGATGCATGTCTTGGTATGATAAGTTACTTTATATTTGTCACCTCAACCACCTGTATTTCACATGCATTACCTTATTCAGTGCCCCCTGCCAGATTGAAAATTATTAATTTATTCAGCACTGAACAGATAAAATAATATTCAGACAGTTCTAGAGACTTTTTCAGGATGGCTAAATTACTTCCTAATTGTCTGTCTGTTTTGAGACTTCCTATAAACCCAGCTGGCCTGGACTTACTAGATAGACAAGGCTGGCCTGTCTCACAGAGATCTGCATGCTTCTGTCTCCTAGAGCAACTACTAAAGTTGTTCTCCCCCATGCTCAGCTGCTAAGCTAGCTCTCAACAGTTTGGAAATTGGAAAGTAACTCAGGTGATTCCAGCACTTCCCATGCATTTCCAAAAGAACTATGTTTTCTGTAGGGCTATACTTGTATGAAGCTTAGATGGCCTCTCCTACCTCAATTTCTGGACTGAAACTTATGACTTTAATTGAGAAAATTACTGTTTTGGTCACCAGCAGCCTTAAAAAGCAGTCTCCTCATTTATTAGAGCTAGCATCTTTTAATTTATGGATTCTGATAGCTTTCATGAAGCAAGAATCTTTGTTAAAATTATCTGAACTTCTACTCTCTGATTTTTATCTTCTTTTTTTCTCAATGTTTTTCCACAAACAGGCAATAGTAATGCTCATTTCTTATAGAGAGCTCTTTGACATTTATAATTTCTTTTTCTGGCACATCACATCTTTGGAAGCTTCAAAGCAGTCACCGTTTTCTCAGTTTTCATAGACAAGGTGCATGAATCTTAGATAAGTTTAAGAATGTCTCTGAGGCTGGAGAGGTGTCTCAGTGGCTAAGAGCACTGTCTGCTCTTGCAGAGGACCAAAGTTCAATTCTAAGCACCCACATGGTGGCTAACAACCACCTGTCCTACAGTTCCAGGGAACTGAACACCTTTTTTGAATCCACAGGTATTTCATGACACAGATGCATTTACATACGTGTAGGTAATACACTTATACACAGACATTAAAAATAATAAAATATTTTTGAAAAGAATTTTTCAAGTAGATGGATGTTGTAGTTACTTTTCTGTTGCTGTGATAAAATACCATGGAAGGAAACTTATAGAAAGAAGAGTTTATTTGCCTTATCATTTCAGAGAGAGATGAGTCTGTCGTGGGTGTGGGGGACCAGAAGCAGTAGGGGCAGAATGCTGACTGCTCACATTTTCAAGCAAGCTCAGAAAGCAGAGAAGCCACCTGGAAATGAGATGGGTCTATGAACTCTCAAGCGTCGCCTCCCTCCCTGGCCAGTGACGTACTTCCTCCTGCAACAGCCAGAACTCCTAAAGGTTTCCTGACCCTCCCCAAACAGCACCACCAAATGTAGACCAAGTGTTCAGATACTTGGGACATGATGGTTCAATCCACCATAACAGGGCTTACAAATGACTGAAGATAAGTGATAGATAGAGCCCTGGCTCCTCAGAGCAGCCGCTCTGAAAGGGAAGAAAGGAGCCTCCCATTAGACATTTGCAATATGTAGAGACTTGTGAATGCTGAAGCTGTGATGGCTGTGCTACTGGCATTTGTAATCAGCAGAGGTGTGGGTTCCTACTTGGTATCTATAAATTACAGGGCCTCCCCACAACAAGAGCAATTCTGACTAAAACATCTCTAGTACTCTGTTGGCAAAGTCCTCCCTGTATGACATGCCTGCCAGTTTTCACTCTATCTGTGTGAAAGAACAAAATACTGATTTAAGGGCAGAGCACTGGGCATTCAAATTCAATCAAATATAATGCAAAAATGTCAGATTAACAAAAAGAAGCATTCTGATTTTAAGGCTAGGCAAAGCTTTGTGAAAATCTCTATTTCTTCACTAAGTATGTTCCCACTGGGTACTTTAACCTTAACTTTTTTGTGCCTTCATTTATAAGATACGGAAAAGAATTCCTTCTTTATGGTATTGGAATTTATTTTGAATGTCTGTTCTCTCCTTTGCAGACTTCTGTCACGCCTCTGTTGTTGTAAGCTAAAGCCCAAGAGGGGTAATAGGTACCTCATTTTGTTGACCTATGGATTTGACTGGTTCTCTGGACTTGAACAGCATTAACATGATCTGTCTTGTAAATCACCTTTTACTGGTAGATACACACACTAAGAAGAGCTTGCATCTTTCAGTCAATACCCGGTCTTCACATTTCACAAGGATTCCCCTGGATGAGTAGCATAATTGACAGAAATTATGATTTATTGATTCACTTCACCCTTATTGTGTTCCTCAGAATGAGAATGAGCTCAGGATACGGAATGCAGTCCCCTCTGAAGCCCCAGTGGAGAGAGAAAAACCATACGAGGAGGAGAAGAGGCCTTGCAATTAGTTAGACTTAGGTTCAATCCCATTTGCATCTCTTTTTTTTTTTTTATTTATTTATTTTTGTATGTGTATGAATGTACTGTCTGCATGCAGGTCTGTGCCCATTTGCATCTCTTTAAACTGTTATTTCTAGATCTCCCTTCATGTTTCTGAGTTCCTTTATCTTTCCCCTAAAATAGTGACGTCCTAGGAATTAAAACAAACATTACATATAAAATATTCCTAATTATGTGCATAACAAATTTAACCAATGTTTTTTATTGAAATTCCTGTGGCCAAGAATCATATATATTTCAACTCTCCACAGAAAAGGCCAGAAATTGTACACAGATCACATTGAATTCTTCATGAAGTGAACTGTTTTGTCCTATACACACATGGACTATATATGTAGGATAAAATTTCATTCATAAGTTAGGTACTGAAAGAAATTAATAATAGCTGTTAATGAAACAGAACAATCATAAACGTAGAGTATAAAAATGCCAGCCTCACTCTTCTTGCATTTTGGGGGGACCATTCACAAAGGATTGAATACTAATAAACATAGGGACATACATGGGCATCAAATCTGATCACTGATGAGCTCCCATTGACTGTGAGGGCTAAGCAGAGCCACAGTGTGGACCTATGCTTCAAAACAATGTATTTCCCATCCTCAGCAGAACAGAGGAGAATAGATTCAGGCAGTATAAATGTTGTGACATTACTCAAAATGAAGAAGAGTTGACAGTTTATTAGCTGTTTCTAGGGCTTTCTACCTAACACCTAATATTTTTGGACTATATTAGGATTTGATTACCTGAAGCCTGAGAAAGCAAAATCTTAAACAGGGCGGGGGTTGTGTGATTACTGTATTACAGATATGAATCATGATTTAGTTATGCATTCTAATTCAAACACAGTCATGAATTCTACATGAAATTCGCTAAACATTAAATTACTTAAGAAAATGTATTAGCACAGTTTTCAGAGACTATCTTTGTACTGATTTTTCTATATACAAGTTAGCATGTTGTTGTTTGATAGAGTATGTGGTTTCAATGAACTTTTGCAAATGTCTTGCAATACATCTTGATTATATTTAGGTCACCATCCCCATCTGCAACTCCTCTTATAACCCCCCTTGCTGAATTTTATGTACTCTGTAATATATATTAAGACCTATCCAATCAAGTGTGTGTCCCCCCATAACTGTGTGTGTCCATCCACTAGAAACTAGTTGACTTTTCTAGCATCACATCATTAAAGAAACTGACTCTCCCTCTCCCAGTAGTTTGGTAGCCAATAGTTCTTCAGCTAAGGTTGGGACTTGTTACCTACGTCCCCATTTCTATGTTGGGAATTTATGTAGCTTGTGACTGTGTGGTTCTTATGTCTGCTATCACCACTTCTTTAAGTTCCTATGTAGCTTCTCAGCTATCTGGAAAATTCTGTTTCTTTGTGGTAATCCACCACTTCTGGCTCTTAACAATCACTCCATCCTCCTCTTCCCAAAGTTCCCTAAGAAATGGGTGTTTGTGGGGCTGGAGAGATGGCTTAGCAGTTAAGAGCACCGACTGCTCTTGCAGATGACCCGGGTTCAATCCCCAGCACCCACATGGCGGCTGAGAACCATCTGTAACTCCAATTCCAGGAGAACTCCAGTTCCAGGGGAATCCGACACCCTCTTCTGACCTCCGCGGCATTGCATGACACGGGTGCACAAACCTACATGCGGACAGTACATTCATACACATTAATTAATTAATTATTAATTAATTAATTAATTAATAAAAAAAGAAATGGGTGTTTGAGACAGTTTTCCTAGACTGTGTGTTTTGTTATAAAGAAATCTTAGTTTACATCTGGCTGTTTTAATATCAAATCTAGTGTTTTACTTCAATGATTGGAGAGATCTCTTCATTTTAGTAGCTCTTTTGGGGTTTGACATTATAAACATTTAGTAGGTTTAGAGATAAGACCATCAGAAGAAAACTAGAGCAATTTTGAAAAAGAAATATTAGAGAAAATGAGTCTGTGCTGAGATTGGAGCTGTGGCAAAAGTTTGAAAGATGCCAGTCTGAATGTCTAGATCTCAGAATGTGGTAGACTAAATAAAAGAAGATAGCAACAGGGAAGTCATAAGCCCAGGAAGGTGGAGCCTGCCTGCAATCCTAGCACTGGGGAAACTGAGGCATAAAGGTCTCATGAGTTCAGGGCAAGGTAAGCAAGACATAAGTAAAGCACTGTCTCAGCAAATAAATTAATTAGTTAATTATCCTTAAAGAAAGAAAAATAAATTAAACAGTTAAATGTAAAAGATGGAAACAAAGAATCAAGAAATTTCCAACTTGTATGGAAGCTTCTCCTTTTCCTAAATTAAATGTGAAATCTCACTTGTGAAGTCTCTGTTCAGCTCTTTACTCCATCTTTTGAGGAGTCATTTGTTTCCTGAGAAACATCTTAAAAAATGTTCAACATCACTAATAATTAAGAAAAGGCAAATTAAAATCACTTTAAGATATCATCTCACTCTGATAAGGCTGGCTAGGATCAAGAAAACAAATGATACTAAATGCTGGAGAGGTTGTGGGGAAAGGGGAACACTCATCCACTGCTGGTGGGAATGCAAACTACTACAACTACTATGGAAAGCAGTGTGGAGAGCCCTTAAAAGACTCAAAATGAGCCTACCACCTGACCCAGCCATATCACTTCTGGGTATATACCCATAAGACTCATCTACCACAGAGATACCTGTACAACCATATTTAGTTCTCTTCACAATAGCGAAGAGCTGGAACCAATCCAAGTGCCCCTCAACTGACAAGTGGATAGAGAAAATGTGGTACATCTATACAATGGAGTTCTATGCAGCGGTAAAGAAAGATGACATCATGAAATTTGCAGGTAAATAGATGTTACTAGAAGATATTATGTTAAATGAAGTTACGCAGTCCCAGAAAAACAAATGATGAATGATATCCCTCATCTGTGGATGCTAATACCAAGTACCTAGTTGTAAGGCAAACTGAGGGTTATATTCCTCAATATCTGAAAACAACTCTGCTCTTATATTGTGAATTCCTAGACAGGTTCTAGAAATAACCTACCGTTTATTTTCAGACTTTGGATTTTTGGTATATGATGGTGGGTATGTGTACATACTTTAGAGTAATATAAAATTAAAATGGAAAATGTGAATCAAGAAATATGATATGGAAATAACATACAGTTTATTTTCAGAAGATACAATTTTAGTATAGGTGTGATGTATCAGGCTAATGTAACAGCCTTTCTGGGTGCTCAACAACCATACTAACGCTCATAGCAATTTGGCCCAGGGACCTAAGGGATAACTTTGTTCCTTGCTCTCAGAGGTGAACTAAGTCTCAGGGGACTATGCATGGGTCATCTCTTGAAATGTCCTGCAAATGTGGGTCACCAGTCTTCCTGTGTAGGGAAGTCTTAGAGATCCACTAATGAGACTTCAGCCAGTGTCCAGTCTATAAAGAGGAAATAGATTCTGCTCATGCTTCAAAAAGGGAAGCCTGGTCTAGCAAGACCTGATTTTGTCCTCGAGTGGATGGAACTGGTAAATGAAAAGCTGAAAGGAGCCAGGGGCTCCCATCCCCCCCCCCAAAAAAAAACCCCAAGTGACCCCTGAGGACCAGATCCTCAACTTCCTTTAAGAAAAAAAAAAAAAAAACTTGGTTAATCTGGGCTAACTGTGTGGCCTTAAGCATCCAAAAGGAAAGTAAAACCAGAAATAAACAATCAGTAAGACTAGGAAAATTGTACTTCAGATATAAAACTTGAGATCTTAGTAAAAAGACAAAAAGAAAGAGAGAGAGAGAGAGAGAGAGAGAGAGAGAGAGAGAGAGAGAGAACTGTTATTTTGCCTGTCTTCAATTCTTACTTGCAAGTGCATCTACTCTGTGGCTGCCCACTGCTTTTGCCATTTCTTTCAAAGCAGTGAGAAAGACCCAGCTTTTTCAACTTCAAGATGGAATGCAAGGACTCATTGTCTCTCCAAGAAATCCTCCAAACCTTTAGTTCCAGATGGGAACTGAATCTACAGCTTGTGGACTGAGCTACTATTGGGTTTCAGCTTCTTCAGAGTTTTGACTGCCATTGTTGGTCTACGTGGGCTGTATCATGGAGGGCCAGTACAGGAAGATCAAGACAGGATTCATTGCTTATTGGACCTCATTTGGGTGACTAGGGGAGGGAAAGACCCCAACGAGGAGCAAAAGTGTTGGACTGATGGTTGTTTGGAATTACCAAGGAGGAACCTTCAAAAAAAGAAAATAACAAAAAAAAAAAAAAAAAAAAGATATAATAATATAAAATGAAAATCCTCCAATTCAGCTGCATATACAATATATATATATTATATATATCTATCATATAATATGTGGTGTGTCGTCGGTGCTGTGTGTGTGTGTGTGTTGTGCATTTCATACAAAAAAAAAAAAAAAAAAAAAAAAAACCTGAAAAAAAAAAAAGGAAAAAAAAAAAAAAAAAACTCCCCCCCCCCCAAAACAATAGCCTTTGCTAATTATAAAAAAAAAAACAAAAAAAAAAAAAAAAAAAATAAATTTTATAGCTGCGGTTAAGAGCACCCACTTCTCTTGCAGAGGACCTGGATTCGATCCCCAGCACCCACATGGCAGCTAAGAACCATCTGTAACTCCAGTTCCAGGGGAATCCGAGACCCTCTTCTGACCTCCGCGGCATTGCATGACACGGGTGCACCAA
Source organism: Rhizomys pruinosus (assembly GCA_009823505.1). Classification (NCBI taxonomy): domain Eukaryota; kingdom Metazoa; phylum Chordata; class Mammalia; order Rodentia; family Spalacidae; genus Rhizomys; species Rhizomys pruinosus. Next base: position 2,635,946 of record VZQC01005070.1, on the reverse strand, counting down.
CCTACATGCAGACAGTACATTCATGCACATACAAGAATAAATAAAATTTAAAAAAAACTATAGAAAGACTCAGAAAAAGTTGTAGGACACGTATGACAGGGTGTAGGAACTCAAGTGTGGTGGGGGGGATAGAAAGAGAAGTGTCTCTAAATTCAATTGAAAAATGATATATGATGTATGTAAAAAGTTTAGTAACAAAAAAATTTAAAAAGAATTAAAAATTTTAAAAATGTGAAATCTCTGGCTTCCATTGTTTTCTCAAAATTCCAAGTTTCAAGTAAAACTGACTTTTTAATATTTTACTTATCGTTTTATGTGTATAAGTATATTGCCTAGATGTGCACTTATGTCCTGCAGTGTCCATGGAGGTCAGAAGAAGATGTCGGATCCCCTAGGACTGGAGTTACAGGCAGATGTTAACCATCATGTGGTTGTTGGGACACAAACCCAGGTCCTCTGCAAGAGCAGTCAGTCCTCTTAATTGCTGAGCCATCTCTCCAGCCCCATATTAAACTGACTTTATAAGAATACATAAGATTTTCATTCCTTGCCTTCGTATCCTCTGCACCTCACGTTCTATTTTTACTAACTTCAGAAGCTTGTGTATAAGAATTCAGGAAGATGCAAACATTTTTGCTAGAAGTTGAATCTATTAAACTCTCAAGAAGATGATTCCAAGAAAGTGAAATGGGATTTGGTGGGTGACACAGAAGATATTTAGAAGGTAAAGGCGTGAACTAGTAAAGGATACAAATATGAGAGTGAGGTGATGGCTTGACATTGAACGAAGCCTCCTATTCTTTTCAGAATTTTCCAGTTATTTCCAGGTGTTTGGCTTCAGATAGGTTGCTTTCTCGAAGTACTGAAATGCAGACATTAAAAAATCTTATCAGCAAAGGCTATTTTTCATTGTTTTTGATTATTGCAGGAGAATACACAAGCCTACAGCAGAGATTCATTGAAAAGCACTGTTCCCTTCCTCAGGGAGCTGTTATTTCAATAAAAACAATGGAATCAGTTAGCATAGGTAATAAAATAATTATAGTAATTTATTTTGGCTATTAAATGTTGCATCCCCTTAGCTAATCATCCACTCCAAACTATTATTCAAAGTGTTCTACTCTTTTTGCCTTTAAGTTAAACATCATGAATTTCTATGCACTGATAAATCCAAATCTAATAAATTCCTGATGTGTTTCCTTGCATGGTGACTACTGACAACTCTCTCTGTCTCGTTAATTCAATGTTACTCAACACTAGTAAAAGATGTTTTCCCATATAATATAAAAGCAAAGGATTACTTGTTTCCTAACTTTGTACCAAGTTGCAAGTACATTTAGCTTTCATTACTTTATAACTACAGAGCACTCTGTGTTTATAAACAAAGGCAGTATTTGAGAGGATTTTAATCACCAACCCTCAGAGAGCTATACTTTCTGATGTAACCCCAATCATGCCTTGCCAACGTGTAGTCCATGAGCAGATGCCTTCCAGGATTCAGAAAGGCTTATGTTTGTGTTTTACCATAAGACAGAGTCAGGTTTCTAATTATTTTCATTTCTATTCAGTTTCACGTCCGTTTCATTTTGGTAAGGTCTAAGCCAGGCATATCGAATCATCTAAAAGACACTGCATTGTTTTCCTGTTCTGCAGCTATGTTAAGTGAATTGTTCAGAGAAGAACCAACCTGGTATTCATTATTCTCATCCTCATACTCCAGGTCGTTAAACAAAAGCAACAGAATAACTTCAAATGCTCCTGTGGAGACTGCATATTCAGGGATTAAAACTCAGTCCATCGTTGTACTTTATCAGTGTGCTTAGGGAAAGTTTCCTTCCCTTATTGTCTCTCTCCTCACCTTTCTGAACCCACCAATAAATCAGTAAAAGTTTGACTTCAAATTTTACAAAAGTTTATCTGCTGGCAACCTGTAGTCAACAGACTGAGTTCTAAGATTTCAAAACTAAGAATATGACATATGAGCTCTTTAATTACCATTCATGCTTGTGTTTGAAACAGAGTTTAAAGTTTATAAGGTGTATCAGACTACTGAATGGTATCTACATTGAAAGAGTAGTTCTGGACCTACATGAGAGATTTCATGAAAAGTTTGTTCCCAATGAAGAGTCTTTCAATAATTCTACTTATAGAAAAACAAATCTAAAGAAATAAACAAAACATCTCCTTATTGAAAAACATAGCTTTCTAATTGAAATTAGAAACATGATTTTGGCTTTGATTTCAGTAAAGTTCTCAGTTTTATTCCCTCTCTCTGAAAATTTACCTAAGAGAAACAGACCCCTTTGAGAAGGTACAATTTTCAAACAATTTTGACAAAGTGCTCTGGAATAAATGGGGCTTTTAAGTAACCATAGTCAAATCAAATATTCACTGAAATGGAATGATTGTACTTCTTCCATTTATTGGTGTTAGGGAACATTGACCAATACACAGGGTTTGGGATTATTCATTGCAACAGAAAGTGTCTTACAACTTTTGGTAACTATACCTTTTCAGTCAAACAGACTTCAGACCCCCAGTGTCCTGGCTCCCTCTGGATATGCTGTTTGCTTTAAGATTTTTTTTTTTTTTGGTCTTTTTCTTGAGACAGGGTCTCCCTTTAGTCCCAGCTGGCCTGAAGCTCACTTTGTAGACCAGGCATGCCTTGAACTCACAAAGATCCACCTGCCTCTGCCTCCCAAGTGCTAGGATTAAAGGTGTGCACCACCACGCCTGGCACTTTAAGAATTTTTATCATTTTCTTGGCTGGAGAGATGATTCAGCTGTTAAGAGCACTGGTTGCTCTTGCAGAGGACCTGAGTTTGATTCCCAGAAAATACATGGTTCTCACTCAATTCTGCTGAGGAAGACTACCACCTGTGGCTTCTCCCTGGGAAATTAGTACCTTTCACAGATACCAGCTGGCTGAAGAAATGCTTATTCAATAGTCAAATCTGGGTGGCTGACTGCCCCTCAGATTTAGGCTGGAGAGCTGCTTCCTGCGCTCCCCGCCCCAGGACTCCTGTCACTCAATTATGCCATGAGCCAGGGGGCTGATGACTTCACGGCTTGAATTTCAGTCTGGTAGCTGATGTGCTGATCTCCGGTCTCACCCACTGGCAAACAACCAATTCTGATGGACTTACAATTATGCTCACACGAAATAACGGATCGGGGATCTCGTTAGATGGTAAAGGTAATAAAGAATCCATTTATTGTATACGGCAAATTACATGTATAGGTAGAATGACATCATTGCCGAGGGGCCAGTTCCACATCCCTTGCATCTGTGCTGTATACATCATGCTCTGCTCTCACTCACCGGGGTGGGGTCAGATACAGACATGCAGGTGGGCAATTAAGATAATGTCAGCGGCCATGTATGGCCTGCATTCACCTACACATGGTGGCTAACAACTGTCTATAACTCAAGTTCCAGGAGTTTCTGATTCTCTTCTGACATCCTCAGGCATTGAACTACATGGGTCCACTTACATACGTGAAGATAATACACTTACACATATCAAATAATAAATAAAATATACTTTTTTAAAAAGTATCAGTTTGTAATGGTGGATAGCATAACTTGGCGAACACTACTGCAAGTTTCTCTAGGTTCTTTTGAAAGTTAAATTCATTACAGTTTCCTTTAAACTACACTTAAGAAAATTATTTCTCCCAAATAGAGGAACTTTGCTTGGTGACCAGGACTCCCATTGTTGAAGGTTAATTTGAGGATGATGCTTCCAAAGCTTATGCCCATGAAGAGGAACTGAGCACTAGATCAGAAAGGCTTCCAACACAAGGGAGAAGAAAGGAGAAGAAGCTAAGATAGAGGATAATAGGCTGACTGTGTTGATGGAACCACTAGAAAGGAGCAAAGATTATATGTATAGATCTACCTAGTAGATATTGAAACCACTCTTCAAGGTCAATACCAGAGGGAGTGACAATTGTCTCTTGGTCCTAGTATACCCATGCTCCCTCCTTCTTTGAAAAGAAATCTGTCAATATTCTTTGCTTTATTTCTCTCAGGCCCTCTACCCCTTTGTGGATAGCTTTGGTAATTGATTTCAGCTGGACAATGTTATAGTGCATTAATAATGGTTTCTAAATGAATGATTTTTCCATCTAAAATTCTCTTCTACTAGAAGAATCTTTTTTGAAAGGTTTTATGGACTCAGTTGCTGAATTAAAATTGGCTTATTGGAAAAGCCATTTAAATTAATTTCTTTTGTTTAAAAAGTTATGTGTTGAATAGCTGGGAGCCAGGAAGTGATTCGCAAAGGAAATATAAGTGTATGGTGAGGAATTTAAGTAGTACAAAGAATACAAAAAGCTTTGCATGTAAATTGACTTTATAAATTAGACACCATAATCTAGTAATAGAACACAGTAATACCATGGGCAAATTCCAGTCAACATAAAATTCAAGCTCTTTGAAGATATAGCCAAATCTGTTCTCTTAGAAGTAATGGAAATTTTCTGCCAATGATGGACTTAACACAGCAGATAACCTTTTCATTAGACAATTATCTGTTTCAGTCAACACAGGACATTCAGCATATATATTTGTTGTACTTTTTTAGATGTCAGCGACTGCATTTCTAAAAGTTTAAATCACACTGAGGTTTTTAAACATCCAAAGAAAATTGATAGATCAGACACTGAGGAACATTACATATCCACTGAATATATATTTTTATTCTCCCTTCAAAAAAAATTGTTGTTCAAAGCTTCTACACATGAAAAAAAAATGCATTGAAAAACCTGGGTGATAATTACTCCTGCTTGGACGTTTTAGGAAAGTGCTTTTGTGTCTTTGGCACATTTGAAGTTCTAATATACTTGATACAATACACTGGGAAAAGAGGCAGGGATTATGAAACCATTTTAATCCATTGAGTAATTTTTTTAAAAAAGTAAGAAAAAAAGGTGTTATTCTAAGATGGGTTGTTTAGCCATCGCAATCAATAGAAACAAATTTGTAGTCACAATTTACCTTGCGACACTAATTAAAAAGAAAATAGTGTGTAATTAAATTGCAACTCCTAATTCGTTTATTTGGGACTTTAAAAACTTATTATTTAAACTTTAAAAAAAATTTAGTGGATTTTTTTCTGCTTTTGCTTTAAAATATGTTTTAATAGTACAGAGAATTAAATGTTACTGTAGAGAGATGATTCAGGACCTCTGAGTCAGATTATTACAAGTAAAATTAGAAAGTTAAAGAAGTAAATCCATCTCAGACTGAAATGGTCACTTTTAGATATAAGCAAGGACAGGTGGAATGATTTATGTCACCCATATAATAGGAACACTGTGGGAAGATCCAGTTTGAATTAGGGGCTAGTTCTCAACTAGCACCCCTCAGGGCACCATATGGGAGTCATGGGATTCCTCTGATCCCACCCCAAGAGGGAGCAAGCAACATGGCCTAGGCACATGATGCTAGGCAGAGCAGCAGTATACCTTGGCACATAATGGGGGGTCTGTGATTGGCTCTGGAAGCCGACATCATTTTGCTTATAAAAGCGAGTTGCAGCAGGCAATAAAATGAATTCTCTATTACCATCATTGCATAGAATTCCTGGCCATTATTTCTGCGCACATACAGGCTGAAGCAGGCCTGGATTTCGAGTGTCCTGGCCAGTGGGTTGGATGGCGGTCCATCAGACCACCAACCTGGTAATCACACCAGCTTATATCTAAAAGTGACCATTTCAGTCTGAGATGGATTTACTTCTTTAACTTTCTAATTTTACTTGTAATAATCCGACTCAGAGGTCCTGAATCATCTCTCTACAGTAACATTATGAAAGTAACCAACTGACCTTTGTGCTGAGGGTTCAGTCCCCTACAGTGGCCACAGGTGGGCACTGTGCCCCCCTTCCCTTAGCAGGACTGTACTGTACCTGCTCGTAGCAAGAGAAGTTCCCACAGAACACTATAGAATACATAGGTGGAAATGTGAAATGTGAGATTGAAGGCTGCTTAATGCCCATCACACTAGTATATATGTATCTAATAGGCTAAGGGTTTTCACCCACTTTCTGTTTTTCCAGACCTTACTTATGTGTTACTTGGAAAAGTTATAAATGAATATGTTTGTCTTCATCTGAAACTTAAAATCAATTAGTCCATCTTTTCTTATTTTCACTGACAGTCAAAAGATAGTGGAAGTCACTGGGCATGACAGCAAATGTCAATACCAGCACTTGGGAGTGAGTAAAAGGCCAGCCTGGTGAACATAGTGAGTTCCAGGACAGCTAGGGATACAGGGAGACCCTGTCTTAAAAAGACCACCCCCAAAAAAGATAGTGGTAATGTTATATTGGCATGAGACCATTCCTCCTTTACTGTATATGCTACTTTCCCAGGCTTCTATCTCACGGTTTAATATCAGTTGTGTCTATGTAGCACAGAGTGGCCTCAAACTGGAAATCTTCTGCCCCAGCCTCCCCAAAACTGGTTTTATATATGTTCATGGTTGCACCAAACCAGTGTCTAGTTCTTTTTTTTTTTGTTTTTGTTTTTGTTTTTTTTTTTTTTTGTCTTTTCGAGACAGGGTCTCCCTGTAGCCCCAGCTGTCCTGGAATTCACTCTGTAGACCAGGCTGGCCTTGAACTCACAATGATCCACCTGCCTCTGCCTCCCAAGTGCTAGGATTAAAGGCGTGCACCACCAAGCCCGGCAGTGTGTAGTTCTTATACATGGGAAGTGTACAACAGTAAGAGGGAGCAGGGTTTGTTTGAGAACCGGCCTTGGCTCTTAGGAGGAGGGTATTGCAGCTGCTCAGTATTACTGTGCAACCTTGTAATCAAAGAAAGTCACCGAGTGCTTCAGTCCAGTGAGGACAGGAATCTTATAGCAGATAATTTACTGATGATGCCTGCCCAGAAGATGAAGGACAAGGACTCTTCTGCAGACAAATTCTTGGGAAGGAGTACGATGATAGGTTCAAGGGATCCCCGAGGAGGGAAATACATGTCGAATGCTGATTTGGGAGGTAAGGCATGCCTGTCACAAGCTTTCACATTCTCTAAGGTATTGCAGATATGTCTTTCACAAATGTCTGTTAAGCTTTTCACTGAAAAAAAAAAAAAACCTTGATACTAAAAAAAGTGAGGATAATGTTGTGGTGTGGTTTTAAATTTAGGTTTTATTTTATCCGTTTGGTGAGGATGATGCAGAATTAAAAGGAGCTGGGACTGCTAAACAGTAGAACACTAGAAAATGCAGGACTTAGGATGTCTCTGTTAAAGCTAGGAAACTAGACAGTGACTCAGTAGCACACAAAGGGGTTTGCCCACGTAAGTTTGCCTTTCCTTTTTTCTCTTAACATCCATCACAGAACACATCCTAGAGCCAAATAGCACTGGTCTTGGATCCTCCTGGGGCTTCCCATGGATGGGTGAAGAAGGTTAGAGCTCTTCTTCATCTAGACCCTCATGAATTCTGCAGCAGTCTGAAGCATTTCCCTACTAAATCTGTATACTCTTGTTAAAGAGGGGATGTTGGGCAGGAAAAACAAGTAGCAAATAAACAGGAAACAAAATAAAAACAAGAACACTTGTCTACCAGTAGGAGCAGAAAAATAGGCTTTCAACATTCATTCCACAATTATTGATTGAGTGTCTGCAGAGTGCCTCACACTCTGATCACATTAAAACGAGCTTTTCTTTCACACAGCTGCCTGTCAACGATGGCTGCATTATGAAAAGAGACCCTTAGCTTTTAATGGTCATTTCACATTAAGACTCAATATTCTGTGTCTGTGTACACAGTGCTATTTTCTGTCAGTTGATGTTTTTCTTCTCTCGTTGGAAATGTATGTTTTAAAATAGGTCTTCATTTATAGATGATTTTAAATCAGAAGAGGCAGAAGTCTTCCATTTCAACCTCAGACTAAGCTTGTTTTCCTGGTGACCAATATACAAGACACAATGCATATGTCAGGATCGCATCTACTATGATGCTAAACGTGTTCACTGGTCTTTATTTTCAGTTTAAAAAATAAGGACCGGCCAGAAATCAAATTCATTCAAATTAAATTAAGTACAAAAATAAGAATTTCCAGTGACAGCTAATGTCAAGAGATTAGCTAAAGTTTCAGGATGGACTAGCTGGGGACAAGGAAGGAAAACGCAGATCACCACCATGTGACAAACAAACCTGCTTCTTCTTTAACATTCTTTGAGTCTTAAATCAACTGACACCTGAGTTAGAGTTCCCATAATGTATGTATTAAAACCCATGTAGTCATACCCTCCTCCCATCCACCACTCTGTATCTTCTGTATTGTTCTTGTAATGTACCTAATATCAGCACGGGTTATGACAAGTTGGGGGAAAAATCAATAATTACTAAATTTTAATTTATTTATATTTATGTGTATGACTGTTTTGCCTGCATGAGTGTAAGTAAGCCATGGTTTTGCAATGGTTGCAGAGGTCAGCAGAGTGTGTTGGATTCCCTGGAACTGGAGTTATGGAGAGTTTTAGCCATCATGTGGATACTGGGAACTTAACCTGGGTCCTCAGCAAGAACAGCCATTGTCCTTAACTACTGAGCCATCCCTCCAGTTCCAAATTGCTGAAAGTTTTAAAAGTTGCATTTAACACCAAAGAGTTTGTTACATATGAAGTGAATGATCACCACAAACCTTTGTTACATACGAAGTGAATGATCACCACGAACCTTTGTTACACCATTGTTTATGGAACACTCTTTTCCAAATTCTTTTCCACAAATAGACGAAACACAAGAAATTTTTCACAGCATGTGAAAAAAAGTCTTTGTATGCTATATCTCCAGTCCCATATGTGCTGGATTTCAAGTTTGTTTTTTTTTTTTTTTTGTTTTTTTTTTTTTTTTTTGTTTTTGTCTTTTCGAGACAGGGTCTCCCTGTAGCCCCAGCTGTCCTGGAACTCACTGTATAGACCAGGCTGGCCTTGAACTTACAAAGATCCACCTGTCTCTGCCTCCCGAGTGCTAGGATTAAAGGTGTGAGCCACCATGCCCGGCCTGGATTTCAAGTTTTTAATTTAATTTATTACGTTTTTAAGTTGGGTACAAAGTAATGAGATGCATTATGGCATTTTTAATTTATTATTTTATGTGTACGAATGTACTGTCTGCATGAAGGTAGGTGGACCCATGTTGTGCAATGCTGCGGAGGTCAGAAGAGGGCGTCGGATTCCCCTGGAACTGGAGTTAAAGAAGAGCAGCTGGTGCTCTTAACTGCTGAGCCATCTCTCCAGCCCCCATTATAGCATTTTTATGAATACATTGTCCTTATCTGAAGTTCTCCCCATCCCCAGCCCTCTCCTGCTGGTCCCTTCCTTTCCCCAACAGGCCCCTATTTCTAAAGTCTCTTGTGCTTTTTATTTCACATGGATATCATTCTATTTCCCTTTCTTACACTCCTAAACATCTGTTCTCCTTCTTCCTTTCTCATGGTCTCCTGACTATGCAGCTAGCCCTGACTGGTCTGGAGCTCACTATGTAGACAAGGCTGGCCTGGAACTCAGACATTAAAGGCATGTGCCATCCTCAACCTGAACAGTTTTTGACTTAACATAATGATTTCCAATTGCATTCCTTTTTCTATAATGCCCTGATTTTTCTTTACCTTGTATTTATCCATTGCACATCCTGTCTTGTTTTGTTTCTCATCTACTACAAAAAGTACAGCAGTCATTGTGAACATGCAAATTTATCTGATGCATGCTGATGTAGAGTTCTTCAGTACAAACCCAGGAGTGGAACAGCTGAGTCATATCAAGATTCTAGTTTTAGTTTAGTGAGAAACCGAATACTGATTTCCACAATACTTGTACCAGTATACCTTTCCAACAGAAGTGAATGAGGTCTTCTTTCCCTGTATCCTAACCAGCACTTGTTGTCACTGTTTTCTTGATGGTTCCCATTCTGCTGGGGTGGAATGTAGCTGAAAATAATTGTAATTCACATTTCTTTTATTGCTGATGATGTGGTATGGACTTAAACAAATCTACGGGAAGATGTAAAATTAAAACCATTGTTAAATATTTTAATCCAACTATTCATTTATTGTTCAAAAACATTTCTTCATAAACACCAGCCACTTTAGGACAATAGTTTATTGTTCATGATCTGGTAGTGTTCATGAGTAAGGTCAGTACCGAAATTTATAGCCTTACATCTACACATCCTTTATGTCAGTCACTTGGTGTTTCTTATTGTTTCCTTTGGCCTTTCACCATTCATACTACTTATTTCTCTTTAAACCGCGCCTATTCTTTAGTCTGATTTTGAGTGCTACATTCTTTTTTTAATTAATTAATTAATTAATTAATTAATTTATTTATTTTTGTATGTGTATGAGTGTACTGCATTGTAGGTTTGTGCACCTGTGTCATGCAGTGCCGTGGAGGTCAGAAGAGGGTGTCGGATTCCCCTGGAACTGGAGTTCTCCTGGAATTGGAGTTACAGATGGTTCTCAGCCGCCATGTGGGTGCTGGGGATCAAACCCGGGTCCTCTGCAAGAGCAGTCAGTGCTCCTAACCACTAGGCTATATCTCCAGCTCCTAGTGCTACATTCTTATCAGTAGAGACTTCATTAATTGAATCTGAGCCGCTTCTTTCTGTCCTCACAGATCTGAACAGTATCCTCTTTTAATCAACCTAGCACAGATCTTTATCCTTATCTCCGATGTTATTCCCAAAAATATTAGCACAATTATACAGTGTGATTACTATGAATCAAACATTGTTTTTAGTCTTTGTCCAAATAACCCTATGAGAAAACACAGTTACTGTTGTCATCTTCCAGATAAGGAATATGAATTTTTAAAAGGATAAATAATCTTATTGTGGCTTCATATCCAACAAATGCAGAGATGAGACAAAACACTCAGGTACTTCAAAATCCAAACCCACTGTATAAAATATCCAAAGCACTGCCTAAAAATTCCATGCCCCTATGCGCATGTGTGTCTTTTCTCCTCTCTTGGTGATCAGCCCTCAGCCACAAGTATCATGTCGAGTTCATCTTTCTATACATTCTGTTTAATAGAGTATCTTTCAGTACCAAGTAAACAGGCATAGAATGCAGCCACTCAGAACCGGGCCACTTCAGCAGGTTGAAGGACTGTATCACCATTAGAATCATTCGTGTGTAACTTCAAGTTCCTGGAGTCTTTGCAACCCACCTGTCATTCCTTCCTAGTAGCTCATTATGATGCATCAGCTAAGCTGCTCTTAGGAGGGCACCTAATGCAACATGACTAGCGCAACATGAGCATGTAAGCCCAGGAGAGCTGCGGAGACAGAGGGAGTTTTCTCCACACTGTGGATTAAGAGAACTTATAAAAATATATGCTAAAGGTCAGCAGTGACCCTCTGAGTTAAGAGCCTTGCTGTGGAAGGGCTCCATCCTTCTTCACAGTGCACCAAACCACTGAATTCCCATGGAAATTGAGCTGAATGAGCCATGCGAACAGCCCCATTTATTTTTTCCAAGAAAATTGCCTTATTAATGTGTATTATGGAAATAATGCTCCACGTTAGAACTAACAAGAAGAATTTGAACTGCAGGAGCCCATGGAAATCATTTCCTGTGCTTTTCCTCCCAATGGATCCTAGGACATTTTCTAAAATTCCTTTTCAGACTCTGCCTGCTTCTTCAACAGTCCCTTCCTCTGAGACCAATCTCCTCTGCCATGACCCCCACCCCGGAACACCCCAAAAGCCAGCCAGACATGGGAACCAACTCAGCATTTCAGTGACTCTTGGATAAATGTTTCATGGGTAGTCAGTCTCCAGGCCAGGAACAAATCATGCAAAACTCAGAGCAATGTCAGAGTGTAGTGCTTCATTTTTCCACATGGACTGTGGGTCCTGAGGACCTGGGTTCAATCAGATTCTGGCTCTGTCCTTAAGAAATTGTGTGACATGTGAAATTAGTACATATTTTATGTCTGTCCCATGTAAATAGTATGAAGTTCATTGGAAAATGTATCCTTTTTTCTCCTTAGAGTATTGTGAAATTAATCAAGATAATATTTAAAAATTACATATGCATGTGAAACACAAAATCAGCTTGGGCAATAGCAGTCCATTAAGTAGTTATAATAGTGATAATCAAGTTTTGTACTAAAGTTCATGTAACTTTGTATTTCTTCTGTGGAATATAGCCTTTGAAAAGATGGAAGGAGAAATTAGAAAGCTCAGAACAAATGAATTTCTAATTGCAGGAGTTCATACACATTGGGCTCTGCTGTGTGAGAGGAATCAGTCTTCCCACCCAGGTAGGAAAGCACACTTTCAGGCTAAACAGAACAGATCATGAACTGACTACTAGTCTTCCTGGCATTTCCTTTCTTACCTTGTCAATTTCTAAGGCTATAGTGGATAAGATTTAAAGATGCTGAAAGTGAAGGAAACATTTCGCCAACATGACCCTCTATTAGTTCCTTGGGTCTCCTTGGGGGCAGGCAGGTAGAAACAACCTCTCAAGTGTCAAATTCCAGAAGTGATGGCTTTTACTCTCTTGCTTGGCAATTCTTCTACACTTGCCTCCCATATGAAGACAAGAAAGTCATTAATCACACTTTTATGTAAAAGGTGCCATCATAAGCATCTTTCAAATACCCCCCAAGGCTCAGTTTCATACACCAGCATGCATAGGCTTCCTCCCAGAGAGTGCAGATTCTTTTTACCTTCTCCTGTCTGTTTTGCTGAAGTACTCTGAATTATGATGCTGCCATTTCCTCCTAATAATGGTGATTTGTTCTTCTCTAATAATGGTCTATATCATTCCACTTAAAGGTACATGCTAAGAGATGAATAGGTGCCTTGTAACTTCAAGATTCCCTAAATAGTTAATTTTTGGGCCCTCACTATTTTCCCTCTTTTCTAATCAGTTTAATGCTATGAACAAATGGCAGACATAATTGATCAGTACACAGTACATGTAAGGGCAAATAGATGGTGTGCTGGGAAAACAGAGAGAAACGGGGTGGGGGGGAAGAGGGGAGATAAAAATTAAGATTCAAAGGGCAAATAAAAACATTATTGAAGTATATGGGGTAGAAAACAGAAAAAGGCCATAGGAAAATTAGGGAAAGCATGGGAAAAGATAATTGAGGAATCAAATTGCCCTTCAAATTTCTGATGCTTGGTAATAGAAAGCCTTTGTATGTCGCAGGGGGCAAAGTCTTTCAGCCCCCTTCCCAGTGCTTATCCAGTGAATCTAACAAGATAGGGATGCTTTGGAGCTATCGATTGGTGCAAATGTGATTTAATAGCAGAATCATTACTTCGTTAATCTTAAAACTGCCAGTTCCTACTATTTTCAACTGGACTTCAGCTTGTTCAATTACAGGCTGCCATTTCTAATTGTTTTTAAATTTTGTGGCAAATATCTAGTTCAAGAAGTTTTGTTCTTCTTTTGAAGTTTTCTTCTTTTTAATTTTTTTTTTTAAGGTCCTGGACTTAGAACTTTATCTGCTATGACTTCTGAGTCTCCATTTTGGAATGTCTTAATTTTGAAATAGGAAAGTGAGATCTTGGTTGATTGCTTAGAAAAAATGTGATCTCGTTGACTCCTGAATAAAAATATAATTTGGGTCAGCATCCCCATTTGCTCAGTAGCATTAAAACATGCTTTCCTGAGGGTATCTGGGGCCCGCTATCCCTGTCTGTCCTTCAGTTCTCTACTGGAATTGAGCAGAAAAGGTCAAATGGGGGGGTAATATGTCAAAAGGCTGTAATTAAGATTTAGAAAGATTAATACTGATGGTATTTAATGAAATTGGCTTTTAGAGGAATGCTCATCTATTACTTTGATATTTAACGTTTTTTCTTATTAAAATGTTAGTGCTGAATAGCGGCACACAATCACTGCAGAAATATGAGTTTATACAGCCATCCACGAAGGGGTCATAGCTAATAAACAATCGGATTATTCTTGTGCTAAAGTTATCTCACTTTTTCATTTATGACATATTTTTTTTCTACCCAAGGCTTGCATTTTCTTTTCCTTTGTAGTAAGAAGCAAACTGCTATAGCTGTATTAATTTATTATACAATGCAGTTTTTAAAATTAGTACTTTTGGATGTTTATAATCATCTCAGAGACACATAGGAAGAATCTAGCCTCGTTTTTAAAGTGGTGAATTTTTGCTCTGAAGGGAATACCATGGTTAAACCCAGCACATCACATGGAAAAAAAAAGCACTCTGTCTTCTAAAGTAGATGCTGATGTCTTTTGGTGTTTTGAAGAAGTAGCTGTTTCAAATTGAAAAGAAATTTCCATTTCAAAAATAGCTACTGAAGGATCACAATGACTGCTTTGCATATATTTTTGGTCACAAAAATACCATTGTTATATTTTACTATGGCTATGCAAATGAGATGTTGATAGGATTAAGTTCTGTCCCCTCTGCCACAGTCCTCGGCTTGCATGATTGAAGTTTTCCTCTGCCTCCCGCTATTTCCTTTACATTTAATTAAGGCCATCAAACTCACTCATTTCCCTTCTGCTTCTGCAGGAAGTTTTCCCTTTTCCCCCTTTTTCCTCAGCGATTTTCCCCTCTTGACTCTTAGCCACTTCTCTTCATATTTGCCTCGGGTTTCTACTTATTTCATTCCATGACATCGTGTGTCTTCAGCAAGAAGCACTTAATTTGGGGGGCCTTATATTTAAAACACAAGAAAAACTCAACCATTTGTCATTGGAGGCTTATTCTGAATTGATCCCGAATGCATTTTCTAGGTGTTTGATGCCAAATAGACTACACTGCTTTATAGATGAAAACTAAAAACATGAATTTGGGGAAGCTTATGAATTTAAAAAAAAAACACATTTTACATAAGACATATACTACATTCTGTTCTTGTAAAGTGTCACTTCCTATGTTCATAAGAAAGGCTTAAGTACCCAACATCTTATAGACAAAGAGATGTATATCCCATGTGCATATTACCATGTTTTGTCTTCAAAATACATTTCAGTTTTTATGTACACACATGTACACATACAGATGCACAGTAATGTTAGTACTCTAACCCAATATAAGTAGATATGTTTTATGTCACCAGCCATTTCATATAATTTTTGGAAAATATTAGAATATCTTTAAACTTGTTATTTGTTCTGAATCCAAATTTGTAGAAAAATGATTATGAAAATATTTCCTCAGATTCACATATTATAGGAAGTTTTACAGCCACATCTGAATGACTGGAGTTTCACTGTTCCTGTAATGTTTCTTTGGATATACTTGTTTTCCATACCTCTTTGTTGGATCTCGATACGGTTAATACATATAAATTTAATTTGCTTGGAAACTTCTATCAATCTACAAAAAATCCAGAAGGTATCTGTAAATTACATTTTTAGTTAAAGTTTCCATATCTATGATTTAAACATTAAAATATCCATGTCTAACTAGGTGTGTTGAGTACACAATGAAAGAGTTAGAATATTATGAAGACCAGTCAACTGAAAGTTCAGTCTAGAAATTAAGAAATTATGAAACTCACTCCCAATTAACATTTCTCTAATTCTGAATATGCATAGACTATCAGATCATCTACTTAGGCAAGCAGAGTTCAGCAGGTTGACAGGGGTATGCATAATATCCCCTATTGTTAGCTTCAAGATACAGAAGAGGCATTGTAGAAGATATGTGCTCTTCTGGAATTTTCTGCTCCATATTCAATATCTATTCCCCCACTTCTACTCCCCTACCCTCTTTTTCTACTTTTGGAGAAAACAAAAAAAATTTTCTCTTCTGACTTACTTCCTAGAGATTAGTGAGCTATGTTTTCAAAAGGTATATTTTCAAAGCATTTCCATAAAATGTAAGAAAGTACTTTAAAACATAGATTTTGGTCAAAGATGTTTCAATGATTGCTAAATTATAATAAAATATTTATGATTCATGTAGGTTATTTTCTTCCCTCTTTCTTCATCTCTGTCTTATTTATAAATGTAGGTACAGCATGCAAAATACCATGCAAAACAAAGACAACAGGGAGTCTAAGCTTATTAAGAGCATTGCTGATTTGAAGTGAACTGCTCAGTTATTCATTTACATATGATCACATGAAGCATCAATCATGAAATAGTATATATGACATAATAACATTTTAATTGAAAATACATACACTTGTAGGTATACAGATATAGATTTATGGATATGTATGCATGTGTATGTCTACAATAGTTTAGAGATCAAAAAATCAAATTACATTAGCTCTCTATGGTTGGTTACACTATTGAAGTATATTCTTCTTAAATATGCATATGTCTGTATTTAGATACAGATTTGTGTTTGACATATATTTTGACATATATATTCTTAATTTTGTCTTGCTCAATATCAATTGTGGTTTGCTTTCTTGAGTCCATTGAGTAATTACTTCATAAGAAACAAAACGGCTATGGAGCCATGATCTGATATGGAGGAAGAGAGCATAGATTTTCCAAGGCCATCCATGTTGCAATAGATAATGGTTATTGTTCAAGGAAAATATCGTCAAAGAATTCATTGGTACTTTGAGGAAACACGTGTTCCTTATTTCAGAGGATCTATATCTTGCAATTACACAAAAAGCTTGATACAAGAGAAGCATTCAGTGAATGACAACTTTTGCACCATTCATATTTGTACAGTACAAATAAACTACTTCTTTTGAATCTATTAGAATCTTACTGTTTCTTACAACATGATTTTAGAAGTATAATCAGTAAAAGCATTATTGTCAGCCCACTAAAAATATACAGTATCATGTTTATACTGAGGAAGCCACATTCCTTCTACGGACACCCATGGCCAAAGTGTTCCTGACTCTTGGACAGTGTGACTGGGTTGTCCGCTTGGAAGATGGTTTTCATTCCCGTTATATTAAGGCAACTCTTTTAGAAGTTTACCTTAGCTAGGTCACCTGAATCAGAATCTTCATGCTGATAACTAGGAAGCATCTTGGAACCTCTCACAAATCTCTATCTTTACATTTGAGAAAATTGGATTATTCTCATATCTAAACTCTGACACAGAATATTTGCCAAATTTCCAAAATGAAGATGTCAGTAGTCACCCAGTGCTCCACTCTTGTCCTTCACAAAGTCTCTGGCCTAACTAGGTTTACATATGCACTATATGACTTCTTCTAAGGAGATATGAGAATTTTTTTTAACCCAACACTGAGAATGTATGATAGATAAAGAAATGACTGCACCCAAGTAACCAAGCCTGTGGTGTTGGGGCAACGAAAGCACTGAGGTTACTTGCAGATGCACAGCTAACTTGCAAAGATGTGGCATGATAAAAAACACCTCAACATGAGTGACAGCTCATGAAAAGTGCATCCCCGGGCTCCCTGCACAATTTGCAGGCCCTGGCAGTTCTCAGCCGATGTAACCTCTGGAAGGGCTTGTGATTCTGAGAAAGAATGTGAAATTTCTGAAACTTATGTGCCTTCCAGGAGGAACTGCTTCAGTCTGGGGAAAAGAGTTACAAAGTAGAATGTGACAGAAAAGGCTTACACTGCTGTGGTAGATGATAAGTTGAAATAGGGTAGATAGAGAAAAAATGTTAGGCAAAGGTATTGGTAGAATTCCATGGGAATTTGTGGGAGAGTTGATAGGCTTCCTTCCTTCCTTCCTTCCTTCCTTCCTTCCTTCCTTCCTTCCTTCCTCCCTCCCTCCCTCCCTCCCTCTCTCTCTCTCTCTTTCTTTCTTTCTCTTTCTCTTTCTCTTTCTCTTTCTTCTTTCTCTTCTTTCTTTCTCTTTCTTTCTTTCTTTCTTTCTTTCTTTTTTCTTTCTTTCTTTCTTCTTTCTATTTACTTATTTATTTACATTTGGATATTTATGTACATGGGGTGCATGAATGTCACAGCTCGTCTATGGAAGTCAGAGGACAGCCCGTAGGAATTGGTTTTTTCCTTCTACCATGTGGGGCTTGGAGATCAAATACAGGTCTTCAGCTTGAAAGCCAGCACCTTTACCCAACAAGCCATCTTGCTGGCCCAGGAGTTGTCATTTTCAGCTTCTTCTTATAAGTTTAACAACTATATAAATACAGATATTACAGATATAATAAATGCAGATGTCTGCATTTTTACAAGCCTATCAATAAAATCAGAAGGTGAATCAAGATTAGACTACCCCAGAATCAAAGAAGCACAAACGTTCCCTTCCCTTCCTTATCTTCCCTAGCCACTATCTTGATGTCTGACATCACAGATTGTTTTACATCTTTAACTTTACAAAAATAAATGGGATAAATCATTTTTTAATTGACCTATTTCACCCAGCAGTTTTTGATTCTTTCATTTAGTAGTAATGGTGGGTCTTCACATCTCATTGAGATGCTATTTTTATTAAGCTTTTCTAGTTTCATAGCACAGTTCTCAATCAACTTTAAGCCCCCCCATCCATGACCCTCTTGACCAGCAATGTCACTGTTTTTCTATTGTTGAGTATGAATGGAGATTTTAGTAGTATTCCATTTTTACCTAGTGCAAAGACTGTGTTTGCAATCACTCTAGGATATCTTTCAGCCTCTGTACACATGTACTCTAGGCTATTATGTTGGTTCACAGACTATGCATTGGGTCAGGTGTGGGGGACATTTTTCCAAAGTTGTCCTGTCACCTTTCTCTCTAACAGCAGGTGACTGCTCTCCCTGCTCACACACCCACACTTTGTCAACACTCACTGTCTGCTGTTTCCATTTTGGCCATGCTAGTGGCTCTGTAATCTAACATAATAATTTGTTTTTTCTCTGGCAAGCTGCTATTGTTGTTTGCTCATTTAAAGTATCTGTTTTCTAGACTTGAGCCCCAGAGACTCTGATGTTACAGGATTAGAATGGGTCCTGTACCTAAAAATATTTCAAAGTCTGGCAAAGGGCTACCTATGTCTGGATAAATGTTTGAACCACATAATCCTAAAATACTGGATTTCCAGAGAGATAGGAATAGATTCCCTTGTGGATTTTTTTTTTCTTCAAAATATTCCCAATTTTATGTGAACATAAGAAACTGGTCTTAATGAGGAAAGATCATTTATTTTTGTCACTTATAAAATAGTCAGATTTGGGGGCTGGAGAGATGGCCTAGCAGTTAAGAGCACCGACTGCTCTTGCAGATGACCCAGATTCGATCCCCGGCACCCACATAGCGGCTGAGAACCGTCTGTAACTCCAAATTCCAGGAGAACTCCAGATCCAGGGGAATCTGACACCCTCTTCTGACCTCTGCGGCATTGCACAACACAGGTGAACAAACCTACATGCAGACAGCACATTCATACACATAAAAAATAATTTAAAAAAATTTTTAAATAGTCAGATTTATATGCTTCTTCTTCTAAGATACACAACTTGAGAGGTCTATGTCCAAAGTAAACATGTATGTTTCAATGTTTCTAAAGTAAATAGAAATGTAACATTGAATCTGAGCATAACACCATGCTTCACAAATATATTCCTGAGGGCATAATCAACATTATTGTAGGTAATTCTCATGCATGATTTCTGATCAGGCACTACTGGGTTTGCCAACAAAGCTGACAGAGGACTGGAAAAGGTGGACCCCAGAAGCTCTTTCTGCATCATGCATGATATTTTCACATTAACAACCAATCAATAGACTGTGGTTAGGTGATATGACTCTGATGTTAGATATTAGAAATTCCTGATGAAATTAATGTGGATTTTTGATGTGAGAACTCAAGAGAGGAGTATGAATGCCCAGTTATCTTTGTCCATCGACTAATCTGGTGTTTTTTTTTTTTCCAATAAAAGATCAATTTTGAATCTCACCCAGTTTGAAAGAGGGTTGAAGTTGTTTTCAGTTCTTTTTGTGTCTGTATTTAATATGTGCTGAATGACATCAGTGAGCTTTATTGGGGATATTTACTTCAAATTTGTCTAAGACATTAAATGTGTATATTTCTTCTATTAGAGGCCAATATGCTTGTAGGACTGTAATGAAACAGCTGAGTTCAATGCCATCCATCTTTTGTTATGGATTGCTGAAATGATGCGGGAGAGTCTATTTCTAAGTAGTGCATACTAGTACTGCCAAATATTGACTTTGTTTGCTAACTCCATCACATAAAACTTCTGACGGCAACCTAAGTAAAGTTCAGTTGAACATAAAATATTGCAAAATAAATGCCAAAAATGGAAACCATTTTTCAAAACACTAAATTAGGAAGTTAAGGAATCAAGGCAATTAATCAATATTTCAAAATGATGAATATATTTTATAAAACACCAGTTAAAAGGAAAAAAACTCAAAAGGGAGTTTTTCTGTATGCTTAAAACACAGTGTTTATTTTGGGGTTCTGTGGCAGATTTCAGATGAGGCTTTAGAAAAACTCTTTACCTAAAATGTTTCCTACAATTATGGTTTTCATCGAAATGATCTGAAAAATATGTAAATCAATTAATGCTTTATGCTAATAATTATGCTTGTCCTTTGCAGAAACCTATGTTCTTACTGCTTTATTTACACTTACTCAATTTTTGACAAAGCCTATAGTAAGTATTATTATCTTAGTTTCAGAAAAACCTAGAAATGTTAAAATAGCATGCATTTAGCCATTTCACAACCATTTGTATGAGTGTGGAGTAGATGATTCCAGAATTTAACAGGCAAGTCAACTCCCTCTTTCTCCAGGGCTGCACAATGGCCAAGATTGTTAGAAGTACTGAGCAAAGAATTAAAGAAGAAAGAAAGAAAATGTGTTACATTGAGGAACACACAGAGAGGGATTTATGCCTTGCCTGGAAAATGAAGGCAGACAAAAATATAGGTGACAGAAGAGAAGTACACAGAGGTCTGCATTTTAGAAATCTGGGCATATGTAAAGGGCCAAAGGGAACACACAGTAAATGGTGCAATGGGATTAGAGGTAATTAAATATGAAGTTAGATAAAGAGACTAAAATGAAACATTTAGAAACTAAACAGAAGAGCCATATTGATTTCAAAGGCATCTGCATGCTAGTGTCTTCTCTGTCCTATCTCAAGCCCATCTGCTGCACAGATTTTTCAAACTGTCTTTTACTCCAGAAGCTATCTAGCATTCTCAACCTTTAATGTATTCAGCAATATTTTTTTTTCACTTTAGTCAATATGAGTTCTTTCTCCTTGATTCTCTTAATTATGATCTCATAAAGAGGACCAGGTTTCTGGAGTTAAAGGAAAAGGTCTGAGCCTAAAAACTCACTATCAGTAATTCTTTGGGAAAATTTTAGGAAATATACTGATTTTCTACTACAACAAATCATAAATGTTGAAGGCTAGGGAGATGACTCCGGCATAAGGACTTGAAATCAGTCTCTAACACCCATATCAAAAGCGGGCCTGCTGGTACATGCTCATAGACCCAACCTCTGGGAAGCAGAGATAGTCCAATCTCTGGAGCTCCCTCACCAGGACCCCTAGCATAACTGGTGAACCTCACATCATAGGAGAGAACACACCTCAAAAATTATGTACACATGTACAAGCATACACATGAATATATATGCACATACATTACAGTAGTAATAATGTGCTCTGTATTGCCAGTGCTGAGACTATAGTGGGATAAAAAGCAGATTGCTGGGCTGGAGAGATAGCGTAGTGGATAAGAGCACCGACTGCTCTTGCAGAGGACCCGGGTTCGATCCCCAGCACCCACATGGCGGCTGAGAACCATCTGTAACTCCAATTCCAGGAGAACTCCAGTTCCAGGGGGAATCCGAGACCTTTTTCTTGCCTCCGTGACATTGCATGACACAGGTGCACAAACCTACATGCAGAAAGTACATTCATACACATACAAAAATAAATAAAATTAAAAAAAAAAGCAGATTGCTATCTTTAGGGAGCTTGTCTTCTAATGTGGAAAACAATGATATAAGGCCAGTGGACAAAATCAATTGCCCTATGAATATCAAACACAACATCAAACAGTGATGAGTGTTATAACGGAGGAAAAAAAATACAAATTAAGTGTAACCTTATCCCAGGACAGGGAAAACTCACTGGGGGAATACTGTGGTTAAGAAAAACTTCACAAAGAAAGATGCTTGATTCAAATGAAAAAGGAAATACATACATATATATATATATATATATAACTACATATATATAACATATATATACATATATATATACACATATATATAAAGTGTATATGTAAACTATGTCTATCTCTATAAATTCTACTGATATGATAAAGAGCAAAGTTACTTTTAGAACACAACATCATGAACTTAGTTAAACATAAGCCACCCCATGTTAACATCTGTGATACTCTGTGCAAAGTGATGTTTTCATCTACCTCCTCCACATGTGGAATTTTGGAATATAGATTAAGGAATAGCAGTGAGCCAAAGGATTTGCTTTAAAATTTCACCCATCTTTTTAATTGAACAGCAATAAAGTAGTCAAGATAATCACTGATTTAGATATGAAACCCTCAGTATCATGTCAGTCCCTCTCCAGGAATCATCACTGTACTTTTGATTGGTAATGAGCCAACCTGTATTATTTAGCACTTTGTAATTGCAAAATAGCTCGCAGTCATCATTTAGTTATTCCTAACAGCCTTCCATGAAGTTAATTGAAGTCTGTGCCTCGTGTGCTCTTGTATAGCTATTTCCTTTGAATTAAAGCATTCCATCTTGGGAAGGAGAAGGAAAGCCACTAAGACTCTGGAAGCCAAGGACATTTATGAGGCTCAGGAAGCTCAGAAAGTTACAGGACTCAGGAGGCCTCTCCCTGTAGTTATGTAAGTAGTAAACAATTCCTGGGAGAGACAGGAATCAGGTGGAGCTGTGGACAAGTGGTGTAGGAACTCCAGTGATGCGTTCATGCATCATCATCATGCAGGGAACCTCAGTGATGGAGCGTTTATGGATCAGCACCATGCAGGGAACCTCAGTGATGGAGCGTTTATGCATCATCAACATGCAGGGAACCTCAGTGATGGAGCATTTATGCATAATCACCATGCAGGGAACCTCAATGATAGAGCATTTATGCAACATTTCCATACAGGGAACCTCAGTGATGGAGCGTTTATACATCATCACCATGCAGGGAACCTCAGTGATAGAGCGTTTATGCATCATCTCCATGCAGGGAACCTCAGTGATGGAGCATTTATGCATCATAACCATGCAGGGGAACTCAGTGATGGAGTGTTTACATATCATCACCATGCAGGGAACCTCAGTGATGGAGCATTTATACATCATCACCATGCAGGGAACCCCAGTGATGGAGCGTTTATGCATCATCACCATGCAGGGAACCTCAGTGATGGAGCATTTATGCATCATTTCCATACAGAGAACCTCAGTGATGGAGCGTTTATACATCATCACCATGCAGGGAACCTCAGTGATAGAGCATTTATGCATCATCTCCATGCAGGGAACCTCAGTGATGGAGCATTTATGCATCATCACCATGCAGGGAACCTCAGTGATGGAGCATTTATACATCATCACCATGCAGGGTACCTCAGTGATGGAGCGTTTATGCATCATCACCATGCAGGGAACCTCAGTGATGGAGCATTTATGCATCATTTCCATATAGGGAACCTCAGTGATGGAGCATTTATACATCATTACCATGCAGGGAACCTCAGTGAGAGAGCGTTTATGCATCATCTCCATGCAGGGAACCTCAGTGATGGAGCGTTTATGCATCATAACCATGCAGAGGAACTCAGTGATGGAGTGTTTATACATCATCACCATGCAGGGAACCTCAGTGATGGAGCATTTATGCATCATCACCATGCAGGGAACCTCAGTGATGGAGCATTTATGCATCATCACAATGCAGGGAACCTCAGTGATGGAGCGTTTATACATCATCACCATGCAACGAACCTCAGTGATGGAGCGTTTATGCATCATCTCAATACAGGGAACCTCAGTGATGGAGCGTTTATACATCATCACCATGCAGGGAACCTCAGTGATGGAGCCTTTATGCATCATCACCATGCAGGGAACCTCAGTGATTGAGCATTTATGCATCATCTCCATGCAGGGAACCCCAGTGATGGAGCGTTGATACATCATCACCATGCAGGGGACCTCAGTGATGGAGCGTTTATGCATCATCTCCATGCAGGGAACCTCAGTGATGGAGCGTTTATGCATCATCACCATGCAGGTAACCTCAGTGATGGAGCATTTATGCATCATCACAATGCAGGGAACCTCAGTGATGGAGCGTTTATGCATCATCACAATGCAGGTAACCTCAGTGATGGAGCGTTTATGCATCTTCACAATGCAGTGCTGGCCTCATAGCCTTACTGGTTCTCTGCACTAGGCTTCAGTGGAATTGTCTCTCTGGTCTGTTGTCAGTGTAAAATCTGGGAGTCATGCTTTCCCCAGAAGAGGTCACACAATATATATGAGAAAATATTGCTTTCCTGAGAAAATATTGCTTTTCAGGGCTGGAGAGATGGCTTAGCAGTTAAGAGCACCAACTGCTCTTGCAGAGAACCTGGTTTCGATGCCCAGCACCCACATGGCAGCTAAGAACCGTCTTTAACTCCAGTTCCAGGGGAATCCAAGGCCCTCTTCTGACCTCCTTGTCATTGCATGACATGGGCGTACCAACCTACATGCAGACAGTACACACACACACACACACACACACACACACACGCACAAAGAAAATATTGCTTTCCTACAATGTTATTTTTCATTTTCAAAGAAATTATTTAACTGTATATCTATGTTTTGTTTTGTTTTATTTTTTCTTTTTAAGTTAATTGTTACTGAGTGCATTTCATACATTTCTTAATCAAATTTAGACTTCATCCCCATCGATGCACACCCCTGCCCCCCACCCCCACCAGAGCTCATTGATTCTGCCAACGTATTAAGTCTTGTCTTGCATCTTTTTCTCAGTCTTTTATATATATAATATATATTATATATATATATATTATACAAGATTACATTACAAATCAAATCTAGACCTGTGTCCACCTCCCTACCATCTTTTTTAACCTTTCTCATGCAGAAGTTTAATGTTTTGGTCAGTTCTTTGACCAGGTTTTTCTCTTTCTTTTTTTTTGTTCCCTTTAACTTTTTATTACTCCAAAATATGCATATATACACACAAATCAAAATTACAGAGTCTGAAAATAAACTATAGGTTAATTCCAAAATATCTTTAGGGATTCACATTTTTAAATTTTTTTATTTTATATTATTTATGTGTATGAATGTACTGTTTGCATGTAAGTTTGTGCACCCATGTTGTGCAATGCCGCGGAGGTCAGAAGAGGGTGTTGGATTCCCCTGGAAATGGAATTAAAGATGGTTCTCAGCCATCGTGTGGGTGCTGGGGATTGAACCTGGGTCCTCTGCAAGAGCAGTTGGCACTCTTAACCACTAGGCTATCTCTCCAGCCCAGGGATTCACATTTTAACAGTAAAGTTGCATGCAGGTAAAAAGAAATATAACTTTCCATTCTAAATTATATAGTAAGTTGATGTATGTTTTAATTACTTTTCTTTGAAGGTTCTATAAGAATTTAATGTAAATTTTACAATAAGTTTACAATGTAAACTATACATTATTATAATATTTCAATAACTCAGGGATTATACTGAAATTACTCTATAAAGCTATCAATACTTTTTTTGTTTCCTCCCCTTTTTATTACTCCAAATTATGCCCTTATAAACAACACATATGTATCAAAATTATGACCTCTGGGAATGAACTGTATGTTAATTCCTAAATATGTTTTAGGATTCATATTTTCCCTTTAATTTTATATTACTCTAGAATATAAATACATACCTTCCACCCATATATGGTAATTACAATGTGTGAATACAAGTGGTAGGTCAATTCTAGAGCCCATTAAGAGATTCACATTATAATAGCACAGTTGCTTTCAGATACAAAGAGATATAATAACAAAGCTGCTCAGTTTGCTGTACTTTATACTGAACATATACTATTTTATGTCAAATAAGTTAGTTTCAAAAATAAGTTTATAGCTTGATCTCTGATTTGAGTTTTAAAAAATATTGAAAGAATCCTTTTTGGTGCAATTCAACATTTAGATACTTGTAATCACACATGGTTACTTTAAGGTACAAGATTATTTTAGAGAAATAGAGAACACATCCTTGTTGCTTAATTTATTTTTTGCTCCTATTTACACCATTTTATAATACATGACATAACATGATTTAACTGAAATTATAAAAATATTAGGCTATAAAATGAAATCAATTGATGTACTTCAAATCGAGGACTAACAAATCTATTTAAAAGTCAGATTAGAAAAACTCAGGAAATAATCAGATTTGTTTATTTCACAGTGTTACCGTGAAATCACGTCTGATTAAGTTGTGATTTGGATTCAACTTCTTTGAATCTCACACTTACCATTCCCACCTGACTCACTGTCTGTCATCTCCTGGCCTCGGTGTTATCATCAGTACAATGGGATGATTAACTGAAGCCTGCTATGAAGAGGTTCATGCCTACTGAATAATGTTCCTTTTATTCTTCAAGAAATAAAGGAACACCTTTTCATGGAGATGGGGTTATACGTACAGAACAGTACATGCTCACGGTGAGGTGTACTTGCAGAAATGATCAGATAGTGAACAGAAGCTGTGAGACCAGCAGCTTACAAGTCAGTTTTATTCTTTAAAGAAGCACCCACTTCTGCAATACTGTAGAAGGAAAAGGCTTTAGAGCAGAATCTACTGCTTCATTGGATCAGTCATGTCTGTATTGAATCCTTAGACCCATAAAGTACTTCATGATGAGACACTTCTGTCTTTCAACAGTCTTATTCTGTGTGTTGGCAGCGGCACCATGTGAATTGTCCTATCTGGGGAATGGAAGAAAGGAAGCCCCCAAAGGCCCTTTTCTTCCTTTGCAAACTGATGGTTTCCAAGCAGTTTTCTGGTGTTTGGAAACACAGTGTAGTAACTGGGGGAAGAGGCAGCTGTGCTTTGGCCCACACGAGGTAATTTGCAGACACATTTTAATTGCCTTTTAGGGAGCATGAAGGAGTTCCAAATAGTCTAATGAGTTCCAGCAAACACCTGTGAAATGCTTTAGACGGCCATGTAATACTGAAATTAAGAATGTAATGCGGCAATTGGAGGCAGAGTTTTTTTTTTTTTTTCTCCACCGAAAAGGATAAAGAGATATTTTAAAGACCCCCTTTCCTCTCGTAGGTTTTCCACTCACCAAACGAGATTTTTATTTTGAACTCTTGGACTCATGTAATGTATTTCAGAATATTGGATATAATTTTGCGCATCAAACTCTATGTTAAAAAAAATAGACACTAACTTGACTCAATAGGCCTTAACACAAATGACAGAGTGCATGAAATCCAGTGAGTGTGTTTGTACTGGTGGCGGGCAGGGGGCGGGGGAAGGGGGGGGGGTCTGGTAGGGTGCCAACGGGGAAGGTGATTAAGATATGCTGTATGAAATACACAAAAATTCAATAAAACTTTACAAAGAAAGAAAGAGAGAGTCAAATCAGGCAAATTCAAAACAAGGATATCAGACAGTTCTAAAGCTAGACTTGTATTCCAGCTGTCAACATGTAGTGAAAGAGCGACAGATCTAATAGTGGCTGATGGAGGGAGTGGCCACGTGGGTCCCTTTGCTTTCCTTTCTCTCTGGATTACCTCCTTTCTTCCTTTCCCTCCCCGCTACTCTTCTGAGTGTCTTTTCCCCACTCAACCTCCCTCTTTTCTTGCTTCCTTCTGTCATCCTTCCCATCCTCCCTCCTCTGTTCTATACTTCCCTCTTACATCCAGTCCTTACTTGTGAATTTAATTAAAGATAACTTAAAAAAGATGCATGGTATGGTGGGGCTGGAGAGATACCTAGCGGTTAGAGCACCGAACGCTCTTGCAGAGGACCCGGGTTCGATCCCCAGCACCCACATGGCGGCTGAGAACCGTCTGTAACTCCAATTCCAGGAGAACCCAGTTCCAGGGGAATCTGAACCCTCCTCGACCTCCGCTGGCATTGCACGACACGGGTGCACAGACCTGCATGCAAACAATACATTCATACACATACAAAAAAAAAAAAAAAAAAGATGCATGGCATTCCAGTATTCTAGTATGCACTTGAGAAAAAAATATCTGTAGCAGAGGGAAGATTATTATAATGTGAAGACTGAAAGAAATAACATCTTCCTCCAACATTTCCCAGCCTTGGACTAAGGTAGAGTAGAGAAACTCTATCCTTATTCTTGCTGAAGACCCGTTGGCCTGTTTTGCATGTCTATTTGAGGATTTACCACCCTCTAAATATACCTCTGTACCTTCCGAGAACCAGAAAGTATCATTGAAATCATAATAAGAAATATCACTACACATGTGCACATGCCTCTCAACAAAATTAAAGGCTCAAATCCAATCATAGAGCATCATTCTTCAGCTGGTCTCTTTTGTCTCATTACAATCGTAGGGCAAATCGATGATGGTATGTGAATTTTTAACTCATGTGTTGTCCTTTTAAAAACAATTTAACCATCTTCTGTTCAAGACATGTAAGTGTCTCACTTTTACTATTAAGTAACACTTCTATCATCTGTACTTATAAAAGATGTCATTAGAAGACTTGGAATTCAATTGCTGGATGACAAAGTATGTTCATTTTCAACTCAACTAGACTAGAGCTGCTATATTTTTCTCTAAAGTAGTTATAGTAATTTTCTTTCCTACCAGTATTGGATAAGAACTATTCTTGATCTATCCTGGCAAATTCAGGGTATTTTATTTTCAAGTTTCCTTGTTCATTGGGTAAGGAACTCCCATTTTCTTCCATTTCTTGATAACCAATGAGTTTCTACATCTTCTCTTACCTGTACTGATACTTCATATAGAGTCCTCTATGAATTGCTTCTGTTGACAGATGTTTTCCATTTGTTATTTATGTAAATTATTGAATAGATTTTTGAAAGTATTTATTTAGGAATTAATAGAAAAAATGAACATGAAGTTAGCTCTGGGCATTATAAATACCATCTCTGTTCACATTTTTTAAATTTGCTTATAATTATTTTTGACACCCATGATTGAAAATGTAATTCTTGACAGTTTATCTAGATAAGTATTAGTTTAGAAAGCATTTTGTACTCAGAAAATAATATCCTAAAAATTTCTCCTGCCTATAATAAGCTTTTATTCTGTGTTTAATGTTTAAACACCTGGAGACTTGCAGTGTGTCTTGTGAGGTAGGGAGCATGCATTTCCTGGACTGCTAACCCTTCATGCTCCTCTTTGGTAACCTTTATTATATACTAAGTTGCCACATCCACTTCCAGAGATAAACTACCCAGTGTGACAGTCCAATAAGCACAGCAGCTATTCTCATTTAAGCATGATGATAACCAAAAGAAAACACTATTTTAACCACACTATGGATAGTAATGTCATAGGTACTCTCTAGCGATGGAACTATTCACCATTTTATTAAAGAGCTTGAGAGAGGACATTTCCGTCATCACAGAAAGATGTGTTGATCGCTTCTGTTTGTCTCTTCTTGTCTCACCTATCTACTGCAGCCTCTGACACTGCCCCAGAGTCACAGTATTGCAAATAGAATGGTGTTTCATTTATCTTAGTACCTCACAGGACCAATCAGTCTTCCTTATTCTGATTTTTCAATTGGGTGGGGGAGATATTTTCTATATAATATTTGGTATTATTTTTAGGGAATTTGATTGGAATTTTATTGAATATGTATAGAAATTTGTGGATTATTACCATATATGTACTGGGATTCAACTCTTTGGACAATGTATTGCTTTCCATTAGTTTAGGAATATTTTTTAAACATCTTGGCTAGATTTAATTGCAAGTGCTTTACAGTATTATTGTTGTAAACTGTATTTTATATGATTAGTTTATAAGTACCACATAATGCATTTGATTTTATAAATTTGAAACCTCACTGAACTTTTATTAATTATTTACTCTTAAATATTTGAAGTTTTAAATGCAGATGGTCTCATTATTTTGGAATAAGAACAATTTTACATTGCACTACAATTTTTATTTTTATAACATCCCTTCGTCTTTTTTTTTTCCATTTGCTTTTAACTTTATCAGCTTTTCAGGCTGAAGAAGACTGGAATTATATGGGGAACGATGATTTCACATTTTGATGCAGTTTCTTAAAATAAGAAACTTTTTATCAACTTCTGAATTTTCTCCTGTTGCCAGTTTTCCTGAATTTTTATTTAAATTTTGAATTGTTGCTAAGTTCAGTCAAGGTGAGAATGGAGTTCAAATGTAGAGTGCTTGCCTAGAATGTTTGAGGCCCTAGATTTCATCCTTAGCACTGCAGAAAAGTAAAACAGATGTAAATATAGTCAAAATGTATTAACTTTATAAAATTTTTTCAATGTACTAATTAATAAATTAATATCACATTTTCTTATACTGTATTATTATGACCTGCTGGAAAAAAATCTGAACTGTATAATGAATGATCATCTAAGAATGTGTGCTGATTTTCCTAGTATTTTGTTGGAATTTTATATCTAAAAAGGACAGGACTATATTACCAAACCTTCTTTATATTGGCTTTTAGCTAGGCCTGGTGGTACACACCCTTAATTCCAGCACTTGGGAGGCAGAGGCAGGTGCATCTTTGTGAGTTCAAGGCCAACCTGGTCTATATAGCGAGTGCCAGACTATCTAGGAATACAGGGAGATCCTGTCTCAACCTGTCTCAAAAAAAGACCCCTCCCCACAAAGCTATGCTAAATTGGATGTACTGGGGTCAGTGAGATGCTTCAGGAGGCACAAGCATCTGCCACCAAGCCTAATGACCTGAATTTCACCTCCAGGACCCACATAGTGTAAGAAGAGAAGCTTCTTCCTAAACTGGATGAATTTGCTTAACAAATGACAGCCCCTAATAGATGCTCCATATTTGTCATTTCTGGAAGGGCTTGTACTTCACTCAGTAGCTGGTCCTGGAGTGCTGATATCTTGGCTTTAGTAATTTTCTGTGTGTATTTTTAATACTAATTCAGACTACTTAATGGTGAAAATTCTTATGATGCATTGTCACTTTTGACAACTTAAAATGTTACAGGAAATTTCATTTTTACCTGCTTCCTAAAGAATTATGTTGCAATCTTTTAGGCTTTGTTACACTGACTGCTATTCCTAAGATTTGTTTTACTTTTTAAATAATTCATTTAATATTGTCTTCAAAAATGGTTTTCTATTTTAAAGACTTTTGGATTGCTTGATTATTTCTAATCTATCATTCTATATAAAACAGTTTCTAGTTTTTATCATTCCTTAGTAATTATCTTTTTAAAAATTGTTTCTTGTATGTGTTTACTGATTTCTGGACTTGGGTAAATGTTCAGCTGACCTTTCAGCCTTTCTTTTTCTTCCATAATACATACTGTTTCTGACTTTTCATTTCTGTTTGAAGTCATCACATAATCATTTACAGCATTCTGCATTTCTAAATATTTTATAATTCGGTTTGATTTTCCACATCACCAGGATATATTTTGCAAACTGTGTTGGGATGTCCAAGTGTTTGAGAAAACACTTCTTTTTTTAGCCTGTCTTATTTCATAGAATTATAGCATATCTTTAATGCAACTTTTGATACTTCTAAATGATCTTTTATGGCTTGAAGTATATGTATTTTTTCTATGTACCCATTCCATTTATATTTGATCCAGAATCTGGTAAACTGTTTTTAACAAACTGTGTTCCACATGCATAGAATTAGCTGGGTAAATACCATGCTCAACTTTTCCTGTCTTTATTAGATTGTTTGCTTCTCATTGTTCAGATTAAGAAATGAATTTGTAGCTGGGCATGGTGGTGCATACCTTTAATCCCAGCACTAGAGAGGCAGAGGCAGGTGGATCTCTGGTGAGTTCAAGGCCAGGCCGGTCTACATAGAGAGTTCCAGGACAGCTGGGGCTACAGAGAGACCCTGTCTCAAAAACACCAAAAAAAAAAAAAAAAAAAAAAAAAAAAAAAAAAAAAAAAAAAAAAAAAAAAAAAGAAAATTTGTAACAGGAAGTGAATTTGTCAAATTTTATCATTTTGTTTGTATTTTGAGATTATATTATTTACACAATTACAATATTTAAGACTTCTTATGAGTTGGCCTTGTTTATCATTATATAGCAGTATTATTTGTAAGGCTGTTCTTAACTATATTATTTATTGACTTGATGTAAAATAGTTTAAGGATTTCTTTTGACTAGTATTTATATAGTAAATTTTTTCTATAGTTTCACATTGCTACAATTACGTTCTTTGTTGCAATGAGTTTATATGTTAATGTGTTAGTTTCTTTACACAATCTCTATATTTTCTTGGCTAATTTAAGTTCTATTTATAGTAATGTGATCGTTTAAAAAGATTGGTTTATTTTTATGATGGGCATGGTAGTACATGTTTTTCATCTCAGCATTCTGGAGGCAGAGGCAGGAGGACCTCTGTGAGACTGAGGACAGCCTGGTCTAAGGAGTGAGTTCCAGGCTTACTGTGGCTACAGGAAGAAACTGTCTCAAAAAGATTCCTCCCCCCAGATGTGTTTACATAATAAAATGTGTTACAATCACATTTTATTCATACATTTCAATAATTTGTCCTTCATCCATTCAAGATCACTTTAAGAAGTCTGGCCTCTTGGTATGCAGTTTGGAAACTGAGGCAGGAGAATCATAAGTTCCAAGGCCTGCCTAGGATACAGAGCAAATTTAATGTGAACCTGGGCTACTTCATAAAAAACTGCCTCCAAAGTAAATGAAAAACTGTTATGAAAAATAAAAGAATGACTTGCATGCTCAGTGCATACTAAAAGCACTCATCCCAGAAACCAAAGGAGCCGCTTTCAGTGACTTCTGAGTGGAATGTCCACACACTGTTCTCTAAGAGTGATGTACAAAGAACAAAAGTAAAGCAGGGATTATTAACTAAAAAAAAAAGAGTGACTGGTGACCGCCTAATTAAAGATCTTAAGAACAAAACCACAATGGTTTATTTAGGGAAACTTAGCAGTTTCAGACCAGTGTGTAAACAGGAAAAAAAAAAAAAAGACATTTTCGGCCTGTCTACATTTTTCCTACCTTTTTACTAACATGTTAAAGTCCATCCATTCAGTTCTGTTGTCTCAAGAATTTCACATGCAGTAAAGATGGCTGCCCTCTGATAGCACTCTTGAAGAGTAATCATCAGAGCACACTGGACATTGCTATGTGTATGTATATGTATAGATTTTAGGATGATTGGGAGTGTTGGTGAAGTTATACTGATACACTTGTCTTCAGAAATTCCGGCGATTGGGGCTGGAGAGATGGCCTAGCGGTTAAGAGCGCCGACCATTCTTACAGAGGACCCGGGTTCGATCCCCAGCACCCACATGGCGGCCAAGAACCATCTGAAACTCCAATTCCAGGAGAACTCCAGTTCCAGGGGAATCCGACACCCTCTTCTGACCTCAGCGGCATTGCACGACACGGGTGCACAGACCTGCATGCAGACAGTACATTCATACACATATAGAAATAAATAAAAATTAAAATATTTTTTAAAAAAAGAAATTCTGGCGATAAAATGTGGATATATCATAGAATTCAGCCGTACTCAAGGCATCAAAATAAACATTTAGTATTTAGATGTATTATGTAGTCATTATTCAAATGTATTTTTTCCTTAGTCTTTCAAAACAGGACAATGCTAAAGATTTTCATTTGCATTTTCTGTCGTATTGACACAATGTGCTTTATCATCCATCAACCATCTAGAAGCATTGCTTGCTTGTAAGTTAGAAAAAAAAATTCTATGCATTAAATATAAAGAGAATACTATCATTTTAACAGACAGAAGTATGGGTTTGACATTTCATATTTTGTCACTTGATCTTGCCAGATTGATTTATGACAGACAATAAAGTTGTCAAAGGCCTTTTGTTGTTGGCAATGTTTTAGTTTTCAAATTATGAGAATGCAGAGTTTTGCTGAACAGGGGGAAGAAAGTACTTCTTTGACTGGTTTGAATGAAATGACAGTTCATCCTGAGAATAAAGCTTGGCGCTCTGAGACTGGGATGTCACTCTTTCCTTAGCAATGAAAATTCCATTTAAAATCACCTCTAACACATGTCTCTATATAATCCATAGTCAGTTTTTGCTACCAGGGTAAAACTGTTTAGAAAACAGAAATGAGAGAAGGATTAGTTCAACATAGTTTCTGTATAATAAAATCTATTTGTCCTTGTAAAGGGAAGATTTAAAACATCACATTTCTCTGGATTTTAGAGCCTGGTACATTGTTTCTAACATTTAGACAATTATTTCATTTTTTGCCTTTATGTTTTGTGCTTTCTAAGACATTTTTTTTTACCCAATTTATGAACGATGGATGAATGAGTGAATAAATAAATCATAAATATATGATAGCATCTCACAAACCCCCTTTGGCTAGTATCTTTCACTAGAACCAGAATATGGTAATCTAAGAAGTGCAGATCTTCACAGAGGCATTTGAGGTGATCAAGATACAATTTTAGTTCATAACATAACTTATCTGTTTATTAGATTATCTCCAATTGCATAGCATCAAAGCATAAGTAATGATAACTTTGGATTATTGATTTTACTGAAATTATATATCTTCTAAGATTGAGCTACATTAAATTATTCTTACCATCCTACCTCAAAAAAGAAGTCCATATTGTTATTCCCATAAATTAATGCATCTCTCAACTCTTACCAGAGGTTTCTTCTGTAGCAGATGGTAATTAACATATAAGCACACAACTAGTGAATGTGCCGAGAGCAAAAGGTTGGAGAGTCCTTAGGCCTGAATTAAACTTCTGCCTCCCAAGGTTTAGGGATCATTGTGGAAGACATCATGGATGACCACAAGGAAATGGTTTTCCAGACGTCTGGTTTCTTATACGACTTCATGGCAATTGTGACAGCATGTACAAGTCCCATACAACCTCAAACCAGACAAAATACCAGCCTAGACATGGGGAAGTAGGTAAGAAATCCCAACACAACCTAAGGAACTTTTGATAACTGATAGCTGCTGGGAGAGTCGGAGCCAGCTGATTAAGGATGAGACTCTGAGTAGATCAACCAGGCTTCAGTGGACAGACCTACACTGAAGGGCATTTTGGGACAGAAATTAGACTGTGTGTATATACATACATACATATATGTATACATGTATATGTATGTATATATACATGTAATACAGTACATTAAGTTGAATGCAGAACAATTAGGGGAAGTGTGACTAGGTAAGTGGCACTAAATACCATCAAATTATATTGTATAAAAATCTCAAAAAAAAAAAAAAAGCCAGGCGTGGTGGCGCACACCTTTAATCCTAGCACTTGGGAGGCAGAGGCAGGTGGATCTTTGTGAGTTCAAGGCCAGCCTGGTCTACAGAGTGAGTTCCAGGACAGCTGGGACTACAAGGAGACCCTGTCCCGAAAAACAACAACAACAAAAAAAAATCTCAAAAAATTCATTATCCAATATTCTGTTGATGGGCATCTTGGCTGATTTCATTTCTCACAAACTGTGAATAGAATAGCAGTAAACACAGATAACAGAAGTATCTCTGTAGTAGTATATAGTCTTTGGGGTACAAGCCCAGGAGTAGTATAGCTGGGTCATGTGGTCATTCCTCCTTCCCCTGTCTTTTCCAACCTTTTTTGTCATTTGTTTTCTTGATGATAGCCATTTTAACTGGGTGAAATGGAGTCACACAGTAGTTTAAATTTGCATTTCCCTGATGGCTAAGGATGTTAAATATACAAAATGTTTGTTTGTTTATTACCATTTTCACTTTTTTTTTTTTTTTTTTNTTTTTTTTTTGGTCTTTTTTTTGAGACAGGGTCCTCCTGTATCCCAGCTGTCCTGGAACTCACTCTGTAGACCAGGCTAGCCTTGAACTCACAAGGATCCACCTGCCTCTGCCTCCCAAGTGCTAGGATTAAAGGCATGTGCCACCACGCCTGGCCCATTTTCACTACTTTTTGCAAAGTATCTGTTCATTCAGTTCATTGACCCTCTCTCTACTGGTTGGTAATTTTGATATTTTTGTGTTTAAATTTTTGCAATTCATGATTTTACATATTAACCCCATTTATAGAGTATAGTTGGCAGAGATTTTCTCCCATTCTATAGGTTGTCTGTTCTGTCTACTAGCAGTTTCCGTTGCTGTGCAGAAGTCTTTGATTTTATGCAGTCCTATTTGTCACCTATTAGCATTAGTGCTACTTCCTGTGCAATTGGGCTTCTAGCCAGAAAGTTCCTGTCTGTATTGTATCCTGAATTGTTTCCCTTAATCTTTCCTCTAGCAGTTTCACCATTTTTGTTTGGGGGGGATACAGAAGACAAATGAACCTTTTCATCAGCCCTAAATGTCAAAATCTTAAAAAACTAAAACTATGGGAAAGATTTGTTATTTCCACAATGAGAACAAAACGTACACATCAAAACGTCAAAAACGGCTCGAAGGAATGATCAGGAGTTTGCATTTGAGTAGGATGTACCAAAAAGTGGCACTGGAAAGGCTGTACCCAGTCTGAAAATTAATGGAGGAGAAAGCCTCGATTGCCATACAACATCAATTAAGCTCTTTAAATTCACTTGTTAGCTACCATCCTGGGTGCTGGGAATCAAACACCCTGGATCCTCTTCGGCAACGAGCTAGTCAGTGCCCTTACCACTGAACCATTCTCTCCAGCTCCAATAATAGATTTACTATTTTAATTATTCTTTTAGCTCCAGGACTTCTCTGGGTTCACTCTAAACATCTCAATTTCTTTGGCTGATATGTGTTTTTTTTTTTTTTGTTTTATTTTTATTCTTGTTTTTTTTTTTTTTTTTTTTTTTTTTTTTTTTTTTTTTTTTTTTTTTTTTTTTTTTTTTATTTCTTTTTTTTTTTTATTTTTTTTTTTTTTTTTTTTTTTTTTTTTTTTTTTTTTTTTTTTTTTTTTTTGTTTTTTTTTTTTTTTTTTTTTTTTTTTTTTTTTTTTTTTTTTTTTTATTTTTTTTTTTCTTACTAGACTTTCCCTCAATATGCCGATTATCTCATTCATTCTGCTACCTTTTATTTTCAGGATCTGAACTGATTTCCTTATCTGTTTCTCTGAGTCAGCTATGTGCTTGATAAACCTGTTTAAACTATGTCTCTGAAGTTTGTTTCAGGTATTTATGGCATTTCATTATTTTTGAGTTTGGGTAACTGAGAAGTAATATCAACCTGCTGGCAAGTTCTATGGGTGCTTGCTTTTGCGTGTATTTAATATTATTCTTTCATTGTGTTTGCTCTAATCTGTGGTGGGGTATGTGTCTTCCAGTTTTTAGCTGTTGACCTCCCACTGTTTATTTTGTTCTTGTTTTGTTGTATTTTTTATTTTTC
This sequence comes from Rhizomys pruinosus, assembly GCA_009823505.1. NCBI lineage: Eukaryota > Metazoa > Chordata > Mammalia > Rodentia > Spalacidae > Rhizomys > Rhizomys pruinosus. The sequence goes on along the minus strand of VZQC01005070.1, from coordinate 2,598,478 downwards.
ACTTTTTTTTTTCGGGGGGGGATACAGAAAGACATGAAACCTTTTCATCAAACCCCTGCAATTCAAATCTTAAAACTAACTATGGGAAAAGATTTGTTTGTTCCAACAGGACAAAACGTCACCAACTTAACGGCTGAGAAAGAAAAGATACAGGTTTGCATTGAGTAGGATGTACCAAAAAGTGGCAACGGAAAGGCTGATCCGTCTGAACATTCAAAGGAAGAAAAGCCTCAGATTGCCATAAACATCAATTAAGCTCTTTAATTCACTTTGTTAGCTACCATCTGGGTGCTGGGAATCAAACCCTGGATTCTCTGCAAGAGCAGTCAGTGCCCTTAACCACTGAACCATCTCTCCAGCTCCAATAATGAGATTTACTTTTTAATTATTCTTTTAGCTCCAGGACTTCTTGGGTTCACTCTCAACATCTCAACTTCTTTGCTGTAATTTTTTCCATGTACTTAGACTTTCCCTCAATATGCCGATTATCTCATTCATTCTGCTACCTTTTATTTTCAGGATCTGAACTGATTTCCTTATCTGTTTCTCTGAGTCAGCTATGTGCTTGATAAACCTGTTTAAACTATGTCTCTGAAGTTTGTTTCAGGTATTTATGGCATTTCATTATTTTTGATTTGGTACTGAGAAGTTATAAACCTGTGGCAGTTCTACTGGAGTGCTGCTTCGTGTTTAATATATTCTTTCATTGTGTTTGCTCTATCTGTGGTGGGGTATGTGTCTTCCAGTTTTTAGCTGTTGACCTCCCACTGTTTATTTTGGTTCTTTGTTTTTATTTTTATTTTTTACTTTTTTATTGTTCTTTGGATTATCGTCAGTTGCATTTATGTTTGGGGGGAAGCCTATGCCCCTTGCAACTGTGATGGTATGATGACAGTCCCAGTATTAACTGAAGGAGAAGATACTTGTATATTTCACTGTGGACCTATCTTGTTCAGAGGCAGTGTTTCTAGAGTACTGTTGCAAAAAGTGTGATTTATAGATTTTTGTGGGGGTGGTGAGGATAAGGTATGTAGGTAATGAAGGGAGGGGGACATGGTAAAATAAAAATGAGGACACTTGTAGATTGGTTGGAGTTATGAATGGGACTAGAGAAAAAACTTTATAATAGGTTCAGTTAAAGGAAGAACAGAAATAGAAGCCTGTTCCAATGAAACACAGTTATAACCCAACACATCAACACTTTGCAGCAGCATAAGTATGACAATCATTTACATATATGTATTGCAAAATAAAGCAAGTGAAGGAAATAAATCATAACGTAAGAATAAAACTTTAAAACTAAGATAATACAAACGCAAATGAGTAATAACATTAAATGAAAGGTATTGGGTTGCAGTTGGTGTTTGTTCCTGGTCTGGGAAGACCCTCCAACTTTGCTAGTTCTGTCAGTCTACTGCTTCAAATTCTGTCACAAACTTCCTGTGAAGCATGTAATCCCTCCGTACTCTGACTGGAGTGGAGAGCACTGAGAATCTTTCAGCTGCAGTCTCTCTTCTACTGCACCTTCAGTCTCTGCTGCTCCCTTAGGGATGCTGCACATGGTCCACTGTGCTCTTCCCAGGCTTAATAGACAAGGACAGGTGTGGACTTAGAGCACAGCTACTCTGGCCTCAGCTTCCCCTTCCTCTTGTCTTGGTGTTGCCCTGTGGTGTCACCCTGCCACACATAGAGGTGGATGCTGAACCCCAGCCACTGGATTACAGGGAAAAGAGAAGACACAAGACAGTTGCCAGCAGCTGTCCTAAACCGTAGGGCCAAAGGCTGACAACCTTTTTACTGCCCGCTTGTCTTATCTATCAACTACACCAGGCAATGCCCTACTGGCACTTCCAGATCCTCCAGACTGCCGCCTGCTTGGCACTCTACAGTCTAATGCCAGGCTGCTGCCTGATTGGCATTCTGTAGCCTAATTCCCAGACTGTTGCCTGATTGGCACTCTACAGTCTAATTCCTGCCTGGGCACTCACCACACAACACAGCCAATGACCTGATAGGTCTCCTTCCAGCCCCACACCAGCTTCCCAGATTGATGGCCTGATTGACCTCTCTACAACCCACTGGTCACTACTACACAAGCCTCATGGGCTAAGATTACATGCACGAATAATGGCCAATGGCCGGTAGTCCGTGTCAGATGGTAATAAGGACTCCTTTATTAATTCACAGCATTCTGTTTTTATACCCAGAGTGACATCATATCTCAGGGCCTGGTTTCAGACCCCGTGCCTCATGTTCCATAACACCAGGGATACATGTCAATGCGTTTAATCCCAAACTATCTAGGCTTGCTAATGTAGATGCAAATCCTGCCTAAGGCCAGGTTTCGGTGTAAACAGACTAGCAGGTAATTTAACGCAAAAGAAGGTGGCTTCCTTTTACCCTGCATCGCCCTGCTCCACTTTCCTCTTCTGGCATACCCTTGTAGCCTCTGTGGCAGCCTCCAACATATGCAGCTTCTGTTGTGTTATTCCCATAATCCCAATCTCTTGTTCCTCTACACTACAGTGGGAGTAGTGGATCCTGAGATTGTACTTTATACTCCTACGCGCCCCATTTTGGTCTACCATCTGTGGCTTGCTGTGTTCCCCCTTCCTCTCTGCATTCTCAGTTCAGCCTCAGATTGGGTTCCTAGTACTGTGAATTGCCTCTCCCTCCATCTCACAGCACCTGGTACTCTACTACCTGAAAACACTTCCCAGGTAGAACCAGCTCATGTAGAGCAGCTCAGCGTGGCTGAAGGCACTGGTGGAGTATTCACAGACAAGCTCCTACCTCATCTTATTTTCATTCTCCATAGCTCTTTCTTTTGTTTCTCTATTGATTTTTTTTTATCATGACTATCTTCTGACTGAACTCACCATCTCACAGTTTCTGAATTTCCGTCTTCATTTCTATTGTGGTTTTCAGAGCCTTATTCTTACTCTAAGTCCCCTTTTCTTCCAGGGCTATTTTTTATCATGCATTTTAATTCTAACTATGTTTCAAATGCATCAGAATTTACTGTTCTAAGAAGTTAGCATTTAAACTAAACCCAATAGGTAACTTTTGGTGGTCTTTACTTCTTGACTTTCCATGTTTCCATCTGGGGTTGTGGTCATTTTGCTACTACAAATGCCATTAGTTTTTGTGTGTGTGCATGTGTGCGTGTGTGTGTGTGTGTGTGTGTGTGTTTGTGTGACATTCTGCTGGTAAGTTCTCACATCTCCCATATCCATTGGTTTGTAATTATTTTTTCATATTTGGAGGCTGAAGAATTGGTTCAGTAGTTATGTGTGCTTTCTGCTCTTCCAAGGATCTGAATTCAATGCCCCACAACCATGTCTGGCTGCTCACAACTGTGTTTAACTGCAGCTCTAGTAGATTCATTATCCTCTTTTGGCCTCTGTGGAGAACCATATACATGTGGTATACACTCACAAAAACACATGCCTATACATAAGTAAAAATAAGTCCTTAAAAATCAGAATTTTTTTGTATATAATCATAATTGATGACAATTTTTTTTTTGTTCAGTGAGTTGTGGCAGTGTGTTCTATAGCATTTATTTTCCTTGCATTATCGCCACTAAGCTTCCATACTTTCTCCTGAAAAGTCACCTGCAGTTTCTCTCTTCTGTTGATCCCAATAGGCAACCCCATTTTTGTTTTAAATATTTGTGACTGTTAGACATCATGTATTTTTTGTTGTTTTCTATTGGGGTTTCTTAAAAATCTTCAGCTATTATGATGTGTATTTCTTTAATTTTGGAAACAAATCTTTAGTTAGTATATGGTTGTCTAATTATTTGCATGAAATATATTAGAGCAAATGTCTTCAAGAGAAAATGTAAGGATCAAGGAGTACATTGAATCGATTTCATTCTACAATTCATTTCTGAGGAAGGAGGTTTGGGATCCAACATATTAGATGGAAGTAAAGTAGTACAGAAAGTTTGCATGTTGTTGAGTAGTTTTAAATGAACACCACCTAGAAGAAACTTTTCTCCTGTGAAAGTATGACTCATTAGTATTCATGCAGAGCTAGAAATTGCAATCGCCCTTAGGAACTGTCATAGGTTCTGTATAGTGGATGGCCAATCACACTTCTTGTAATAAGAGGCTTGATAGACACTTTATTCAGATCTTCCAATATCTTTCTGTCTACTGTGTGTTTCACTTTTTTCTGTGCTTGGCAGCCTATAAACTGGATCTCCTTAATTCCTTCTTGGTATTCATGATATGTTGTTTCCTCATTTAGGAATAGAGAATTCATGGTGATTGGCTTCCAATGATTGGAATATGACAATAATGGCTGAGCCCTCAAAGATTAGACCCTGGCTTGGGTATTGGGCACTTGCACCATCCCTATCTCATGCTTGGGAGCTCACTGTCTTCTTTTTTTTCTCCCTTATGCTCTTCATTTCCCCTCTTCTCCGTGTGTTCTTAAAGGAACCTGCTATGGTATGAGGGATGAGGTGCCTATGCAAAGTTCTATGTAGCAAAGAGCTGAGCAAATCTTCCAGCTAATACCCAGAAAGCCACAGAATCATTTAGTCAGAAAGTCCGTGAAGAGTGGAATCCTGCCAACAACCTTGCAAATGAATTTGGAAACATATCCTCTCCAGTCAAGTTTACAGATAACACTGAAGACCTAGCTGTCAGATGAGAGAAAATGAATTAGAGACCTTGAAATATATGCACCCAGTGATCCTTTTGCAGACTCCAATTCATAGAAATTGTGACATAATAACTAATTGTTATATTAAACCAGCAAGTGCTACAGTAATTTGTTACACAGAAATATATAATCAATATACTCCTTTCTCTTTTGTAGTTTCCATTTTGACATAGAATAGGACTTTCAGTCATTGTTTATTTGTTCCTTCTTTTAAAAAATTATTGATAATTAACTTTCCATGTGTTTAAATTAATCCTTTTTCCTATATATCAATTTACTATCTTCTATATGTAATCCAATGCTAGATTATTTCTTGTTTGAATTTTGTAATTTCTCTTTGGCCATTTTAGGCTGGCTATACATACTAAGCTGGAACTTTCATTAAATAATCTAATTGATGGACAAATTAATCTTAGCAATATTGAGTTACATCTCTGATTACTCATGTTTCTGGATCACTGTGATTTCACAGCATTTTTTTTCAGTGTCCAACTCAATCGCTGGGTTCTATACATGATATTCTTAATGATTTTTAAATAGGATGCTGATTCCTCATAGACAAATAATTTTTCATTCACTTTACATCTACATTATATATAAAAATATAGCATAAGATTGATCCCCTCTGATGTCTACAATACCCACTGTTTTGTAAAATCTTGTCATCTTGTTTGGAATCACTAGAATCACAGTGTATGTAGACTGGCATAAGTTTATTAATCACTGCTCAGGTAAAGTGAATCAAATGTTTTAAACCTAATGCAGAGGAGAAAGGATTTGCCTGGAATTTGTGTAAACTATAATGAGCAACAGTTAATTATTATTCATAGTTAAATAATAAAATGTGTAATGTCTTAAATGTTGTATTTTGAAAAAAAGAAAAAAAATTCCAGTGTAGAAGGAATGCCAGATACCAAAAATCTGTCTTTGTCAGACCTCTAACACTATTTTCTCCATGTTCTTATTTTACTTACAGCTTGCTTTACCTTTCTTTTTTAAATCTATAATATTACCTGTTCTCTTGAATGCCTTTCATATATTTCAGTAGAATCCACTGACTTTATGAGAGAAAATTAGATATAAATAACGCACTAGAGTTATGTCAGGCTAAGAAGATATTAAGAGTTTTGAGTTTTCAATCTTTTGTTTTTTTCTTAAGAGAAGTGCTCATTGTAGTTCAAATTGACCTTGAACTTCTGCTCTCCTGCCTCAGCTTCTGAAGTTCTGGGATTACAGGTGTGCACCCGCATACCCTGCTTTTGAGCCATTTTTGAATACTGATTCATCCACATTCTGCACTGTGTTCTTGGAAAGTTAGCAAAGTCCTAAATCCCTTACATTTCAAACGTTTAGAATGGAAATAATAAAGGTATCTGTCTATAAAGAGTTTGGTGTTAATGAGATAATTTATGCTAATTAAATAAGAATGCCTGAAACATCAAACAACTCATTAATTTTAAAAAACACTGCTATTATTATTGCCAACATTGTTATTAATATTATAATGTGATTAAGCATTTCTTAGGCCTAGAAATCATTTGAATATATATAGTTATTTTTAGGAAAACATTTCCTAGGCTGACCATTGAGGAATATGGATCTCTAGATTTTGCATTGATTTCCTCATTCCAAAGAAAGAAAACAAGCTTTGACCAGGCTGTGATGAAAAGGTAATTGAAGAGCTGTGCTACATATTATCATTATAAAATAACTAGACACACGTCTCCATCTTAATCATTCTATCCTGAGACAATATGCTCTATAATGGTTAAGAATAACTAGAGGCTCAATACAAGGAAAGTCCTTTGAGTAAATGTTGAGTTGTCCATCATATATATTCTCCACTTTCAGGTTGAGGTGTCCACACCGGATTAGTACCCACCATTGATTACTTAATTACACAATCGTTCCATCAGTAAATCAGCGTAATATCTGTGACCCTATATGTCACCACCACAGCCCCTCCATCTATTCCCCAAGAGCTTCGCTGAGGCGGTTCTACTGACATAATATATTCATTATCCATTAGATCTGGCACACGCTCTGCAGTGCTCAATTATGGTACAATCGAGCGAAGGGTCTGGTGTCGGCCAATGTAATGACTTTCTGATTATCTGTCTTTAAATGATGAATGAAATGAAAATGCACTGCTCAAACCAAATATAAGATTGTTAGGATGCCAAATGAAAATTGTGCATAGCCTCCTTTATGGCAGGATGGCAGATGCCTGCTTTTATTCAGCAATAGGTCTCTAAAAACAGTTTTCCAGATCATTCTTATCTTTTAGTTCTAATAATACTATGAGTCCACTACATCTGAATCCTACCTCTGAAGTTTGGGGTCACTGAAATACCCTTGGAGTGAGGGTTTAATTCATAAGAACTTTTGTGTTAGCTTCATATTTCTATTCTACCTGTATAAATTGACCTCCTAGTAATAGATTTATTGCTTCTAGTTTGTCACCTGGATTAAATTATTTTTGAGCTGTTTTTGTCTCATGGAGAGCTGTAAAATAATTAAGCAGATTGATACATAGACAGGAATTTTTAAAAACATGCCAGGATTATAAATAAGTGGGAGACTCAGAAACATTTTGTTGTTCAAATAATTATGAAGCAGGTGTTTGATAGTACAGTCATTTCTGTTTCTGTTTACATCTTTAGTTATTATTCTGTTAATTATAATTGAAAATCCAAAAGAGCTTCATATTGGAGCACTCACGGATCTGTCTTAAATTACAGCTTCTCAGTTTATTCTCTTAAATAGAACACATTGGACTTTCGATTATGAAATAATTTTAAAAATCCAATCCTCTTGCCAGCTCTTTAAATGCTGTAAAATAACTGAACATTTTGAAAGGCACAGAAGATTTAAAAAAATAATATGGAAGTGTTAATTTTCTATGTCCAAATGAAGCTTCCAGAGTTTTGAGTATTTGGGGCATTCTTGTAGCCAGACCCTCGTATGGCTATCCAAACTCTGGAGCCAACTGCTACACGAGTACTCCCCTGTTACAAGAAAGTTATGAAAATTATGTTTCCTCAAATGAACAGTACTTCATTGACTATTTATAGTCTTGCTTTTTTTTCTGACCCCAAATCTGATCTCGAGATAAAAGTGAAGTTTGTTTGTATCTTAGTTAACTGGAACAGGACAGAATACTAGATAGCACCAGGTGTAAAGGGCTCACAGTGCTACAACCATTGAGAATAATTTGAAAGCTGATGCCCTCATTTATTTATTTATTTATTTATTTATTTATTTACTTACTTACTTATTTATTACACAATTGAATATCTTCTGGGGTGAAGAAGTGTGTGTGTGTGTGTGTGTGTGTGTGTGTGTGTGTGTTTGTACCTGCCTCCGTGAGATGTCCTCAGTCCTAGGATAGTAACTGTTTTGTCTTTGTGTGTGTGTGTGTGGGGGGTGTTGTTTTAATATCTTTTACTGTAAAGATTACTGCACAAAATATTGCTTAAATGTCTTGAGACCTTTTAGGTAAAGTAAGAAAATAAAGAAAAATTGTCTCTAAGGGCACAGCTTCAATTAGCTCACTAATTAATTAAGTAGGCACATCTTAACATTCTTGATTTGTGAACTCTAACAAGAAATTTACAAGTGTGTAGTTCATAAAACTAAATACAGTAGGTATATATTATTTATACTTTGTTTTGAGACAGTTTCAAATTGTCTAAGTAGAAATATATTGAAAGCAATAAAGAAAAGTGGATTAAATTGAAAGTCATTGAGTGTTTTATTTTTATTTCAAATGTGTTTATTTAAAAATGAATACTAGGGGGGCATGGTGGTGCACACCTTTAATGCCAGCACTCCAGAGGCAGAGGCAGGCAGATCTCTGTGAGTTCAAGGCTAGCCAGGTCTACATAGCGAGCTCCAGGCCAGCTGGGACCAAAGGGAGACCCTGTCTCAAAAAGACTAAATAAATAAATAAATAAATAAATAAATAAATAAATAAATACTAATTCAGAGGACTCATTTTGTGTTTGTGGCATATTACATGAGATAGCCAAAAGATTAAATTTTCTTTTACTTCATAAAGACTGAATTTCTTGGAATGTGTGGAAAGAGTTTAGATTTAAATATAGCATCCAGGTAATAACTTCCTTTCAGCCTGTTCCTTATTGGCTGGAAAATTAAACAAAACATTAAAATCAAACTTTTGACTATTTCTTTTAATCACAGTACATTAGAGATCATTTAGCAGTATCAAGAAAATATCTGAGGTTATATGAACTGTAGCTTTCTATCTCTAGGCTAGACTGTACTTCAATTATTCCAGAAAGTTATCTGTTTACTGTCAAGAAATGTCAGATTGGCCTTTGTGTGTTCTTGTAGGAGGCAGAGTCCTGAATCACAGAAAAAAAAATTAATGTTTTCCTTATAGCAAGAACAGCCGGCAGCACACCAGCTGCTCTTAAACCGGTTATGACAGCCCCAAGGCTGACTGTTGCCAGCAGAACACTGCACACATGGGTGTGTCACAGAGCTGTGACCCTGGTGTTGGTGACCCCAAATATTTTATAAGGGAAAGCAAGCATGCTTAACTTTGCTCTAAACGTAGGTAATACCACTATCTTCTAAGGTTCCAAAGAATTATGCCATTTGTTCTAATAGAAAAAGAAACAAACATTTTCTATGATTTCAAGGCTGTTTACTATATAAATACAGAGACAGTCCAAAAGTATGACCCCCACACATGATGTAGTAGGTAAGAGCCATTAATAGTATTTATTTTCTCCCAATATCTGTTTTATGTTTTTTCGGAAATAATATTAATGCCTTATAATGCTTTAGAAGTTTGTAGTTTATGGTTTAGGATGCTCACAATTTATGCTTCCATATTTTAATTGTTTTGCCTTTAACTAAATACTTATTCCTATTTATGAGATTTAAAAAAAATATATGTATGATCAAAGTATTTACCATTTACATGTGGATCACTTATACTGAGAGATGACATCTCTTCTTTTGTCCCATAGGACACAAAGCTTACTCTGATGTTATTTCTCTTCCTCTTCCTTTTCTTACTTTCTAGCAATCACTATTCTGTCCTCATCTGCATTGAATGTAGATGTTTAGCATCCACATCCATTCTGTGCCAACCTTATATTCTTTATTGTGCTCTCTTCCAATTCTACCCATTTACTTCAAATGGCAGGATTCCATTCTTTTGGTAGGTGAATAACATTTCATTTTACAAATCTTTTTTTTTTAATATTTTTTTTTAATTTTTTATTTATTTCTGTATGTGTATCAATGTACTGTCTGCATGCAGGTTTGTGCACCCGTGTCGTGCAATGCCGCAGAGGTCAGAAGAGGGTCTCGGATTCCCCTGGAACTGGAAATCTATCTATATCATCTTTTCTTTCAATCTACTCATCTAGCAGGGTCCACCTAGGTGTATGCTATGTCTCAGCTATTTGAGAACCACTGATACAGCCAGGGAAAGGTGATATTCTTTGATAGCTTTATTACATTTCCTTTGTGCATACGTCTCAAAGTGGTATAACTAGATCATGTTGTCCATGTACTTTTAGTTTTGAGGAGTATTTGTGGTGTACTCCCCAATAGTTGTGCCTCTTTACATTTCCACCAGCAGTGTGTCACAGTACTATTTTTCTTTGCATCCTCCCAGAATTTGTTACTTTTTGTTTCTTTGAGAGTAGCCATTTGAAATGCTGTAAGGTGACATCTCACTGTGATTTTGATGTGCACCTTCCAGTGGCCAATGGTGATGAACACTTTTTCAAAAAAAAATTTTGAGGGGGCTGGAGAGATGGCTCAGTGGTTAAGAACACCAACTGCTCTTGCAGAGGACCCGGTTCGATTCCCAGCACCCACATAGCAGCTAAGAACTGTCTTTAACTCCAGTTCCAGGGGAATCTGACACCACCTTCTGACCTCCACAGCATTGCACGATAGGGGTGCACCAACCTACATGCAGACAATATACTCATATACATAAAAAATAATAAAAAAATTTTTTAGGACGGGCCCACCCAGAGAGCAGTGTGAAATGGGAGACCAGGACAGAACCAGCTTCCTGTGGACCAGCCGGCCTGAGGCAGGGGCCAAGCCCAAACTGGCTTCCTGTGGGGCTGTGAGACCAGCCAACCTTCCTGTGGGGCTGTGAGACTAGAACTAGGCAGACCCAGCTTGTGCTGGGGTAGTGGCCCCCAACAGACACCCAGAGGCAAGCCGGCTAGACAGAGCACACACACCAGCAGATGGCCGCCCCCAGCAGGCACTATGAGGTAGGCAGGCTCAGCTCCTGCTAGTGCAGCAGTCCCCAGCAGACACCCAGAGGCAGGTGGGCCTGGCTTGAGCCGGCATGCAGGTGTACAGGCCAGCGACTCCCAGCAGGCAGCCAGAGGCAGGCCCAGAGAGCAAGCACTGGAGCTTCATAACAGGATACAAACAACAACAACAAAAATCCACATGCCAAAAGCACAATGGGAAAATAATAACATGGGAAAACCAAATAATAAACCCCAGCTAAATTCTACCAGCCCTACAGAAGACTCTTACAATGAGAACTTCCTGGAGATAACCCAGGACACAGATCTTAAAAGAGCTATCATAGACATACTCAGAGAAATCAAGGAATATAAAGAACACACAGACAAACAAACCAAAGAGCTAGGAGAGAAAAAAAAAAAAACAAAAAACACCAGAACAAAGTGAAAAGACTGAAGAAATCTCAAAAATGAAAACGGAAACTGAACATTCATTCAGTCAACAGGAAAGGATGGATGAAAGCCTCAGTATCAGGATGAAGCAGGAAATAGAATATCAAGACTGGAAGAACCAGAATGCTCAAGTAAAGATTACGAAAAATTAAAAAAAACACGAGTGGAATAATCAGGAAATGTGGGACAAATGAAAAGACCAAACCTCTGCATCATAGGTATAGAGGAAGGAGAAGAATCCCAGGATAAGGATATTGACCAGAACTTCAACAGAATTATAGAAGAAAATTTCCCCAAATTGAAAAAAGACATACAAAATACCCATGCAAATACAATAAGCACATAGAACACAAACTATCACTCTAATACCAAAACTAGGAAAGATACAAACAGCAAAGAAAACTATAGACCCATTCCATTAATAAACATATATGCAAAAATTCTCTACAAAACACTAGCAAACCATATACAGACACACATCCATCATGACTAAGTCAGATTCATACCAGCGGGGTTGGTTCAACATATGTAAATCAATAAGTGTCATGAAGCATACAAATGGACTGAAAGATGAAAACCACGTGGTCATCTCAATTGATGAAGAAAAGGCCTTCCACGAAATGCAACATGCCTTCATGTTTAAAGTCCTAGGAAATTAGACTTGAGGGAACATTCCTCACCATAATTAAAGCTATATACAACAAACCCATGGCCAACATTATTCTAAATGGGGAAAAAACTAGAATCATTCCCCTTAATGTCAGGAACCTGCAAGGCTGACTCCTGTCCCTACTCCTCTTCAATATAGGGCTTGAAATGCTCGCAAGAACAATAAGACAAGTAAAGGAAATTCAATGAGTACTAATTGGAAAGAGGAGGTCAAACTATCCTGTTTTGTAGATAAAAGGATAGTTTATGTAAGGGTTGTCAAAAACTTCACCAGAAAACTGCTAGAAACTATTAACAGTTTCAGGAAAGTGGTGGGATACAAAATTAACCTAAAAAATTTGTAACCTTTCTTTATACCAAAAAACAAGCAATTGTAGAAGGAATACAAGGAGACCTTCCCATTCACGATATCCTCAAAAAATATCTAGGAACAAACCTGACCAAAGACACTAGACATCTCTACAATGAAAAATTTAAATGCCTGAAGAAGGAGATTGAAGAAGACATCAGAAGATAGAAGGACTTCCCATGCTCATGGATTGGAAGAATTAATACAGTAAAAAATGACCATCCTGACCAAAGAAATATACAGATTCAATGCAATCCCAATTAAATCCCCATGAGCTTCTTCACAGATCTAGAAAAGCATCCTAAAGTTCATAAGGAAAAACAAAAGACCCCAGATAGCCAATGCAAACCTGAGCAAAAAGAGCAATGCAGGGGGATTACTATACCAGATTTCAAACTATATCACAGGGCTATAGTCATAAAACAGCCTGGTATTGGCACAAAAACAGAACTGTAGATCAATGGAACAAAACCTAAGATTCAAAGTTGAGCACATGCAATTTCAGCCACCTTGTATTTGACAAAGAGGCCAAGAAGATTCAATGGAGGAAAGATAGTATCTTCAGCAAATGGTGTTGGTAAAACTGGATCACCACTTGTAGAAGAATAAAATAAAAACCTTACCTCTTACCCTGAACAAAAATCAACTCCAAATGGATCAAAGACCTCAATGTGAAACCTGAAACTCTGAAAATTATGGAAGAAAACATCGGCAGTAACCTACAAGACATGGGCATAGGAAAAGACTTTCTAAATCAGACAGCAGCTGTGTAGGAAATACGGTCAACGATTAACGTGTGATCTTATTAAACTCAAAAGCTTCTGTACAGCAAAAGAAACAATCAAAGAAGTGAAAAGAAAACCCACAGGATGGGGGAAATCTTCACCAGTGATACATCTGACAGAGCATTAACATTGAATATATAAACTACTAAAAAAAAAAGCAAGAAAACTAATAACTCACTAAAAGATGGAGTAAAGAGTTGAACAGAGACTTCACAAATGAAGTAAAGATGGCTGAGAAATATCTTGAAAAGTGTTCAGTGTCACTAATAATTAAGGAAATGCAAATTAAAAGCATTTTAAGTTTTTATCTTATTTGGGCAGAACTGACTATGATCAAGAAAACAAAAGATACCAAATGCTGGAGAGGTTGTGGGAAAAGGGCGACACTCATCCACTGCTAGTGGGAATTTATACTTTTACAGCCCCTATGGAAAGCAGTGTGGAGAAACCTTAAAAGACTCAAAATGAGCCTACCACCTGACCTAGGCATACCACTCATGGGTATATACCCATAAGTCTCATCTTAATCTAAAGATACATGCACATCCATGTTTATTGCAACTCTCTTCACAATAGCAAAGAGTTGGAACCAACCCAAATATCCCTCGACCCAGGAGTGGATAAAGAAAATGTGGTACATCTACACAATGGAATTCTAAGCAGTGGTAAAGGAAGATGATATCATGAATTTTTCAGGTAAATGGATGGAGCTGGAAGCCTTTAGGCTAAGTGAAATAACACGGTCCCAGAAAAACAATGTATGATGTCCCTCATTTGTGGACCTTAGCACCAAATCTCTATTTCTAAGGCAAACTGAGTAATTCATTCATTCTTTCTTTCTTTCTTTCTTTCTTTCTTTCTTTCTTTCTTTCTTTCTCTCTCTCTCTCTCTTTCTTTCTTTCTTTCTTTCTTTCTTTCTTCCTTCCTTCCTTCCTTCCTTTCTTTCATAAATATAACACCTGATGTTCCTCACCAACTTGCTATGTAATGTATGAATGTAAAGTAATATTTTTTTTCTGTACCTGAATATAACTCTACTATCAAAATGTGAATTCCTAAACATGTTCTGGAATTAACCTATAGTTTATTTTCAGACATCATAATTTTAGTAGATGCTTGGTGTGTGTGTGTATAGATACATATTTTGGAGTGATACAAATCAGAAGGAACAACAACAAAAAAGACTGGGTCAAAGAACTGACGGAAACAGTAAACTTCTGCCCAAAATGGCAAACTTCTGTATTGAAAAATGTAAAAAGACTGAGAAAAAGATGAAAGGCATATATGGCAGAATGCATGAGCTCTGGCGGGGTGGGGGGCAAGGAAGGGGGAATGGGTGTAGATTTGATTAAGGAACATTGTATGAAATGCACAAAACTTCAGTTAAAAAAATCATAAAAAAAGAAAATCAGGAAAAAAAAATTGAGATTTGAATTTCTTGTTTTCAAAAATGTTTAGTTAGATCATTTACCCAGTATAATGGGCATTTCCTGTTTCTACGATGAGTATTTTGATTCCTCCTGTATACTGGATATTAATCTTACGTCAAGTGAATATTTTGCAAATGATTTCTCCTATTTTATAAATTGCCTCATTACTCTGTGTCTCACATTTATTATCTTTTGTTGGAGGTGATAGTATAGAAAAAAATCATTTCATATATATACCTTGAAGCCTTTTTTCCTGTTTTCCACAAGTGGTTTCATGATGTCAGGTGTTATATTTATGTCTTCAATGCATTTTGAGTTATAAGAACAAGGTGAGAGATAGGGACCAAGTTTTGTTCTTCCATATGAGACCACCCAGCTTATTCCATACCATGTGTTTAAGTGGCTGCCCTTTTCCAAACTGTATCTTTGTGACTCTGTCCATCAGTTGGCTGTAGATGCACGGATTTGTTTCTGACCTCTCCGTTTCATTGTCTACAATAGGAATAACTTTTGTTAATGGACATATCCTAGACTAATGACTCTTATTAACCCCAGCAAAACTGTATTCTTGGGTCTGATGGCAGTATGTTTTCTTGGCAGCCTCAGTTTGGTACACTACCAAGAAAGTTAATGAATCAATGTATCAATGAATGAATGAGTATAAGATTAAGAACCAACATATCAAAGCACTGGAAACACCACACCTATTCATTGAAAACAAGTTGGGAAGAAGTGACCTTGGATGAAAGAGATACTATGGGTATCACATGGTCTATTGAGATTAAATATTGTGCTTCCCCAAGCAGCTAGAAAAACATTTTGAAATAGAGAGGTGAGTGTGTCGTCCTGGCCCATTGGCAGTTTTATTTTTTTTTGCATATGATTTTTTTATTGATGTTTTGTGTATTTCATACATCATTTTCCAATTCAGTTCAGGTATATTTCCCTTTCGCTTCCCCCCACCCCACCCCACCCCATCCCAGATCATGTATTCTTCCATAACTGTCCTGAATCTTTCTCTCTTTTTTTTCATTTTTTAGCAGTAGTGATAATTTATGAGTACAAGCATCCTTCATGTAAAACCAATTTGCAGGCTGTTGTGCTCAAACCCACACAGCCCATGGGTCCCACCATCCAGTGGGGGGGGGGCTTGTATGTTCAATCAAGTTGATCAAATGTGTGTCCAGACTATATTGCTGTAGTTTCACCATTCACCCCAATCACAGCCCTTACATTCTACCATGCCCCCTCTTCCACAGATTGTTCCCTAGGCTTAGAAAAGGGGCACAGGTGGATGAGAAACAAAACAGTCTATTTTCTCTGGAGCTGTTTTCTTTGGACTCTGGTCAATTCTGGCTGTTTCCTTTCATGGGCTGACCATTTGTCCAGGAGTAACCTTTCGATCCTACTAATGAAGCACAAGCAATTAGATATATAGGTAATTAAACAGTACTAATAGTTATGGTAGGTTACTTTGGTATAGACACAGATGTTTGGATGGTATGTTAATCCATGAATTATGTTTTTCTGTTAAATATGACAGGGTCTTACTGTGGCTTATAACATCTCCTAACCATTAGAGGATGTAAGCTTGTGGCATCAGCCTTGGGTTATTCCTCCAAGGAGAGAGCTAATAGCCAATTAGATTTGGACTATACAGGCATATGGCTGCCTCTGCTGCACAGTATTTCCAGGCAGGTGAGGTGTAGCTGGTGCTGACGGCGGAGTCTTGCTTGACTCAAGGAGACCCATATTTGCTTTATTGGTTTAGTGGCCTTTGGTAACACTCTCTGGAATTCCAGAGGCCATCTGTACAGAGACATTTGGGGAAACTGTGTTCTGGGTTCAGGGCCATTCTTAAAGCTGACTTTTTTAAGAGTCAGATTTTTATTTTATTCAGGATAGTTGTAATGTTGGCATAATTAATAATGCCCACAGTCTATGTGTTTATTTCCATGCTCATGCCCATCTGTTTTGGTTTCTATATCCCACACAGTCTCTTGAGATCATGTGCCTTGAGGCTTTCCACGTTTTTCTATTTTGCTCAAGAATTCTTCACTTCTATATTAATGTCAGAGTTGCCTTTTCTGTCTCTGTTTTCTATTTCTGTGAAAAATGCCATTGATAATGTGATAATTATTACTCTGAATCTATAAATTCCTTTGGGAAGTATGGATATATAAATAATATTAATTCTTATTTGGGGGACATAGTCTTGCTGTATAGCCCACATGGCCTTGAACTCATAATTCTCCTGCACCAGTTTCCTAATTACTGACATTATAGACAAAGCTCAGCTTCAATATTAATTCTTCCAATTCATGATCATATAAGTTCTTTCCATTTTTGTCTGTCTTCTTAAGTTTCTTTTATTGGTGTTTTATAATTTTCATTATAGAGAACTTCCTCCTTTTGGCTAAACTTATATGTATTTAATTTAGTCCTTTGAAAGCTGTAAAGAGGATTGGTTTCATGATTCCTTTCTTGGATGTTTCTCATTGTATGTAGAAATATGGAAAAGAAGAAAGAAAGAAATTTCAGCAAATCTGAGAAGGATAATAACTCCAGATGCAAGAAGTTCAAATCCCAAGTAGGAAAGTAGAAAGAAAACTCACTATATAAATTAAAGACAAGTTAATGGAACCAATTAGTTGTAAAAAAGGAATAAGTTGTAAAAAGGAAATATTAAAGTATCCAGATAGGGGAAAGCCACATAATACATGGAGAAATGTCAGTCATAAGGCAGTGGAATGAATTTTTTTAAAAAGATGTGTTCTTGTCATGTTGCCTAGGCTGGCTTTAAGCTCATGAAAGACTAACTCCCTTCCCCTACTGAATTCTGCATTATAGACATGTACTGCTATGCCTAGTTCTGGTCAACCATTTTTGAAGTGCAAGTGAGCTAGAATTGTAACAAATTATAAGCTAAAATTGTTTTCTCACCACCAAACATTTTCTATAAGAAAAGTTTTATATATAAGAGAAAAAAATGTTGGAGTTGAAGGAAAAAACTTATACCTAGGAATAAAGATGAGGTGATAAATCAATGGTAGAGTACTTGTCCCACATGCACTTGGCCCTAGGTTCAATCCTCAGCACTATAAAGCTCACATATGTATAATAGTAAAATAGTGAGTAAATGTAAGAAAATTTTCCTGTCTTTTAAAATGTATTTTAGAGATAGCTTGTTATTTATTTATTTTTGAGTTTTCTTGTTTTTTAATTTTTTATTGAGCTTTTGTGCATTTCATACAACCTTTCCCAGTCAAATTTAGACCCATTTTCCCATCCATGTCCCCCTCCCAATCAGAGCTCATGCATTCTGGCATACAGGTTAAGTCCTGTCTTGCATCTTTTTCTTAGTCTTTTTTAAACTTTTTCGATGTAGAAGTTTACAGTTTTGGTTAGATCTTTTTTTGTTGT
The DNA here is from genome assembly GCA_009823505.1 of Rhizomys pruinosus. Taxonomy (NCBI): domain Eukaryota; kingdom Metazoa; phylum Chordata; class Mammalia; order Rodentia; family Spalacidae; genus Rhizomys; species Rhizomys pruinosus. The sequence goes on along the minus strand of VZQC01005070.1, from coordinate 2,580,435 downwards.
TTGTTTTTTTGTTTTTTTGTCTTTTTGAGACAGGGTCTCCCTGTAGCTCCAGTTGTCCTGGAACTTGCTCTGTAGACCAGGCTGGCCTTGAACTCACAAAGATCCGCCTGCCTCTGCCTCCCGAGTGCTAGGATTAAAGGTGTGCGCCACCACGCCCGGCGTTGGTTAGATCTTTTAACAAGTCTTTTATTGTTGTTCTTCCTTTTAATTCCATATCACTCCAAAATACACGTATATATATTCCATACATATACCAAAATGACAGAGTATATAAAATCCAGATCATATATAAGGATTTGGTGCTAGGATCCAAAAATGGTGGACACCATACCGCCTTTGTTTTTCTGTGACTGTGTTACTTCACTTAGCATATCAGCTTATATTCCATCCATTTACCTGCAAATTTCATATTGTTGTCTTTCTTTACCACTGCATAGAATTCTATTATGTAGATGTACCACATTTTCATTCTTCCTCTGGTTGAGGAACATTTGTGTTTCTTCCAGGTCTTCACAATTGTGAAAAGAGCAACAATATACATTGTTGTGCATGCATCTCTGTAATATGATAAATCATCTGGGTATATTTATACCCAGGAGAGGTATGACTGGGTCAAGTGCTAGGCTCATTTTTAGTCTTTTAAGAATTCTCCACACTGCTTTCCATAGGGGTTTTACAAGTTTTCATTCCCACCAGCAGTGGATGAGTGTTCCCCTTTCCCTACATCCTCTCCAGAATTTGGTATCATTTGTTTTTTCAGTCATAGCTAGAACACCCATAGAGTGTGAGAAAACCTTCACTAGCCACACATCTGACAGAGGTTTAACATCCATATCATAAAAATTACTAAAAAAAAGAAAGGATCAAGCAAACAAATGACCCAATCAAAAGATGGAGTAAAGAGCTGAACAGAGACTTTACAAATGAAGAAGTAAAGATGTCTGAGAAAGATCTTAAAAAGTGTTCAACATTGCTAATAATTAAGGAAATGCAAATTAAAAGCATTTTAAATGTTCTTACTTGTTTTCACTTTTATTTATTTATTTTGAGACAGGGTCTCCCTGTAGCCCCATCTGTGCTGGCCTCAATCTCACAGAAATGCCCCTGCCTCTTATTCCCTTGTGCTGGGAATAAAGGCATACTCTATCATGAACAGCTTGCTTGTTTTAAAATCAAACAATAGAAATCTATTTAATGGCTTATAATACATGTATTCATATAAAATATATTTTGTTGATGAAGGAAGCCAGGAGGATATACATACATGTAATTACTTAACTATAAGGTTCTTACATTGTGCATCAGTGGTACATATTACTATATAGCATACAGCAGCATGTTAATGTATATTACACAGTGATAAGTTAAAAACAATTATTCTATAAGTTATTGACACTTACTGTAATCCTTAGAGAAGCCACTAAAGTAAAATTTCAGGTTATAACTAAAATCCCAGTAAAAAATAACAAATGGGTGGCCACATTTGTTTAATGCAGAATGATGATCCTTTTCTGGGAAATAAGGAGGATCAAACAAGAGTTTGACATAGATGTAGACATCTTAATGTTAGTCCTGCTTTCTATATAAATCTCCTATTGTCTCTCATTGCAGTGCAAGAAGTGGTTTCAATTTTACTTATTGTTCATCTTTTTTTTTTTTTTTTTTTTTTTTTTTTTTTTTGGTCTTTTTGAGACAGAGTCTCCCTGTAGCCTCAGCAGTCCTGGAACTCACAATGTAGACCTGGCTGGCCTTGAACTTATAGAGGTCTGCCTTTCTTGGCCAACCTCCTGAGTGCTGGGATTAAAGGCATGGGCCACCATGACCGACAATCTTGTTCCCATAGTTCAGTTTTCAACTGTGATAAACAGAACCTAAAATTTCATTTCATTTTTATAACAAATAACAGTACAAATTTTCTTTCTTTAGATGATTAATGTGACCAGATGCCTCAAACATTTGTTTGTTTAATTGAAGGATTGGCTATTGCCTCCTACGGAAAGAAAAAAAAAATAGCTGCATAAGTCACCCTTGTGTGTATTTACTTGCCTATAATTTCCCAGATGTAAAAATTGGCTACTGTACCATTTTATCAAGTGAATCACATTTTTATCACACAATTTGTTTTTCTCAAGTTCTTTCTTTCTAAACTGAGTTGATTTACTATCCCCAGTGTATCATGTCACCTGATGGTATTGAAATGAGACAATGAGGAACAACGCAAAGGCCACCTTTGAGAGAGAATACTTGTTCTGAGACTTGATGTTGGAAAAGTTGTATTGGCATAGGTTAAGACAATATCCCAGTGTGAAATGATGTATCAATCTTCAGCTTTGGAGGAGTGGCATACTGAAAAGATTTTAGATTTCAGTCTTGATAAACCTGAGGAAAGAATCACCATGAGATCCTGACCAATTCTAGAAAGAGAGCTCTGTGTGGTTGTCCATCCAGTACCGTAGATGCAATGCTAAGGAACAAGCAGCTCAGGTCTTGGGTTTTCCTAATTGGGTAATCACCCTATTCAGGCAGATGCTGAATTACATGACTGCACAGAGGCTTGACATTTCAAGACAGACTCTGCCATTCAAATAGCAGAGAGGCCAGAGTGGTAGAGATGGAGTCAACAGAGAAATATCACTACTTACACAAACCCTGACTACCCAGGAAGCAGAAGATTAGACCTTGGCTATGGAGCAGCACCGAAGTCTTAAGCCTAGCTCCTGATTTCTTTCTTTTTTTGCTTCCAAGTGAACAGATCACAACAGCAAATTACAGTTTGCTTAGGGAACTTCAGAAAAGTTAACTTTGGACCTCTGGAGAATGCTGGCTTTTATTTAAATGAACACACACACACACACACACACACACACACACACCACAGACATTTTCTATAAGTCTCCTACCAATATTAAGCCACCTAATTGCACTGAATATAATTGATAAGGTAGCTAAGAGGTTTTACACTTTAGAAAATAAGCTCAATTATGTTGTCTCATTTCTTTTCACTTAATTTACCTTTCTTTATGTCTGTCTTCCTAATAGCTCTCTCTTCTGACTCTATCACTCTGCCAATGAATTGAGATGAGAGCCCGTGTGTGTGAGAGTTTGAAATCTTAGGGTTGGATTTGTCCCTATTCAGGATGTTGGATTATTTTTTTCACCTTACACATCAATATTTTAAACTACATTGTATATATATATATATANAGATCCGCCTGCCTCTGCCTCCCAAGTGCTAGGATTAAAGGCGTGCACCACCACGCCCGGCCCAGTACTTATTATTTAATGTGTATGACTGTGCTGCCTGAATGTGTGTAAGTGTGCCCCCCGTGTCCTGCAATGCCAGTAGAGTTAGAAGAAGGTGTGAGATTCCTCTGGAACTAGAGTTACAGACAATGTTAGCCATCATGTGGGTGCCAGGGATAGAACTTACCAAGCCATTTCCAGTCCCAGAACACCACTAATCTTAAAGGTACACTTAAATTATTAGCAGACCCCGAGACAGTTCAGTTTTAAAAGTACTAATTTTATTTTATTTTATTTGGTTTTTGGTACAAGGTTTCCCTGTAGCTATAGCTTTACTTCAATTCACAGAGATTAGACTGCTTCTACTTCCCAAATCCTGAAATAAGTGTGTGGAATATAACTTTTTTCAGTTATTCTCATAACCATTAGGAGAAACCTAAAGAAGAATTTGAGCTGGGTGTGGTGGTGCATGTCTTTAATCTCAGCACTTGGGAGGCAGAGGCAGGTGAATCTCTGTGAGGTCAAAGTAAGCCTGGCCTACATGGTGAGTTCCAGGACAGCTGGAGCTACAGGGAAACCCTGTCTCAAAAAGATCAAAAAATAAAAAAGAATTTGTATTTATTGTCAATAAAACCTGCATATATATTATATATGTGAATATATATTATATATGTGAATATATATATATATATATATATATATATATATATAATATGTACTCTTCTGTGTTATATGAGAAACATGTCTTTCAGATTTTTCATACCCAGGTTTTTTTTATTCAATACACAATTACCTGAACAAAGCCCTGCACTAGTGGTGGGGATATGGGGTAAGGCTTTCCCTTGGCCTCTTCAGAATAAACTTCAAATCACTAACCCGAGACTCTTACCAGTATCGGAGCTACATTCCCTAAAGATATCATGGGAATTTTGATGATGTCTTTATTCACTTAAGAAGAATATTTCAGTTCAAGTTGTCCTAAACAATAAAGACATTCATAGTTAGATATGTAGAAGGAAAGCAGAGATGCTGTGTCTAGACACAGTTTATCAGGGATCAAAATGTGTTGTGCTCTGATGTTCTTAACTGTGCTTTCTGTGTGATGGTGTCATGCTTAGGTCATTAGCTGACTATCTCAGAGCTAATAGTCACACTCAAAGATGGCAGAGTCCAGAGTGTTGGGAAAAATCACCATTTCTTCCTGTTTTCCTTTCTTAGCATCATCAGAAGGCCCTGTCTCAGACTTACTGCCACTCTCACATGACTGAACTTTGTATCTTATTGGCCTGAATTTTAATTCGTAAGCCCATTTTTAACCTTCACTACTAAAAGGGATGAGATTATAATATGTGGCCTTATTATGTCAAGATCTATCCATGGGACCAATAATAGGTTAACTGTTTTCTGACTATGATGGGAAAAGGATGAATGTTTAAAAATTCAAAGTTCATGTAAAAGTTGGGCAAAGGAAGGAAGGACATTTTAGGCAGAAAAAAATATTTTCTCTTCTACATTTCATTCCATAATACTGTAATGGGCTTTTGACCCAAAGTGTTCCAAGGGCGTTAGTGTGAATGAACCAGAAAGGACATACCCTAGAGGCCTTCTAAACCCAAGTTCCGGACTTGGCATGTGGTGGCCATGAAGAATGACAATTCTGAATGTGAATATCCCAAGAACATCAAAAGCACTGGGCTACTTGAGCACTGGAAAATTGCCAATGTGATCTGAATTTGGTTTATGAGGAATAATTTTGTAAAATCAGTTAGGATTCATTTCATTCAGAGGAAATATAAACAGCAAAGCCAATTGAGGGAGTTACATTATTCCAACCCGGCATGACACATTCCTAAGAAAACAAGGAAACAGTGTCACAAGGGTTAATTGTATAGAATTTATTGCAAAGATAAATGCATTCCAATTATTCCCAGATGAGTTAGATTTCCTTCTGGTCCTGGCACTGGCTGTTATGGTCATAATCAAATGTACACAGACAAAAAATAGTTTGTAAATATCCATTAAGCCAGCAAATTTATGAATTCTTAGATTGTATTTTTCCCTGTCTATTATGATCTTCCAATTAGAAGATAATTGCTATATTTCCTGCACAGGAAAATATAGCAAGTACGTCAAACACTAAGTCCCAACCCACTTGCATCTAAAGAAGAACAGAAGAACAATAAGACCCATTCAGTGTTAGCATGGCTAGTACAACCATTCAAAAACTTGCAGTGTACTGAGAATAAATGCTGCTAAAATAAAAATACTTAAGAAAATATGTCATTAAATGAATTCACTGGTACTACTATATCAATTTACATCTGTCAAATTGCGGTCAGATGTGTTCCACAGAAGCCCAGATGTGAAGCAGCCTGATGTAGACTGTGGTTTTTAACAATATTTCCTGTTTAGTTTTTGTTCAAATGTGAACTGACTAATCTAAGGGAACCCCCATGAAATTTAATCAAATGAAAATATGAGGAACTTGGTTTTTCTTGGCTTCCCAGGAACTAAGACTTGCCATTTCATCTCTAGGAACTCAGCTATAATCAAATATGTGATAGCGAGTAGAGAGTTCTGCAGCAGAAGACAGAAAGTCTCAAGAGATAGTAACAATTGAGTATAATTAAAGTTATAAAGAAAGCAGGGACTGGAGAGATGGGTCAGCATTTAAGAGCACTGGCTGCCCTTGCAGAGGACTCAGTTTCAATTCCCAACACCCATAAGGCGGCTAACAACTGTCCTAATTCCAGTTCCAGGGGATCCAACACCCTCTTCTGAACTCCACAGGCATTGGACAGCATTAGTGTGCTCACACATGTGCAGGCAAACATGTATAAACATAAAATAAAATAATAATAAATAAAATATTTTTAAGTTATAAAGAAAGCAAAGACATGAGCCAAAAGTCAAAGTACTTTGACACCCTGGTCAATAAGTGAAGAACACCATGTAAAGAAATCAGGTCTAGAACTGGGGAGATGGCTCAGGGTTTAGGAACATTAGCTGCTCTTTCAGAGGAACTCAGTTCAGCTCCCAGCACCCACATAATGGCTAACAACCACCCATAACTGCAGTTCCAGGTGTTTCGTCATCTTGGGGCCTGTGCAGGCATTACATACACGGATGCACTTACATGCAGTCAAAAAATTTATACACATTCAACAAAAATGATTAAAAATTTAGATACTTGATTTAGTTAAATCAAATTATTAACAAAGCACCACTGTCTCCATTACATAGACATATTCCAGGCAAGTTTCCATGTTAAAATAAGTCAGAACGTTTCTATGTTAAATTGTTTCTAATGATGTTATCATATTTATTTTTAGTGTTTGTGAGAATGGTTAACTGAACTAAGTACCACTGTTGAAGGGGAGGATTCTCAAAGTAAAATTAAAAAGCTAAATTCAGTTTTATTCTATCTCTGGTAAATTACTCTAAAAACAAAGACATTGTAATGAAATCAATTCTGTATATGATATAATAAATGAGCACAAATCGAAGAAATGATTCAGGAATAGGATAATTTGAAGAATCAGAGATCAACACATCCAGGTCCTACCAAATGATGAGGTAAAAAATCTAAATTGTGGAGGAAATGTTGGGTATAAGTGTAGAAGTAAAACTAGTAATCAACAAAATACATTTTATTTTCATTTAAATCAGAACTTGAAGATTGGCAGTGTCCTAAAGTAGGAAAATGTCAGTACATTTCCAAAAATAAATGAAATTTAATCAGGAATTGATAATGAAAGCAAGAGTTAGTCCCCCATTATGTGAAAAACTCATTTATTTTTAAATAACTTGGAGGTGAAAGAAAAATGCAAATGAGTGAACAGTAGTTGAACAATAATGAAAATCCTAATGTGAAAATAACAAGACATTAAGAAGTAAATAAAAGGAAAAACACAAACTTCCAAAGTCTATGTAGGATAAAAAAGTAAAAAAAAAAAATCAATGATGTAAGTTTTCACTTTGAGAAGTTAAAAGCACAAAATTGAGCTATAAGTAGAATTTTTTTTATTGATGCTTTGTGCATTTCATATATCATTTTCCAATTCAGTTCAGGCATATTTCCCTTTCCCTTCCCCCTTACCCCCACCCCATCCCAGATCATGCATTTTGCCATAACTGTCCTGCATCTTTCAGTTTTTTTTTTCCATTTTTTAGCTATAAGTGATGATCCATGAGTACAAGCATCCTTCATATGAAACCAATTTGCAGGCTGTTGTGCCCAAACCCCCACAGCCCCACCATCCAGCGGGGGGTGAGGGGTTGTATGTTCAATCAAGTTGATCAAATGAGTGTCCAGACTACATTGCTGTAGTTTCACCATTCACCCCAATCACAGCCCTTACATTCTACCACACCCCCTCTTCCGCAGATTGTTCCCTAGGCTTAGAAAAGGGGCACAGGTAGATGAGAAGCAAAGCAGTCCACTCTCTCTGGAGCTGTTGTCTTGGACTCTGGTCAATTCTGGCTGTTTCCTTTCATGGGCTGACAGTTTGTCCAGGAATAACCTTTCGATCCTACTAATGAAGCACAAGCAATTAGATATATAGGTATTTAAACAGCACTAATAGTTATGGTTGGTTACTTTGGTATAGACACATATGTTTGGATGATATGTTAATCCATGAATTACATTTTATCCTGTTAAATATGACAGGGTCTTACTGTGGCTTATAACATCTCCTAACCTGTAGAGGATGTAAGCTTGTGGCATCAGCCATGGGTTATTCCTCCAAGGAGAGAGCCAATAGCCAATTAGGTTTGGGATATACAAGCATATGGCTGCCTCTGCTGCACAGTATTTCCAGGCAGGTGAGTTGTAGCTGGCGCTGACGGTGGAGTCTTGCTTGACTCAGGGAGACCCGTATTTGCTTTATTGGTTCAGTGGCCTTTGGTAACACTCTCTGGTATTCCAGAGGCCATCTGTACACTTGCATGTGTGGTCTCAATACATCTTTCCCATGTTAACGTCAGGTCTTCGGCAGCAGGGCCTTATCGCCTCTCTTCTTGCAGGTATCCCAGTTTAGAGGCAAGGAGCCTTTACCTACCTTTTGTGGGGCCTTGGATCCCCTGGCCAACATCTCCCTCAAAACAAAACAAAACAAAACAAAACAACAAAAAAAAGAATAATCCATTGCTGATGTCAGAGCTCCTGTATTAATATATTTTGCTTAAGTGCATAGCTTAAGGACTTTAGTATTATATTTGGTTCTGAACAGAGAATAATCCTTTTCACAGTTCTTATGTCTATTAGTCAATTAAAGAAGGCAGTTTTACTGGTTTTATAAGAGATTACCTCTATAATAGTTGTCTCCAATTTAAGTAGAATTTAAAAATAAACAAGAGATAAGGTAGGTAAAATGACAATGTTTACTATGTATATATTTTAATGAAATTACTAACAATTTATGATCAGAATTTACCTTCAAGCTACAAATATTCTCTAGGGTTTTTTTTTTTCTTTTTTGAGACAGGGTCTTTGTAGGCTTACCTGGCCTGGAACTTGCTTGTATGGACCAGGCTGGCCTCAGTCTCACAGGGATCCATTTACCTTCTTTGCCTTCTGGAGTGCTGGGATAAACGTATGAGCCACCTTTATGCCCAGCTTCCACAGAATTCTTTTTTTCAATTTAGACATATTCCCCTCTCCCTTCTCCCACCCCATCCCAGTTCATGCATTCTGCCATACATGTCCTGCATCTTTTTCTCAGTCTTTATAAAGTTTTTCTCTGCAAATATTTATCGTTTGGGGCAGAATTTAACTATATCAGTCCATTCTTTGTTATTGTGGTTCCCTCCCAATTGTATTGCTCCAAAATATGCCTATATAAACATCATATATGTACCAGATTTCTGTCCTCCAGGAATAAACTGTATGTTAACTCTGGTATATGTTCAGGAGTTCACATTTTCTCTTTAATTTTATATTACTCTAAAATATGAATATATACCTTCTGCCCATATACATTAATTACCATGTCTAAAAGTAAGTGCTAAGTTAATTCTAGGGCTCATTAAGAAATTCATATTATAATATCACAGTTGCTTTCAGATAGAAAAAGTATTAACAATAATGTTGCTCAGTTTGCATTTCAATTGGGGAATTTGGTACTAGCATCCACAAATGAGGGAAACCATTCCCCATTTGTGTTTTTGGGACTGTGTTACTTCACTTAGCATAATGGCTTCCAGTTCCATCCATTTACCTGCAAAGTTCATGATGTCAGCTTTCTTCACCACTGCATAAAACTCCATTGTGTAGATGTACCACACTTTTGTTATCCACTTGTCAGTTGAGGGCCATTGGGTTGGTTCCACCTCTTTGCTATTGTGAAGAGAGCTTCAATAAACATGGTTGTGCATGTATCTTTGCAGTAGGATGAGTCATACAACCACTATGGAAAGCAGTGTGGAGAACCCTTAAAAGATTCAAAATGAGCCTACCACCTGACCCAGCCATACCACTCCTGGGTATATACCCACAAGATTCTACAATATTCGTAAAACCAGTCCTTTCCTTTGGTCTGTGTCCCCCTTAAAACTTCTTTTTCCATTTTCCCTTTTATCAGGAGACTTGCAGAACTGGTGACAGTACACCTGCTTCCTAGTATAAGGGGTGTGCATCTCCAGGCTGCACCAATCATCTTCTTTGCACTCCCAGTTTTTAACAACAGCAGAAAGACTTTCTGAGGCTTTCTATGAGTCTCTTCCATGCTCCAATCTTGTGACTCAGTATTTATTATACTTAATGGAACTATTTGGTTTCAGCAGCTATTTGAATTTGAAATATACTTCTTCCTACATGAATGCCCAGAAATTGACCCCTGATTGGTTACTAACCAACATCTATAGAATTTGGTTAGATTTGTGTATGTATGCTTGTGCGCATATGTGTACAAATTCACAGTTCACATGGAAATACAGGTGAAAGCCAGAGGTTAATGTTGTGTGTCTGTCTCAATCACTCTCTATTTAAATTTTTCTTTTCCTATTTTTTTTGAGTCAGGGTCTCCCTGTAGCCCCAGCTAGCCTAGAACTCACTCTGTAGACTAGGCAAGGTTTGAACTCATAAGGATCCTCCTGCCTCTGCCTCCCAAGTGCTGGGGTTAAAGTGGTACACCACCAAACCCAGCTTTCTATTTTAATTTTTGAGACAGGGTCTCTCACTGACTCTGGAGCTCATAGGTTCAGCTAGACTGGCTGGACAGAAAGTTCTGGTGATAAGCCTGTCTATGCCCCTACTTCTCATCACCGAGCTTACAGACACCAGCACTGAATCTCACTTGTACGTGTGTCTTGAGGAACTCAGGCCCAAATATTTGCCTAGCTATCAGTTTACAAACTGAGCCATTCTGCAAGCTTCCTTCTTTTTTATTTATACTCAAGGAAGTTGCTCTTGACCAATCTCATCATTTTAAATGTGCCTACTGTTGATGAACGTCTTCCCTTGGAATGCATCTGTTATAGTTTGTATGAATCTGTTTGTATGAGTGTGTATGTTTGTATGTGCATGTGTGTATGTACGTTTGCATGTGCATGTGTGTATGTATGTTTGCATGTGCATGTGTGTATGTATGTTTGTATGTGCATGGGTGTATGTATGTTTGTATGTGCATGTTGTGTATACACATAATCTCTTGCTTTGTCTCTGATATTCATTTCTTGTGGTTGCCATAACAAGTACTAAAAACTGGGTAGCTTAAAAATAATCAAATTTTGTAATCTGTCAATTTGAAGGTTAGAAGTACTGGATCGAGGCTCTGGCAAACATCGTACTGTCTCTGAGTCCCCTAAGGGTAAATGTTCTGTTTCTTCTGTCTTGTGGCAACAAGTACCTCCTGGAAACCTGTAGAATTCTTTGTCTTGAAGATGCTTAATCAGGTCCAACATCTTTTTTTTGTCCTCTGTGTCTTCGAATCCTCTCCCGCTCCATGTGCCCATCTACATTCCCCTTTTCAGGATCACTGCAGTTATATTGGATTAGGGCTCATGCTAGTAATCTAGCTTCACCTTGTTGGATCTATAAAACCGTATTTCCAAGTAAGGTCACATTCTAAGTTACTGGAAATTCAGACTCTGACCTAGCTTTATGGAACACAATTGAATCCATTGTAGCACCTGTCTTCTTGACCTTTCTGTTGTGTCAGTTCTCAAGTCTCTTCTCTGGCTTTTGCAACACTTGTCTTCACCATAGGAGACATTCTTTCTATTTAATCCATATCTGGAACAAAGTTACTCAGAACTTTTAGATTTCAACTTATGCATGTCTAAGAGTGGCAATGAACTTGGGTTGAGAAATCAGATTATGACTAGGAATATAGAAGTGGTAGAACTTTAGCACATAACAGATCCTAGGCTCACTTTCCAGGACTTAAGACAAAAAAGAGATGTGATTATGTGTGTCCATATCCTGGCTCTGTTGCAAAGTACCCAGTTATCTTCTGTTGTAAGTACTGTCATGAGCCTGATAAAGCTCCTTTATGAATAAAGAAAATGACATACTAGTGCCCCCATGCAGAACCTGTAAAAGCAAATGATTGCTGAGACTGTAATAATTGTTGGCAGTAAGAACATTTACTATGTCACCGTTCTCCAGTCCTGCTTCTTTTTAGCCTGTTTTCAGATTTCATTGTTATTCACCTGAAATTTATAGTGAACTTGTCTCCTTACCTCCAATCCCTCCACATTCTAATCCAGTCGGCAGACATCTCCCAGATTAATCATCCTGTACCCTAGCTCTGTTCGTTCTCCAGGGCACCATCCTTCACTGACTCCCTATTGTCTACAAAATAAAAGTAAAACTTCTTAGATTGAAATAAAAGGCCCTCTGGTCCCAAAACTCCTCTCCAACCTCATTTTCCACGACTCACCTTCATATATCAAATGCTTCAATGAAACAGAGCTGTTTGACATTCTTCCCACGTGCTGCATATTTTGGCACCTGTGTGCACTTGTTTATGCAGCTCCCCTTCCTCAAACCCAATCTCATTCAAATCCTGGCTAGCCTGTAGGCCCATGTGAAATGCTGTCTGTTGCAAAAAGCCCTCCTTAATCATCCCCGCTATAAGGAAAGTTGCTGTATTTTGAATCTGAACGTACTCAGGAGTATCTCTCTTCTATACATTCATCTCCAAAATAGTTATTGAATGCCAATTATATGAATTGTTAAAGTACAGACTCCGAATCAGTGACAGTGAATCTGGTTTGTAGCTCTGCCTTCATACACTTACAATTGAAACTATGTCTAAAAAAAGAACTTAGAAGCACCCATAAAATTTTAATCTGTGAAGTTGTTTCACAGGCTAATTCGTGAAGTATTGTTTGTATTATGTTGATGATTTTATTTATCTTGTACTTTCCTAATAGAACGCTCTTCACTTTAGGATAAGCTATCCATATAAATAGAGTTTAGATCATACAAAACATTTTTCAGAGGTGTTTGTATCATGTGTGTGAAGGAACAAATAAACCAACATTTCATTTTATCAAAAGACCCATATTTTGATCAGTTCTACCTAATGAATACAATTGCAATTAAAATCATTAATTTCCAATGGATATATAATCTGATGCATTTTAATGACCATAAATCAAGGGTACAAAGCAGCCACACTGGAATTCTATAAGCAATAATAGCATAATATAATTTTCCATTGGATAAGTACATTTTATTTTATCTTTTAAAACTTGTTATTTATTATTTTTATTTTATATATGAATGTATTGCCTAGATACATGTCTTGCAATGCCTACAGAGGCCAGAAGAGGGTGTCAGATCCTCCGGACCTGGAATTACAGATGGTTGTTAGTTGCCATGTAGGTGCTGGGAACCTAATGCTCTGCAAGAGCAGTCGGTGCTGGTAACTGCTGTGCCATCTCTTTGGCCCCAGGTATAAATATATGTTATAAAGAAAAAGAAAAAGAAGAAGAGCAAAGTACAGTGGCATTTATGTATATGGAAATGAGACCCATACTTTGTAAAATATTGAAAATATAAGTAAGCAGAACTGGCCAATCTGAAAATCTGGATATGTGCTTTTAAGATGTGTCTTTTGTGTCATGATTTTGCAGCATGAGATAATCCACAAGTAGTCCTTCGGTAGCAGTATTAAATGAAGTAAGAGTAAAATGAAGACCGTGGCTATTTCACTGTTCTTTATGTTGATTTACAAAAGAGTGAGTTGAAAAGAATTCTGTGGAACATGGTCCTAACCTCTAGGTTATACCTCTGACATTGGTCTTCTCCAGAAGGGCTTCTTCTATGACTGGGGAGATTTGACTTTTTTTCTTATTCACTTCAGCATGTGAAAACACCCAAGAAGTCCAGCCACCCAGTCTGGCCTGGGTCTCATGACAGCACCTTTAACTGAAGGAGGGCTTATCATGGTGACTTAGGTTGAGTTCCCATGCCTCAGTGTGCGTTAACAGCTGTATAAAAATAAAATAATTGGGTTAGGTGAGAGACAGTTCCCCAAATAGAAACAGAGAATACTTTTCAGAATGAAGGATGGAAGCTGTGCTGTCAAATTCGGTAGACATCTACAGCATCCTCTCATTCTCCACAACTTCCCTGCATACATCAAACACCTCATCCAAGCTGAGATTTCTGGCATTCTTCTTATATACTCCATGTTTTTGTACCTTTCTGCTTTTTAATGTCATTACCCTTCAAACATGGTTTGAGTTCTGTCCTTAAAGCATGGTTAAAATTTTTACTAACTAGTAGGAAAAAGAGAATACCACTTTAGATAGAAAAATAGAACTTTGCAAGATATGATCATAGTCAGCTTATACTGATTACTGCCTAGATGAAATTATTCATTTGTATGCTGTTAGAAGCCCATCTGAGAGCTGAGGCTACAGGTAAGCTGACATGCACTAAAACCCAGATATTAACAAGGACTATTATTAAGGACGCTCAGCATATAGAGACAGCCTATTGTTAAAACTCCTTTTGGAGGGGTGTACACAATGTCTTACCTCTTGTCCCTTGGTCCCTACTAAAAACTGAGCCATTATTTTGCCAAACTACAGTCTGGGGAACCAGTGAGTTTATTGGACTTATTTACAGAGCAGCGGGTGAGGGTTTCCTTAGTGGGCTGTGAGTGCTTAACTCCTATGGCTTCGCTGGAAAGTTCCTTCCAGCATGGATGGTGACTTCCCCCAAGCCACACAAAATGATGACAGAGCTTCCCTCTGGTTTCTGCAGTTCATATACCCTTAGCCCCTACCCCTTGAGCAGCTAGGGTAGACCAATTGTTAGGAGGTTTGGCCAACTCTCTGTGTGCTTCCTTTCTTTCTGGATCTTAACAGTCAATAAGCTTAGCTGTGATGAAATTAGGCAAGTGGGTTCAAACAAGCTTGGGAAGATGGCATGTGGCTTCTCTGTCAGAGGAAAGTCCTATGTAACACATCCGGTCTACAGATCTTCACAGAGCGTGAGTCAGCGGCCAGCCAAAATCTGAGCATTCCAAGACCAGCTCTTTGTTTCGTTGTTGTTGTTGTTGTTGTTGTTATTTTTTGACATTTCGTATAATTCATACATCATTCTTCATTCCAATTTGGATACCTTCCCCTCTCTCTGCCCCTCCCCACCCCAGTTTATGCATTCTACCATACGTGTCTTGCATCTTTCTCTCAGTGTTTCCAAGGATTTTTTTTTTCTGCAGAGGCTTGTTGTTCTGAGCAGAATTTAACTGTATCAGTCAGTTCTTTGACCCAGTCCTTATGTTGTCATTGTTCCCTCCCCTTTGTATTACTCCAAACTATGCCTATATAAATGACACATATGTATCAAAATTATGACCTCTGGGAATAAACTGTATGCTAATTCCTAAATATGTTTTGGGGTTGACATTTTCCCTTTCATTTTATATTACTCTAGAATATGAATACGTATCTTCCACCCATATATGGTAATTACAATATGTTAGTATAAGTGGTAGGTCAATTCTAGAGCCCATTAAGAGACCCAAATGCCCCTCAACTGATGACTGGATAACAAAAATGTGGTATATCTATACAGTGGAGTTCTATGCAGTGGTAAAGAAAGATGACATCATGAACTTTGCAGGTAAATGGATGGAACTCAGAGCCATTATGCTAAGTGAAGTAACACAGCCCCAGAAAAAAAAAAAAGGTGAATGGTTTCCCTCATTTGTGGATGCCAACTCCAAATCCCCAGTTGGCAAGCAAACTGAGCAACTTTATTATTAGATTTCTTTGTATCTGAAACCAAGACCAGTTCTTGACAAAGGCCTGAGAGAAATTCCACATAGATAGCACAGATCTCCCTCAAGTGTGCTGCACAAATCCCCAGAATGTACATCCAGTTAAGGAGTAATGAGAGGTCTAATAGGTACAGAAAGTTGAATATGAGACAGGAATAAAATGAGTATCAGTTATTCAATGACCATCAGAATGATTGAAACCCTGAATGAACTGAAATTATAACAGCAGCAAAATATAGACTTAGTTCCAATGGATATTTGATTGATTCTGGGCTCCTCCCATGGCATGAGAAGAGTGACATACCTTGTCTAATGGGCAAATAAATTTACTTAAATCTAAACAATAGATTGTGTTTGTTTTGTATGGGGAATAGAACCCAGGTTCTTGCATTTCCTAGTCAAGTGCTATATCCCTGAGCTACACCTGCCCACCCCTTATTAAGTTGTGTCTCTATTGTCCTCATATATATAATAAATTTCATACAAAAATTATGAGCCGCATAAATAAGCAGAAAAACATGAGTGATATTTTCCTGTTATACAAGGAGACTTCCAGTAGAAACAGACTCAGAAATGGCATGGCTATTGATTGCAAAAATATGTCACAATAACTGAAGTAATGATATGAAAGGATATAGTAATGATCAATACATGAAATGACTTAGTAGACAAAGAGGAACAATGTGCACTAGCAAGTGGGGAATTTCAGAGGAGACTCCAAAATATTAAAGAACAGAAATGGAATGTTAGAAGAAAGCAGGAATGAAAACCTTCTACCAATTAGAAATGAAAGGCTAGACACAGTAAGACAAGAAATAGGTAAATGTATATTGTCAAATGGTAACCCAATGTGAGAGTTTACAGGAATACCACATCACTCCACACGGGGTGCCTAAAACTGTAGACACATGCCTCGTCTTTCTGGAGGCTGGAAGACAGAGAATGAGCTCTCAGCAGGCTTGGTTTCTGTGGCTTAAAAGTGATCACTTCCCATAAGTATTTCCACATCAATTTCCTGATCTTTTCTACACACTTACAGCAATGTTCTCTCTTCTTGTAAGGACACAGTCATTTAGCTTAGGGCCTACCCTAAAGATTTTGTTTTAACTTAACAGCCCCATAAAGATTCTGTCTTTAAATTTAGTCTCATTCTGAAGTACCTACAACATCATTCAGGTCATCACAGACACACATGAAATGGTTAATGCACATGATATTGGAATCTAAGAAACAGATATAGACAGTGAAGCAAAGGAGAACATCAGAAGGAAGTTTGCACAGTTCATTGAAGACATCAGCATAAGGTTGTAACTGAACAGAAGGGTCAAGACCCTGTCACACCACAGTCTATCCATTAAAAAGAATACAAAAAGGAACAATTAAAAAATCTTATGAGGTTAATATAGGAAGGGTAGAGATGCATTTCATAAAGGGAAACACTTATAAAAGTGTCTGGTCATAAGTAACTTCTGTTCAGAGACAGGAGACGAGGCTAAAACATGAGAACCCCATGTGAATCTAAATTATCCTTTAAAAATGAAGGTAGGGTGAGGGAGAATTATCTCTGGAAAGCTACCCTGCACAAAGCTTTTGAAGAGATTGTTCAGGCAAGAGATAAATGACAGCGCCTGGAGCTGCAGATCTCTAAAAGTGAGTATCACACAGCATTCAAAGGATAAGCTATGTGGGTGGGATGAAAAGACTATAGACTCGCCTGGTGTGTTGGCACACACCTTTAATCCCAGCACTCTAGGGGCAGAGGCAGGCGGATCTCTGTGAGTTCAAGGCCAGCCTAGTCTACATAGTGAGCTCCAGGCCAGCTGAGACTAAAGGGAGACCCTGTCTCAAAAAGACACACATACACAAAATAAAACACTGAAGACTCTTTAAAGTGTCAGTGGTGGGAGTCACAGCATATGCAGAAATTAACCACCACCACACCATCAAGGCAGCTAATGTATCCAGAACTTACCTGCCCTAGTTTCTAGAGGAAATTCTTAATGCAAACTCTGACCTAATAATGCACATTTCTCAAGAAAGCTTCCTCTTACAAATCAGTCAAGAAGAATACTGTTATTCATTTATCACTTTTTAAAATTTTCTTTGTTACATCTCTTAAATATTTGGTTTCCGTTTTCTATTTTCATGTTTTCTTATGTTGTATGATAATAATAAGACCATATAAAACGTATAGATTCTATTTGGAATGTATGTGTATGTAAACACATATATTCTCTAACTAGACTTCAGCTAATACTGTATGAAATTCCTCCGGTCTGTAGGAATTTGAGGGAAATCCTGGGAACAACATCCTCATAGCTAAAGAGCAGATTCTGATCACACAATTTGTTGCTGAAATCTCCCATGGAAGTGTTAAAAATTCTTTGGATCAAATATCTCTCCTGAAGCCATGGGCTTTGGGCTGGGCTGGGGCAGCAGGGGCCTCATCTTCTCCCTCTTACAATGGGCACTGATTATCAAACATTCACTGTTGTGCTGCTTGAACTACCATCCAATTCCCCTGCAGTCAATCTCAAGTAAAACTGAAAGGCTATGTTAAAAGAGCACCAACCTTCAAAGTTGCATGCAGAAAATATTCATTTTCGCACCCTGTGATTGAAGTCAGAGATGCCTTACTGTCAGAATTCTCAAATGTCACTCCTTCTATGAGAGAGTAGAGGCCACGGGAAGTGTGTGAAACTTTCCTTTTAAAAGAACTCCAAGTGAATACTTAGTGGCAACAGAAGGTGCCAGGTTGAAAAATGAAAGCCATGGGGCCTTCTGAAAACACAGAGCTCTGGAATCTCAGCTGGACTCATTCTCACAATGGTATCGCTGCACAGTGTGTGTGTCATTCATTTCCTGATTCCCCTTTTCCAAACTGGAGGGTAAAATGATGGCCTGGCTCTAGAGTCAATGCTGTGAGACTTGAAGTGGCATGACTAGGAATGAGGGACTGAAACTGGCAGGGGTACCAGGAGACTGGACAAGATGTCTTGGTTTCATTCCCTTGTTGAAAAATGAAGAAGTTGGGGCTGGAGAGATAGCCTAGCAGTTAAGAGCATCGACGCTCTTGCAGAGGACCCGGGTTCGATCCCCAGCACCCACATGGCGGCTAAGAACCGTCTGTAACTCCAATTCCAGGAGAACTCCAGTTCCAGGGGAATCTGAGACCCTCTTCTGAACTCCGCGGCATTGCACGACACGGGTGCACAGACCTGCATGCAGACAATACATTCATACACATACAAAAATAAATAATAAAAAAAAATTAAAAAAAAAAGAAAAATGAAGAAGTTAGAATTGATAAGTTCCCAGATTGTTTGAAAGTCTGAAATTTTATGAGGGAATGGAATGTTCTGACTTCTATTCAAGTATGGTTATTTTCATATGAGAAGTTTTACATAAGGCAAAAAAGGTGATTTTTGGTCCGCATTAAGCTTAAAAACATCAGATGGCACACTAATTCATCATCTATTATTTCCTTATAATTTAAGCACAAACAAGTAATTTCTTCAGTATCGTTGGGGCCCCAAGTTAAACTATTTAGCCTTGTTTGTGTGTACGCATTTAGTTTTATTGTAACAAAGCAACTTGTACACTTTTAACGTTTAAAATTGAGCATCATCTTTCCTTTCCAGTGAAAACAACAAAATGTAAAAATAAAATTACCAGAGATAATGTAAAGAACGTCAATTCCAATAAAATCCCACAGGTTCTGCTGGTTCTCCCTTGAGTGTTGTGGGGCTCAGGCCACCATTAGGAGAGAAGTTGATCTTAAAGGTGTCATCTTGAACTGCAAGGATGTCCATTAAACATCACAATTAACATGACAAGGAGAAGCTGTGTTGTCAAAATGTCCACTTAACCCACCCAAATATCACAAACCCATCCTTTGCTGACCTCTGTACCCATTTTTTTTACTTATTTTCTTTTTATTAAACAAGAGAGAAGTCAGATACATGTTGGTAAATGCCAACTGTCTATATTCATATACAGACACAGTGTAATCTCTGAACCCAATATACAGAGAAAGGAGGAACAAAAGCTATATTCTATGCACTACCACACAGGCACCTAGCACCCCCAGCCTCCAGCAGAGTCAAGGGAGCAGGGAGTTGTTTTTTTTTTGTTGTTGTTGTTGTTTATTTTCCATAGAGCATGTGGTGGTGTTGATTCCACAGTCTTTGAGGTAAGAAGCGATCAAAGTGAATTTAGAACAAAAGAGTGGAGATTCTTTTCCCACTGTACTCTGCTCAGTTATTTCCCCCAAATATGTTGAGAAACATAGTGTTGAGAAAAGACTTCAAAAACAGGGTGACTGAGCACAAGAAGGGTGGGGTGGAGAGAGGGGAAGATGCACCTTACTCCCAGGGACTGGAGAAAATTAAACAATAAAAAGAAAAAGAAAATGGAAGGTTGGAATCCATCAGTGTTCTTTTCTATTAGTCATCTTCATCCTCCTCTCCTTCATCTTCTTCAGCATCATCTTCATCTTCACCTTCATCCTCACCCCTTCATCAATGTCTTCCAATCCTCCTCCTTCCTCCTCCTCCTTCTCCTCCCCCTCCTCCACCTTCCTTCTTTTTCTCCTCCGCCTTCTCCTTCTTCTTCCTCTTCTCCTTCCTCCTCCTCCTCCTCCTCCTCCTCCTCCTCCTCCTCCTCCTCCTCCTCCTCCTCTTCTTCTTCTTCTTCTTCTTCTTCTTCTTCTTCTTCTTCTTCTTCTTCCTCCCCTTCTTCCCCTTCTTCCCCTTCTTCATCATCCATATCAGGAACCAAGTAGTACTGCAAAGGATTTGGCCAAATATCCTCCTTGATGACCTTCTAATTCATCTGCACCTGCATCAGAATGCGTAGTAAACCAAGTGAAGATGCTCTCTGGTTCTTCATGCTGCCTCCTCCTGCTGGCCTTACCATGTGTTTGACTTAAGGGTTTTGTCAAATCCTTTCCAGATTTCCATTTGATCTCGTGGACTTTGAAGATGGAACACCACTCTCATTCAGATGAAATTCTTTCTGAGACAAGGTCTCCCTTTAGTCCCACCTGGCCTGGAGCTTGCTATGTAGACCAGGCTGGCCTTGTTCTCACAGAGATCTGCTTGCCTCTGCCTCCCAAGTGCTGGGGTTAAAGGCACCACGCCTGGCTCAGATGAAATTCTTTAGAGAGAAATTTATTTTCGAAGTAAGGATTTTCTGTTCTACTTTCAAAATTTCTTTACTCTCTTGTTAATTAAGTCTGTCTATTTCATTTTGTACTTCATCAATGTGTTCAATTGCTTCTTACTGTTCTTTTTATTAATCCTTCCACAACCCCATCCAGAAACACAGATGGCACAGGGGTCCGTGTGAGATTTTGGAGCACCCTTTCCTGAGCATCGGCCACCCCAAAACCTGGAGGCCGGGAGAAGGAGGGCAGGGAAAGGGGTGTGCTCCCAGCTACTGCCCCTTATTTAGCTTTTTAATAACAACTTTGTAATGTGGGAATACTAATCTTTATACAACTAGCCCCCAATTGGATTTTTATTTTATTATTTATTTATTATTATTTATTATTATATTTTTATTATTTGTATTCTTTTCTGTGACTTTTGACTCCAGAAATAAGTTTTCTGGGGTTTACTTTATTTGAATCAATATTCGGTGCATTAGTAACAGCTTTATAAACTTACTTATTCATTAAAATTTTCAATTCATCCTATAAACTCTTTTATTCTATTTGTTAGTTTAACAGAATCTCATTACCTTTTGAGGAAGTTTTTGATTGTTGTTTGATCCTACTTAGAAATTTCGTTAATGACAAAGCCAGGCTTTCACATTACATGTACAAATTTAATATTTCTCATTTGTTTTTGAATACTTTAATGGATGGATGAATCCTAACAAGAGATATCATGCATATATGTTTTATAAATAAATACAGCTTATAAATCTGATTACTTTTAAGTTCTTTTAAAAATATTTCATTTTTTAATTTTATGTGCATGAGTGTCTTGCCTGCATGTTTCCAAGTGCACCCATGTTGTGCAATGCCTGTGGACCTCAGAAGAGGGTGTTGGATTCCCCTAGAACTGGAGTTATGGATGATTGTTAATCAATATGTGGGTGCTGGGAATCAAATCCATTGGGTCATCTGCAAGAACAGCCAGTGCTCTTAACCTCTGAACCATCTCTACAGCTCCCACTTTTAAGTTCTATTATAGACACCCATGCTATGTAAAATTTCAACTTGAAGCACACATTTGAATGAGTTCTTCAATTGCACATTGTATATATTGGCAATGTCAAGAAAAGCTTATTTTATTTCATAAAAATATTAATATCATATCTTTTATTTCTTTTTTTAATTTTTATTATTCTTGTATGTGTATGAATGTACTTTCTGCCTGTAGGTTTGTGCACCCGTATCTTAAATATCTGTCTCCAATTCCTTGTGCATGTATAGGATCAGCAGAAAATATTACTGACTGGGAGATTAACGATGTTGACTAATGCAGTTAGTGGGTGGGTTAACTTCTTGTCCATCTGAAATCAAATAAATAAAATGTATTAAACATGAAAGCTACTTAGATGTTCGGATGGATATCACAGGTGTCAACCTCCATCTGAGTGTGCAAGTATTTTATCCTGCACCTTAAACTGGTTACTAGGCTGAACTTCTTCTACAACAATGTACTTTTAATCTGAAAAGAAAGTGCACAGAAACTCTACTTCTTTCAGGCTCAGACATTTTCAAACCCATGCATCATTCTGCTTAATATTTGGTGTATTTCCTTTATAACATTCCCATTAAAATTAGTAAATCCCTTTTGGCAACAGCATCTCCATCACCTCCTTCAGAAACTGGCCACCACAAAGTTCTGCAAGTTTCCTGTTGGGCAGGCTTTCTCAGTGCCATGGTGAATGAAGAACATTCCAGGCACTATCAAAAGGCATGAAAACAACTTGGTAACATGATAAAAAACAGTGTCTCATCACTGTCTCCATCTTTGTTTTTATTAAAACTTACTTTATGAGGATGAACGCACAAAGAACAACCTCACACAGCTAGATTAAAGTAGCTGCACAAACTCTTGTGCAGATCAAATTCTATACATCTTGGTGAGCTGCTGTACAGTCAGGATGGCCGTCTCAAGATCTGGAGATTCTCTGGGGGATTTAAAATTTTATTATCAATTCCATTTTTATGCACTTATCCACCTCAAAGAAGTCCTCCATCGACGAATTCTTCTTTTTTTTTTAAATGATTTTTTTTTAATTTTAAGTTGAACTTTATAAAACACATAGCATTAAAATAACACAAATGAAACTCGTGATACCAAAAAAGCATCAAAATAGAGTGATGCTTTAATATGGAAATTCCATTTTTTTCTCCAACTTATATTGCTTATATATATATACATAAGCATATACATATATATACATATTACCTGATGTATTAGTCAATTTTCTGTTGCTGTGATAAAACACCATGCCCAAAGGAACTTATAAAAGGAAGAGTTTATTTGAGCTTACGATTGATGCTTTCAGGGAATTAGAGTCCATTGTGGCGGGAGGCATGGCGGCTGGAGCTGGAGCAGCAAGCTGAGGGTCACATCTCGCAATGAGCACAGGAAGCAGAGAGAGCGACTGGAGACAGCAAGGCTTGTTAAACTCACTAAGCCTGCCCCCAGTGACATACTTCCTCTAGCACAGCCACACCTTCTAAGACCTCCAAGAACAGTGCCACCAACTGGAGACAAAATGTCTGAATATTTAAAGCCTATGGGGGACACTCATTCAAACCACCACACCTGAGTTGGAACTTCTTCTTCTTCTTCTTCTTCTTCTTCTTCTTCTTCTTCTTCTTCTTCTTCTTCTTCTTCTTCTTCTTCTCCTCCTCCTCCTCCTCCTCCTTCTCCTCCTCCTCCTCCTCCTCTTCCTCCTCCTCCTCCTCCTCCTCCTCCTCCTCCTCCTCCTCCTCCTCCTTCTTCTTCTTCTTCTTCTTCTTCTTCTTCTTCTTCTTATTCTTCTTCTTCTTCTTCTACTTCTTCTACTTCTTCTACTTCTTCTACTTCTTCTTCTTCTTCTCTTTTGCTAAAAGATGTCCTGTTTTCCCCAAGGAAGTTCTTAAAGCTTCCTTCTTGGCAAGCCCAAACCACCATCAATCCTGCCCCCAGAGCCCAGCAGTAGGATTTGTTGAAAGAGGCAGAGGCAGGAGGATCTGGATTCTTCTTAAAAGTCATTCCAGGGAACCTTTGCATTTTTCACTTATTCAATACATACAGCTATGGAGTCCTTTCCATCATTCAACTGAGCATGGTGTTAGAGCTACTGAAAACCAGTCTAGCATATTAAAAACACTACTATGATCCATCCTCTTTGACCTAATAGATTATATTACTGTTTCTAGATTTATTTGCTTTTAAGAACTTTGGAATACTTTCTATACGGACTTCCCAGAGTTCTACCAAGATAAATTTTCCAATACTTACAAATCCTTGATTCACATACCTTCTTCTTGGTCCATATTTGTTATGATCCTGGGCCTGCAGGGAGCTGACTCTCTGATTGGGTACAGGGCAATGAGTTGGGATGAAGGCCTGTCATGAAACACTGGTATCTTCTTGCTATAACTTTCTACATTGGGCTCATGAAAGGTTTCACAGCCAGAGAAATTTCCTCTTCCTTGGGGAACAATGTTGGCTTCCTTCAGAAGAAGAGAGTCAGGAGTTTTCTGATTTACCTGTATCTTCTTGGAGATCTTTATTCTAAATTTAAGAATTATATTCCATTAACCAAGGGATAGTTACAGAAGAGAAGCACTGAAGCTGTAACATGAGCCTAAGTTGTAATTCTACAACTCAAGAGATCAAACCTCTGGTCTGGCATTCAGAAGTGTATTTCTATGACACCATAAGATACTGTGTAGAGACCATCACAGAACCTGTCTATTTATATTCCGAGTTGATAGCTGGTTTCTTCTGTGAGCTAGTAATGCTGTTCAAAAGCTATCTAACTACCCCTCAGGCCTTGTAATCAGAGAGCAGACACTTGACAGCTTCCAGCTTAGCTGCTAAGAGGAAAGTCCTCTCAGGCAATGATGGAGTAACTTCAGGGTCTGTTCAGTCACTGCATGGCATGTACCAGTTTTCCAATTTTTACTAATATGACCATAACTGATTTTATAACATTTCCAGATTCATTTGATTCTGAAGGAACTCTTGGTACAATGCTAGTATACTATTACCATTCATTACATGAAAACATTATCCCAGGAACAAACCCTAAATGATGATAAAAGTTTCAGGAAGACAGAGCAGTTAATAGGAGATAGAGAGGCTGAGGAAGTGCAGAGCAACAGAGAAAAAGGAGGGCTGGAGGAGAGGGTGTGTCCTAATTAGAGTTTGAGGAATTGTTCCCATCTGGTGGGGTCCCAGGAACCTGTTGCTGCTCATGTAGTGGAGAGATAAGCACATTTTGATTTTCAAGCTACATAGCTGTTGATAATAGAGCCTACATATCACAATGTTTCCTGGACAGGGCTCCTGTGCTGTTGTCTGTGCTCACATTCATTGACTATCATGTTTCTTATTGCTAGCAGAGGTGCTGAAAAGAGAAGGGAACAAAAGGTATACCTTTTTTTTCAAAGCTTTGGTCCTTGACTCTCTAACAAGAATATCTGCTGTAGTATCCTAACAGGAAACCAGTTGGAAATAGATCCTGGGTAGTATTCAGGTTCCCATTCCTAGAGATATAAAGAACTGTCCAAAGGTGTGAAAGAAGAGACAGGGAACACATCTAGACCTGCAAGGAATCTTTACAAGCTGTGTGTGCTTTGTCTAATTGCCTAAGGTCCTGGAAAAGTCTGGCACCATTTTATAGGACTAACTGTTCCTGGAGTCCATTGTAATGTTTCTGCTTTCTATACAATATTATCAGTGAATTTTGTTTTAGAAGTGAGAACTAAACCTTTGGCTTTTGGCTCTTGTGGCAACTGAAGCAATGAATTCATTAAACATACTCTAGTTGGCTTTGTGGAATTCATTTTCCTATTGTAGCCAATCACCACAAATCTTCAAATGACAGACTTTCACCATTTCAGTCCTCTGAGTCATTTATTATGGCTGCAAATGAATAAATTGCTTGGGGCCCAATCCTGCTGGTGATATGTGAAAGAGCTAGACTAGTGAATGTAAATCCCCTGCTATTGACTTAAAAAACAGAGGAAGAAATGGAGCCTGTTTTCCTTTAGCACTTTGGACTGTTAATCAAAGCTAATTAAAATGCAGTGTCTTTTCAAAAACAGCACCAAGCTATTCTATTGTAATTGCAAGTATGGGAGCTGACTATAGAGTTTTTAAGCATGTCTGACTCTAAAATACAGTCTTGTTCCAGTCCAATATTCTCATTGAATTCCAAAATCATCAGGTGCCTACTGTGTGCAAAGGAATTTCCTATTTTCTATTGAATTGTAAGGTTTACAAAACATGTGCTCTGACCCTAGAAGTCTATAATCAGTTTGGTAATACAAAAATATACTAAGAAGCAGTGTTTTAGAATACAATTATGCACAGCTAATGTGTGACTACTACTAAACTTTTATTCTTTTTTTTTTTTTTTTTTTGTCTTTTTTGAGACAGGGTCTCCCTGTAGCCCCAGCTGTCCTGGAACTCACTCTGTAGACCAGGCTGGCCTTGAACTCACAAAGATCTGCCTGCCTCTGCCTCCCAAGTGCTAGGATTAAAGGCATGCGCCACCACACCTGGCTAAACTCTTATTCTTACATAAACTCCACTTTAGTTGAGCCATGAGATAATATTTTTTTTTTTTTTTTTGGTCTTTTCGAGACAGAGTCTCCCTGTAGCCCCAGCTGTCCTGGAACTCACATTGTAGACCAGGCTGGCCTTGAACTCACAAAGATCCGCCTGCCTCTGCCTCCCAAGTGCTAGGATTAAAGGCGTGCGCCACCACGCCCGGCAAGCCATGAGATAATATTATACAGAAAAGAAATCAGGTGGCATACAGCTTCTTTGGCTATTGTGTTGAATACATGGTATTCTTCTCCTGGTATCACAGAAAGTTAAAAGTAATCAGTCATCTTCCAAAATTACATGTGATAGACTCCTGCTACAAGATTGCTGTGTTTGCCCTGCCCTCCACCTTTAATTCAGTCTGTCCTGTCTCCTCAAAAACCCACTGAATATGAATGTACTCTCTGCATGAAAAAAAAAAAAAAAAAAAAAAAAAAAAAAAGAAAAAGAAAAAAACCCCACTGAACGCATTTGTTCAGAAGTCTGTGACAGAACACAGGAAGTTAAGGGGCTGGAAGCAATGGACATGAAGATGTCAGGAGGAGCATGCTCTTTTTGATAGTTCTAAAGGACTTCCTTTTTTTGCTGCTTGGAACTCCTCATCTTTCCTTATAATTCTTCACTGCTCTTTACTTACGAGCATTCACTCCAAATGCTTACCACCTGCTCTCTCCATCTCCCCTTTGGCAAGAATGTGAGATGTTGTGTTTTTAAATGCAAGTTTCCTTGTTTTATTAGAACCTCAGTTATATTCATTCAGTTCATTTTCATAACCAAAGCTTGATTTCATTATGTCTAGAATAATAATTTTTCAAATAAAGTCACATCCTTAAGTACTGGGAGCTAGGGCTTCAACCTATTTGGGGAGGATGAATTCAATCCATAAGGTCTACATAAAAATACCTGAAAAATATTCATATATATATAATTTTCCCATGGTGTTTGCCATATTGATTTACTATCATACCACCTAGGCAGAGGATATTCTAAGTTTCTCTGCATGGTATTTTCCTGGCATTTATGATGGTTCTGACATGAGATATCTTGTCCTAGAAACAAAATATACTCCTAAAATATGGCTAGATTCCCCATGACAAATAAACAGTATGTGCTTAGCTGTTCTTTGTGCATCCTCAACATAAAATTATTTTTAAAATTCTCAGCAAAATATCAAATGACTAAAATACTCTTCATGGGGTAGTTTCTATAACACAGCAATGAAAACGTAAAATAGCTTGTTTACAGCGGGCGTTATTTATAATGGAGGTCTGTGGGTGGAACATGGAGAAATGAAGAATCTAAGAAAATTTCAATATTTTTTTCTACTGTCCAAGCTAGAAACGTACAACATTGACCCAGATTCTGACGATGTCATTTGTATGCACCTTCATTTACAAAGCAACTGTTGTTGATGTTAAATAACAGGAAGTCAAAGAGCAAAGTGAGCCCTCTTTCATCAAGGTTGTCTTTTCTATCTACCTCAGATGTCAGTTCTCCCCTCCTCCATGCAGGAGCCTCTGTAAAGAGCAGCCCCTCCATCTTCCAGCCCATTGCCTTTTCCAGAGAATCATGACAAAACTTAGAAAAGGTGACCAAATAGATTGATACCTTTAAATCAGTCAGTTCATTGAAAAACTATATTCATCATATACAATCATAGCAACATAGAGCCTCACACTACATTTATCAATTGAATCAGTTCTGTAGCTTTCCTAGGAAAAAATTGTGCAGGTATCATAGCATTTTGGTTTATTTTAATGAATAAAAGACCCCATGGTCATTTAAATGTATCAAACACTTTGTTCATTCAGTGATTCAAATGTCTAAATGTATATTCTGTAACAACAAGAAAAATGCTCTACTTGGTTCAAGTTAAATCTCCGTTGAGCCCTACTCCAACTTGATGCATTTATGACTGTGAAAGCCTCTAGTGAGACGTGTTGAAGACAGTGGAAACGGAGAAGGAGAAAAGATGAACAAGAACATTTTTATTTTTCTAATGCATTTATTAGGTAGTTTCCTATTCCTTGGTTTGGACGTACATTTTAATGCCCTTTTCATGAATGAATTATTTTGCGAGATCTTCACAGAAACCGCTTCTACCCTAACTCTGGCTCTCTAAATTGAAACTCTCTTTTTTTTAATTTTATTTATTTTTGTACGTGTATGAATGTACTGTCTGCATGTAGGTTTGTGCACCCATGTCGTGCAATGCCGCAGAGGTCAGAAGAGGGTCTCGGATTCCTCTGGAACTGGAGTTTTCCTGGAATTGGAGTTACAGACGGTTCTTATCTGCCATGTGGGTGCTAGGGATCGAGCCCAGGTCCTCTGCAAGAGCAGTCGGTGCTGCCAACCCCTAGGCCATCTCTCCAGCCCCAGAAACTCTCTTTTTTTAGAAATGCTCCTGCTGCTGGCTGTCTAGTCTGGCTTTCGCCTCTGTTTCCCCATCCTCTGGGAATGTGTGATTCCTACAGCTTCAGTTATTGACTGAGCCAAAGTTGCCCTTCTTGATGTCCCAGGACGATCCTTCTCAGCCCTACACCGGCTCTCATATTCTCTTGGGTGTCTGATCTATAGACCAAATCCTACATGCTTTACTTCAGAAGACTGAGGCCACCTTTTCTCTTTGACCCATTGTCCTACTGCAATAATTCCCATTTTTCAACATTTAAATTGTCCATGGCCAAGTTTGGCCCCAATTCTCATAGCTTTAAAGCTCAGAGACCCACATCAAACTCTTCACAGGGTCTTACTGAGGGATCTGTGCATCAAACTTGAAGTTATAGAATGTCACACATTATCTCATTGATATAAGAGGCACTAATCAAAGTCCAAGCACTTTTTGAAAACTTGAGGTGGAAATACTTCTGCCATGTTCCTCTTCTATTAAGTAATAAAATGAATATTTAATAATAGATATTTGATCAAATAAATGCCTGCTTATCTTTATCCTGATTTTGGAATCTGGTATTATTTTCATGGTGTCTGGTTGAAAATATGTTCTAAAATACTCACATATTGTTGTAGGATGCATACACTGTAGAAACTGAATTAATAGGATCCTACAATACAGTGTGAGAACCTGTGATATAAAATGATTCTGCAAATGTCACCAAATGGTTCTTGAACATGTAAACATGAGTGAGTTCATGATCTGTTGCCAACCATAAACCCTTCCAAGCACTGCCCCATCCAAGAAGCAAATCATAAGAGGGAATGCCTCTTAACATGTGATTACTACAAATATTACTTTAAATGAGGATAAAAGACAAGCAGGCATTTTAACAATCTTTTTTCCTGAGCAGGGAATACTTCAACAGAAAGCAGTGTGGTAGTGTGGTAGGCCTCTTCTTTTAATTGAGATATTTGGCACTCTGTTCATAGCCTATTCCATATTTATCATCATGTGAATTAAGATTACTTTCATTTATTGGTTTATTTGTTTATCTATTTTATGTGTATGATTTTGCCTGCATGTATGTAAGTATACTTGTGTTGTGCAATGCCTCTGGTGTCCAGAAGAAGGTATCAGATTCCCTTGGACCAGAGTTAGAGATTGCTAGCCACAAGATGGGTGCTGGGAATTGAACCTGTGTCCATTACAAGAGCAGCCAATGCTCTTAAGCACTGAGCCATCTCTCCAGCTGCTGACTATGGATGATTTACCTCTCCCACATACATTGTCTGTGTGTATGCTTATTGACTGTATCAAGGCAGCCAATATCAGGAAGGAATATTAGACATCATTGTCCATGGGTATGGAAGACAAAGGGGATGTTTTTTTCTAGCATTACAACCAAGTGAAAGTTAATTTTTTTTTTTTGGCTGGAGGGGGTGAGATTACCATATGTTAACATTCTTAAATAATGCTGCATGCATCAAACTGTATCTCCTCAAAAGATATGTTGAAGTCCAAACCTTTGCTACCTGAGAATCAGATTATATTTAGAAACTGGATAATTACAGATAAGAATTGCTGAGGTCATACTGAAGTAAAGTGGGGTGGTAATCCAGGTTATGAATCATAAATGAGAAGAGGCATGAAAGGAAACAGGAAGAACGTCATGTGAGGATGGGCAGAGAGACTGCTGTAACATGTCTTTGTCCTGGAACTCCGAGGACTGCTTGTGTTTTAGAAAGTGCCAGCCTTTCCTATGATAATTAGGTTTCAGTTGTTCGGCCTGCAGAAATCAAGGAGAACAGATTTTGTTGTTTCAGGACATTGTTATAGCACACACACACACACACACACACACACACACACACACACCCCAGAAGAAAACTAATACAAATGTCAGTGATAATATACTACTTCTATCGCCTTAGATAAACTAATTTCATCAAATTTTAGCAAAGATTTATACATTTGTAAATATTTATCAGTTATAAAAGCAAATATATTTCCAAATCTGCTAGATTTCCTTTTTGACTGAAGTGTCACCTTGGATTTGGATGGGAAGACTAAAGGCAGGTTAGCACTGCGATTATTGACTAGGTCAGTTGAGGGCATGCTGCAGTACATTGGTGTTTAAGGAGACAGGCTGTGAATGGACACCCTAATATTTATAGCATGGTATCCTATCCTCACCAACCACAACCACGGTATGAAGCTACAGACAAACTTAGCTTGTCTAGCTTTTCCTCTATTCTATTGTGTCAGCCAGTTTTCTATTACTGTATCAGAATACGTATTGCAGTAAACTTAAAAAGAAGGAAAGTTCATTTTGACTCACCTTTTCAATGTTTGGTTGGTTGTTCCTTGCTTTTGGTGAGGGACCTTCCTTTTGGTGAGTCAGCCCATGTAGAAGAGAGTAGACAGAGGACCAGATCTGCTCCCAGCAGCTAGAGGACCAACTCCCAGCAGCTACAAAACGAAACAAAAGAGCAGCTTCGATTTCAGCATCTTCTCAGACACAAGTACAGTGACTTACCATTCTCCTGTAAAACCCAAGTCTTAATGTTTTGGTCTACTTCCAATAGCTCCATAAGCCTGGGTAACAAGCCTTGAACATGCTATATGCAAATGATTTTCATTTCTACTCTAGCTCTTAACCCCAGATATCCATACTGTGAACTGGATAAATCAGGCTTTTGGCTGAAATTGCCACCTTCATGTCACATGGAAGCATTCCATGAGGTCTAGTAGGCAAGGACAAATATTCAGATGTCAAAGAGAATGATTTCCCACAGAAGGTACTAAAGTTTATAAAGGGCTGGTGTCTAACATTAAATGAACAGGACATTTAAAAAAAAAAAAAAGAAGGAAATGTAAATAACCAAATGCTTCTTTAGGTTTTGTCTTCTGCTCTGGTGGCCAGTATTGACCAGCAAACACCACTTGCCCCATAACGTTCTCCACACTTCAAATACCTAGGATGCCTATTATGCATTCCCAGCCTGTCAGCTTTGGCTGAATTACAGAGTGCTCAATTATGCGCTAATCGAATAGCTGCCCAATGCAGGCCACGTAATGACTTCCTGATTATCTGCCTTTAAATGATGAATGAAATGAATATGTAACATTCTGTTCAAATATAGCATACTTAGCATGCCAAATGAAAACTGATTTTCTGCTCCTCTCTCTGAAAAACGTATATTTTATTGTAATTCAGTTCAATGACTGTTCGGTTGCTTGTTTTCTAGTCATCAAGATAAACATTGAATGAGCTATCTAGGAGAACATTAGTCTTCATTTTTGCTTCCCAACAGATGTTAAAGGTGTTAAGTATTGTTTAGATTATTTGGTTCTTCTCTTTACATCATCTCATTGGGAGAAAAGTGAGGAAGGTCATGTTTTTATGAATAATTGTTGGAAATATTCCAATCATTGGGGAAAATTTCCCTCAAATCAAACCAGAAGCACAGTATTATAAGTATATTGCAAATATAAAGATATTAAGATAAGAATAAATCATTTTTGTCTAATACGCTTTTTATAAAACAGAATATGTGTTGTGAGCACTAAAACGTATCTGACTACAAACTTGATTTTGTGTATATGCTATAATAATAATATGCATTGATATCAAAGATTATTAGATTAACTTTTTTAGCTGGAGTTACCTTCCATATAATAATTTCAAGAACAATCCCAAGAAATTATGTGGGGAAATTCATTGTATGTAATATCTATTTAGAAGAAGTCATGTTTCGGATTCACTAGAGAAGGAGAGACAGGTAGTGAGGGCGGGACTGCAGGAAGGATGTCATTACTGCCCCTGCTTAACAATGTTTAACATTGCAAAATGAAACTGGCACTTGAGCAGTGATTTTAGAAAAGCTTTCATATAATAAATATCCTGGATATTTTCTCCAAAATACATGATGAATCTCAAGATCATTCCATAATATTCTTGGGAGGCCAAGCCTCTCCTAAGTATGATTTGTGATTTGCAGCTGGAATACAGCTCTCTAAGCCCACACCTAGCTACCAGCGTGTTTAACCATATAGACCATTCTCCATCCAGATCCATTGTCAAGGTTTTGGGGATTTCAGGAGAATCTCTCCCTTTTTGTCTTTGGATTCACAGCCATTTCCCATCTCATTTGTGGCTAGCACAGTTCAAGTGTAAAATGTGCTATTGACTTCAAAAAAGCCCTAACATGGCTTCTGATTCCACAGACCAATTGGGAACTTCTACTCAGGGATCCAGTCTCTCTTTAGCAAATCTAGTGCCTTCTCAGGTTATCTCCTCGATTCAGTAAGTGCCCACTGAGAAGTTAAATCTAGGCTAGAACTTTTGGGCTTTCCGAGATCACCATATCTCCAAGTTACAAAGGGATTGAGAAAATATCACATTTTACTCTGGTGTGTAACTTTAATTCTATTCAGGTAATACAATGAATAGACTGTTCATGAAACACATAGATATACGCTTTGTGATCAACAAGAATATATTGGCCTTCTGCTTCCTGATGAGAAACAGTACAGTGAATAGTGGATGGGTTTTCTCCAGCCTGTTACTAGAAGAAGAGGGCAAATTGAAATTGGTCAGCACAATGTTTCCTCCTGGAATTACTTCCTGTAGGTGCAGGTCTTTATTTCTGTGTACTTCTTGCATTTGGTATAGAAAACACATCTTATGACTCTAAGCTTCTCTTTTGAGTAAAATCATACTCAGCCACTGCTTACTAAGCTAAATGAAGGTGGAATGAAAGAAATCATTTCCTAGCAGCATTTAGCTGCATGCAGCTCCACAGCTGAGATGTGAAACTCCTGTAATATGAACATATGACCTTGAGGCTGAAGTGTCTGTTGATCAAGTACTAATTACATGAGGAAAACTTTCTATTTTTCATCTCACAAATGCTTTGAGAAATTTGTTGACTCCAACAAATACAGCCGTCTAGCTCACACTATGTGAATGTCCATCTTAAGTGCTATGTCATTTTCTTAAATCTACCCCTGGAATCCAGAGTTGCCACTGACAGGAGTAGGTTCTTCTTCTGACAGTGTGATAGCTACTGCCATATCATGCTTTGGAGCACATTATCTATATTGTTATGAAAATCCATATAGTCTCCGATTTCTGCCTTCCTCCAGTCTTCATATGTATTACCCTGACAATGTTCTGATTTCAAAAAAATGTCATTGAGTTCACTTGTTTCCATCTCAGCACCTTTCCACAGTTTTATACTTTGCTTACTACTACAGCTCCTCTATGTGTGTGTGTAGGGGATGAGGTTAGGAAATTGCTCAGTAAGCCTCTCCTTACATCACTTCCTTTTACCTTATTTCTTCCTCTTTCTAAGGCCTTTGCATTTATTTTGTCTCAAATATGTGAGAATGCATGATCTTCTTTAAGCTGAAATTGTAGAAAGCTTTTCATCTTATATTCTATCAAACCCAGGAAATATTTTTTGAATTTCATATATGAGTATTATATTTGCATCATTCCACCCCTTTCAGTCCCCACAAATCTTCCCACACCCTCCTCTCACAATTTCTTTTCCTCTATTTTGGTTATAATTGTTATGTATACACATACATACATATATATGTATATCTGCATATATATATATATATATATATATATATATATATATATGTAATCGCATTTTGCACGGTGGTAACTATGTTTTTAGGCGCTGCTTTAAATGTCTTTTTATATTTTTGTTTCATTAGAATTTTCAATGACAAATTTGAAATTAAAAGCCCAAGAACTCTGGTCAAGAAACAGAACATAGCAAAAGAGGTGGCTGGGATGGAGTCAAGAACCAAGTCCTTCCTTCCCATCCTGCAGTAGCAGGACTTTGGTGCCAGAATGCAGTCTTTAAAAAAAAATTGTTTTTGGCAGATCTATTTTTATTTTATATGTGTGAGTGTTTCACTGACATGTATGTAAGGGCACCACATGCATACAATGCTCACAGACATGAGAAGAGGGTGCTGGATCCCCTGGAATGGGAGTTATGGACAGTTGTAAGCCACCATATATGCTGGGTACTGAACACAGTTCAGAGTACTCTCTGTATAGGTAGAGCGTACTCTTAACCACTGAGCCACCTCTCAAGCCCTACCCCTCTGGCCCATGCAGTGTTGAAGGGAGTCCTATCATTTGCGTTCTGCATGAGCAACGTCATGGTACTCAAGATGTACTCTTGAAAGAGGGTCTATTCTTGCATCCTACCTGAGCAGGGCTGTGCTGCCCCCAGTACAGTTCTGAAGGAGGTCCAATCCTGTATCCTCTATGAGCAGGGCCACACACCCCGGGAGGGGGGTGTCATGCCTTTAAATTTTGAATCCTAGAAGCTTCATTTTCTTCACTCTACTTCAGGCACGGAAGGATGAGTCCCATGTTTTTTTTTTTTTTTTTTTTTTTTTTTCCCAGATCAGAGTTTCCTTAGTCGCTCTCAGATTCAGAAGGAAGACACTTTGTTATTTTGCCTTAATATTTGGGCTTTACCTGGTGGCCCTGTTGGAATTCTCAGTGGCATGATAACAAGTTTAAAATCAGACAATGTTTTAGCAAAGGCCAGGTGTTCAAAGTATAGTAAACAGCTCCCTAAAGATTAAAAAATGAATATTTAACCAGATGACTACATTTGATTTCCTTCATTCATTTTTTATTATTTCAGTGAAAACCTTGAAGGAAGTCTCATTGACAGGGTTTTAATGTCTTCTGGTAAATGAAAGCTGTCAGTCAAATGGAGTTAGTATTTCTTTACAGTGGCATTGGGTAAATTCTGGTGACCAGTAATTCTCTTCATCATTATGACTCGCAATTCTGTACAGATTGTTCATCAAAAAAAGAGCACAATTTGTCCTAAGAGGCTGATAATTATGATGAAAATAGTTGTATCAATTAGGTTCTGTTTACAAAGGTCCTAGCAATTTTTTTAAGGAGTGAAGAAAAACTCATCTGTAAAAGTGTTGGGTGCTTAATTATTTTTATTTTCCATTTTGGGGCCAAAGAAACCATAGTGTCCATCAAAATAACATTCTATGGAGTGAATTTTAGGACCCTTCTTGAAAAGCTGGATTCAAAATCAAAGCACTTGGGGGCTGAAACTTACTAAAAATTGTCATTTATTACCAGGTGTGGTGGTGCATGCCTTTAATCTCAGTACTAAGGAAGCGGAGGCAGGGAGATCTCTGTGGGACTGAAGCTAGCCTGGTCCACATAATAAGATACAGGTCATGTGGGGCTACAAGGAGACCCTGCCAAAAATATATATATAAGTAGGAGCTACTACAGCTACCTTGGAAATGAAGGCTGAAACACCTGCCTTCCCATTTGTACTTAGTATGATGTGGGTTGAATGAGGAACATTTGAGAGCTCTGACATCAGATTTTGCTAAGCAGGTATTTTCCAGTTACCATACATAATTAACAGTTTTCATCTGATTGCTTTTTGGAACTTGGAGGACAGTCCCAAAGTAATTCAGAAAGCTTCAGAAATCAGTGAGTTGCATGCACAAGTGTCTATTCCTAAACAGCGCTCTGTCAGCTCCCAAGCTTATGCTTGGAGAAGCCACAAATGCAATCCCCTTGTCCTTTTAAACTTGTGATGCCAAGATTCAAGGGAATTCACAAGTATGGTAGTCTTATATGTTGTAAATTCTTTGCAATTCTTGTAGAAGCTTGGTCCCAATACAAAAGCATACGTGGGAGAGAGTTAATAGGATATAAAGTGTCCTGTTTGGGAGACTCAAGGTGCTTTCATAGAGCTGAATTCGGCCCACGTTTAAGACAAATGATGGCTTCCGCTTGTCTTTCTCTAAATGATAACATGAAATGAAGACTTTCCTGGCCTAAAAAGTCAATAAATAGTTTGCATGGTCTTTGGGAGGAAAGCAAAATGGTTCAACGGAGAAACAGTTTTGGAGATGTTGTGGTTTGTTTTGTTTCTAAACATTTTATCTTCCCTCCATATTGTGTTTGGTAATGGCTCTGGTGAGAGACATTTCCATTCAGAATCTGCTCAAACCCTCAAGGAACCAGCAACAAAGACTGAAGAAAAACTGGCTTTGTCAGGTTAATCTAGGATTTCCCAACTGGGCTTAGATCAAAAAAGAAACCCAAGTTTTCCGAGTGAACGGGGATCTTGGTTTATTCATATAAAGCTTTTTCGTCACCCACTCTAGCACGATGCTTCAGAAATGTAGAAAGCTGTCACTTCTGAGATAAATCCACTAATCCACCTCTGTCCTTGCTATTCTGTTTTCTGTGGGTAGATCTTTCTGGTGTGTAGATATTTCCTATCACTTATGCTGAGCACTACCTTTGTGTCATAAGCTGATAGCTTTACCTGGTGCTTTTTCTGTCTTCCAGATTCGAGGAAGCCATCCACATAGATCTGCATGATGTTCTGAGAGCAGTCCCAGGTGAAGTGCTTCTGTATGTAATCCCCAGGTATGGCAGCACATGTGGGTGCACACAAGAGTCATTATGCTGTGCCCCCACCCCCATCAGAGCATCTAAGTGGATATGTAGAACAACAGAAGCCTCTTTGGCCAAATGCATAGGAAAGAAAATGTATGTTTGTATAAGGAAAGAAAATGTATGTTTGTATAAAAAAGAGAAACAAAACAAACAACTGCTCTTTGTCCCTTCCAATCTAGAGTGGTTATCTGGATCTCGCATATGCTTTTCATCTAATTTCCCATACCTGTTGGTTTCATGCCTGGGTTGGAAGCTGCTTTCTGATAAAGGCAAGAGTCTATTCTGCTATTCACTGTACAACCTCTACTTGCCTGACATGCATAGAGCTGCTTAAGCAAAGTTACTTACATGACTGAACTAATGTTATGAACTGATCAGAACAAAGAAAACTGAATACATAATATTGATGTAATCTATCATCTATGGCTTCAGTGAGTTGGTTTCACATGTTCATATTTTTTACTAGTGGGACCTTTTTCTTTGGTTTTTATTTGAAGAACAACATGGGTATTCTCTGAAAGAACATGCTATGCCCACTTCCCTTTGCTTTACATTCTGAATAGAGGAAGAAGACCCATGTAGGAGGGAGACCTGATGTGCTGTGAGGCTGCCCAGCTCAGAGCTGGCACTCTAACCCTGAGGGTTCCTCCTGTCATGCCTGCGCTTTAGCTGTAGCGTTAACCAGTTGGTGAATGAGACATTGGAAAAGTTCCAAGCTATAATTAATCATGTGCTTCCCTGGGACTTGACTGTCTCTGCTCTCTTCATGGGTTCCTTTGCTTTATTTAGTAAGCAGTTTGTTTGGGTTTTGTATATCTGACCTTATTTACAATTTTCTTCCATGAAA
Source organism: Rhizomys pruinosus (assembly GCA_009823505.1). Classification (NCBI taxonomy): domain Eukaryota; kingdom Metazoa; phylum Chordata; class Mammalia; order Rodentia; family Spalacidae; genus Rhizomys; species Rhizomys pruinosus. Next base: position 2,542,424 of record VZQC01005070.1, on the reverse strand, counting down.
GAGAAACATGATATAATAACAAGGCAGATTACACATTGTATTAAATTTGTTAAAACTACCTAAGGCAATAAGAAAACCCCCATAACAACACTGTGAAAACTATGAAAAAATCTTTCATCCAAAAGTAATGTATCATTTTTTTATCGGTCACTTTGGTTTTAAAGCAAACACATGGAAATGTCTTAACTTTTAGGCCTGTAACATGAGATTTTTTAATTTTTTTTGGTCTTTTTGAGACAGGGTCTCCCTGTAGCTCCAGCTGTCCTGGAACTTGCTCTGTAGACCAGGCTGGCCTTGAACTCACAAAGATCCGCCTGCCTCTGCCTCCCAAGTGCTAGGATTAAAGGCATGCGCCACCACTCATGGCGAGATATTTATTTTTGTGGGGTTTCATGAACATTTAAATTATTTTTACTTTTCTTTTTATTACAAAATAGATTTGTTGTATGTCACTACAGTTTCTAAAGATTTAATTTCTTTCTGTTCCTGTGTGTGTGTGCACATGTGTGTGTTGTAGTTCATTCCTTTCATTTTGCTTTCCTGTGCTTATACCTACAGAGAGTAAAGTTTATGATAACGCTGATACTTCAACTTTAAAAATGGCATCACCAAGGGATTTTTAGCAACAAGTATGGATGGGCAGGAAAAAGAACAAGCTGAGAAAAAATTAAATAGTTCCCAAAGAGTATTTTACTTTCTGAAATAGAATCCCAAAGGAAACAGCTCTAATGTGAAAAACTTACAATAAGAACTCCTGATATTAGATACATGTAAGGTATAGTCAGAAGACCCAAGGAATTGATGAGTTGCAGGTATTGACCGCTGGTTTTTAAGACAACCCAGGAGTCAAGTCTGAAACAGAGCCCTCTGTTGCATAGATACTTTGGCAGCTTTCGTGTTATTGATCTATTGAAGACAAAGAGGAAATGTTCTGATCGGTATGCTAAGAAGTCTACTTCCTGGGGAAAGGAGTCTTGTGCTGCCTAACTATTACTCCAGTCATGAAGCACACCTAGGAAGACAGAGGTTTGAATTATTAAAGAAACCAAGTTTTCTAGCCTTGAAGCAGAATATTTTCAATATTCTAAAAATTCTACAACATCTTGTTTAGAATACACAGTTTCCCTTCTTTTAGACACACACAGAAAAAAGTGAACGTGTCCAAGAATGAGGAAAGTTAGCCACAGCACTAAAAATATTTCACTGGATATATTATGGCAAAGCTAGAGTTTTAGGCAAATCTAAAGATTTGGTGTTTTCGTATATGTATGGCTGGTTTGCTGTTTGATATTATGTCGATAGCAAAATAATATGTGTAGAAAATTAATGTTAATATTTTCAACCTTTTTGTCTAGATAAGCTGGTTTAATAATAATTAAACTTTCATCTCAATACAAGAAGGCTTTTTAATAAAATATCCTATTTTCTTATTGTGACAGAAATGACTCTTTTTAAACATGAGAATAAAGCACAGGATTTAGCAAAGAGAAATGAGTATTTCAATTTCCTGGAAGGTACTATTGCTAAAGCTAATAGTGAGGATTTTTCAATAATACAAGCTTGAGATATTTCCTCTCTTAACTATTTTTTCTACTTGTACAATTTTTGGAAGGCTATATAACATCTTCAAAGTGTGGTTTCTCAAGCTGTAAGATGGGAATAAAGTTAAAACCCATTTGCTGAGTATCTTATGATGATTAACTCAAACCTTATGAGAAACATATAAAGATATGTCTGAAATAAATACTTGAGTATGTTGAAAGTATATATTGTCCTAATAATGGTTTGGAGGGAACTGTGGAAAAGATAGACATTTATTTGTCTGGAAGGCTATTGAACTTTGTACAGTTGACCAGATGTGTCTATACATACACTTTAATCTCTGTGATGACAAGCCTGTAAATAAATATGATCCCACTTTTCTTTGGGGCAAAGGTCAGTCCTGGCAACACATAAATTCTAAGAAATAGAGGCGGGCTGGGCATGGTGGCGCAAGCCTTTAGTCCTAGCACTTGGGAGGCAGAGGCAGGTGGATCTCTGTGAGTTCAAGGCCAGCATGGTCTATGGAGTGAGTTCCAGGACAGCTGGGGCTACAGGGAGACCCTGTCTAGAAAAGACAAAAAAAAAAAAAAAAAAAGAGTAAAACTTAAAAAAAAATAAATAGAGGCATGACAATGTCTTCTTTCTACTTTAGCTGGTAACTTCATTAGTGCTTGCTAATGAGAAAAGCTTACATCGGAAGTTAGAAGCCAGCCAGATGCTAGCCTCAGGTGAGACATAAGCAAGGCAAAGTGAGGAAACAATGGTCCAGGTCTAATCCTGGTAGTGGTTAACCCAGTGATGAGAATCAGGGGTTGTAAGAGAGGTGTATCATAGAGACGAGACTATGAATTGTACAGCTGGAATGAATTAGCAGTGTGTTCTTTGACATTAATGGACTATCAGTAGAAGGGGTTCCTTTAGTGTTGAAGCAAGTCAAGCGAATATTCTGAATCAGCATTTTTTAGGCTGGTAACAGAAATTACTCCCTATAAAGCCATGATCACATGACATGCACACATTTGTCTGATGGCATGGTGGGCTCGTGGTGTTAATGTAGTTCAACTCAAAGTTCTTGTTTGAAGCTAAATATACACTGATTTGCCCATGAATTCTCTAGGTCTTATATTAACAAATATTTCAGTTCATATTTGGGATTGGTTTACTTGTTTCTTTTTTATTTGTATGTTCATTCATACATTATTTACTTTGGGTTAGCTAAAATTATCATTTGATAGCCTTTTTTCGGACACATTTTCCATTTCCACCTTAGCATATTGAACTATTTGCTCCATTAGATTTCCTTTTTCCCTTGTAGTCAAGACAGAGATGTTGTGTTTATTTAAGACATTTGATCCTTGACGATACTTCTGTATTCCTACTATACTGCTTGTCCAGTACAAACTAGTTCTCTACCCAACATTCAGAAACACCGTTGCTAAGCATGCATCCAAATGTGTTCTCCACTTAGATCCTTCCTCTGCCCTTCCTTAGTTTCAGAAGAAACTCTGAATGCTTTATTCTGCACCACTTTGTGGCTGTCAATACTCCAACCCCTTGGCACACTTCACCATTTTTATTAGCTAGCAAAAAACCTCTTTATCTCCCTGGGACATTATAATCCTTTTCTCAACTTCACATTTTGTGACTCTGACTTTTTCACTTATGTTTCCCAAAATGAATTTTCTCTCATCTGTGGGTTATCCCATTTATTCCCACAGTGAGCCATGGAGAAAACACATGCAGGAAAGGACAGCACAGGGACACACGGTAAAGGTATCCAAATACAGAGAGAGCTTTATTCCAAAAATGGCCATCTTACGTGGCCAGTGTGACCCATATCCCAGGGCCAAATCCTAACCCTTTGCATCACTACATCCCCACAGTGAGCCATGTAGAAAACATTCCCCAAAACAAAGGCTGTTTGCCTAAAAATTGGGGTACACACAAGTGGGCATTAAGACCCTGCTGTTGAAGACCTGGTGTGAGAACAGAAAGGACATAGAAACCACACTTGCAAGTAGACAGTAGGTCTCTGAAATGCCAGACACCATTACCAAAGGCCACTGGAAAGAAAAAAAAATATTGGTCTCATCGAGTCAAGCAAGACTCATTACTACTGTACACATGCCTGGAAGACCCTGTACAGATAGTGGCAGCCAAAATTATTCCAAATATAACTGACTATTGGCCCACTCCTTTGGGGGGGATAACATATGGCTGGTATTAAACCTCTAGTAATTAAAAAAGTATAAGAAAACCATAGTCTGACAAAGCATTGATTTCCAGAATATATAAACTACTCAAAAAACAAAGAAGAAAAAAAAAAAATGACTGACTCAAAAGATGGAGCAAATGAACTGAACAGAGACTTCACAAGTGAGGAATTAGATGGCTGAGAAACTTCTTAAAAAGTGTTCATCCTCACTAATAATTAAGGAAATGCAAATTAAAACCACTTTAAGATATCATCTCACTCCAATAAGAATGGCTAGGATCAAGAAAACAAATGATACCGAGTGCTGGAGAGGTTATAGGGAAAGGGGAACACTAATCCACTGCTGGTGGGTATGTAAACTTGTACAACCACTATGGAAAGCAGTGCGGAGAACCCTTAAAAGACTCAAGATGAGCTTGCCACCTGACCCAGTCATACCACTCCTGGGTATATACCCACAAGACTCATCTTACCTCAGAGATACATGCACAGCCATGTTTACTGCAGCTCTCTTCACAATAGCGAAGAGCTGGAACCAACACAAGTGTCCCTCAACTGACGATTGGATAGAGAAAATGTGGTACATCTATACCATGGAGTTCTATGCAGTGGTAAAGAAAGATGACATCATGAAATTTGCAGGTAAATGGATGGAACTAGAAGATATTATATTAAGTGAAGTAACACAGTCCCAGAAAAAACAAATGATGAATGGTAACCCTCATCTGTGGATGCTAGCACCAATTACCTAGTTGTAAGGCAAACTGAGCAACGTTAATATTATATTCCTCGTGATCTGAAAACAACTGTGCTCTTATATTGTGAATCCCTTAACAGGTTCTAGAACAAACCTACCATTTATTTTCAGAGTTAGGAATTTTTGGTATATGGGTGGAGGGTATGTATGCATATTTTGGAATAATATAAAATCAAAAGAATGAGGAAAAAAATAGTTCGTGGACTGAGCTACTACTGGGGTTTCAGCCTCCTCATAGGCTCCCATTGTTGGACTACCCAGGCTCTATCAGGGAGACCAGTACAGGAAGATCAAGACAGAACGCAGTGCTTGCTGGACCTCATTTGGTGACCATGGGAAGGAAAAACCCCAGTGTGGAGCACAAGGGGAGAACTGATAGGCTTGCCAAGGAGGAGGCTTCTAACATGACATCTTTCAGCCTAATAAAAAAATTATAAGCTGAAGATGCTAAAACCTATGATATATGTGGCATGCATATATGCATATTTTGGAGTGATGCAAATTGGAAGGAACAACAACAACAAAAAGACTTGGTCAAAGAACTGACCAAAATGGTGAACGTTTGCTTGAAACAGTAAACTTCTACATCATGAATTTTGAGAGAGACTGAGAAAAAGATGAAAAACATGTTTGGCAGAATGCATGAGCTTTGGTGGGGTGCGGGGGGTAGAGATGGGGGCACGGGTCTAGATTTGACTTGAAATTTTGTGTGAAACGCACAAAGCTTCAATAAAAATTGGCTTTGGGGAAAAAACAAAGAAAACCATAGTAAGTAGACTAATATGCCATCTAAATATTTGTGTCTATGCCCACAGAGTAACTTGTCATGATAATCAATGCCACTTAAATGACTTTGCTATCTCACTGTTTGTGCTTGTTGGTAGGACTAAAAAGTGAATTCCTAAATAAGTGCCAACCCATGGAAACAGCCTGTCCAGACCAGAGCTCAGAGTGACACCTCAAAGAAAAATAGAGTGTTTTGCTTCTCACCCACTTCTGCCCCTCATCCCCTGAGGCCCAGGGATCAGATGAGGAAGGGGGGGTGGTAGAATATAAGGGCTGAGGAGATGGGGTAATTCTTGATATTTCAATAAAAATATGGACTGGACTCTTATTTGACCAACATGCTTGTGCATACAAGATTCTCCAATTGGACTCTGGAGACCTTAGGTCCAAAATTTGGGTATAGACACTTACTAATTGGTTTTGCATTAATGTTACTTACCTTTATTGCTTATGTTTGACAATTGGTACACTTCATGGTTGGGTTTTTGGATATTATTTGGCCTTAGTGTAAAAAATAAAAATCTCAGTTCTGACCTGCCTCCCTGTCCCCTCCTGGCACTCAAGACAGGCTTGAGCAGCTGGCTATTGAAAACTCAGTTTCATTTGTGTTGTTAGCCTCTCCCAGGGGCTCACCTGCCTCTCAGAAAAAAAATAAAATTTAAAGTGTGAGATGTGGGAAAATTTAATTAAGTTGACTAGCATTGTAACCAATGGGACCTCCCTGGCCACACTCATAGGGTGAGATGTAGTGATGCAAAGGGTCAGGATTTGGCCCTGGGATATGAGTCACACTGTCTAGATAAGACAGCCAGCTTTAGAATAAAGCTCTCTGTATTTGTTTTTTTATTTTTTTTTTTATTATTTATTTTTGTATGTGTATGAATGTATTGTTTGCATGCAGGTCTGTGCACCCATGTCATTATTTTTGTATGTGTATGAATGTATTGTTTGCATGCAGGTCTGTGCACCCGTGTCGTGCAATGCCGCGGAGGTCAGAAGAGGGTCTCAGATTCCCCTGGAACTGGAGTTCTCCTGGAATTGGAGTTACAGACGGTTCTTAGCAGCCATGTGGGTGCTGGGGATCGAACCCGGATCCTCTGCAAGAGCGTCGGTGCTCTTAACCGCTAGGCTATCTCTCCAGCCCCCAGCTCTCTGTATTTGTATACCTTACGATGTGTTCATGTGCTGTGCTTTCCTGTGCATGTTTTCTACGTGGCTCACTGAGGGAATAAATGGGACTACCCACACTCGTCCTATATTTAGATCTCACCTCATTTATCACCAACCTAAAAAAATGTTGAATAACCAATATTATACTGTCATCTCTCCATTTGTTATATCTACAAAAGCATTTACCACAACATGCTGTTTTGTTTATTGATTTAGTAACTGAAACATGTCCTCTTGATAACATAAGCTCTATGAATGGTGGTTTCTGTCTTGATTGAGACTATCTCCATGATCACAAAAAGGCTTGGCCATTGGAAGATGCTCAGTATTTAACCAATGAATGAACGAGGGACTCCCTTGTAATGGCTCTTGATCTTTTCTCATGCTTTGAATTATTCTGTGTACCATGAAAGCTTATCTTATGAAAAAACCTCTAAGTTCTCCATGACAGGGTCTACTAATGTGCTGCTGCCCTCCTTGGTGTATTCCTGGAATACTATGTGTGGCAGGATTTTAGAATTCTTTCTACCCATGAAGAGGATGTTCACTGTCCAGCTTAGATAACAGGAAATACTGGTGTCATAGGCATGGCATTTCCATAATTTGACAAAAAGACACACTTTCAAAATGTTTTTCAAAGTTACTTTGTAAGTTCCTTGATTATGCTGCGCTGTATTTAGCTAAAGAATCCTTGCTACCTTCCCATTCTCAAAATCCCCCCTCTTTTTCCTCCTTCTCCTCCTCCTTTTCTTCTTCCTCCTCTTCTTCCTCCTCTTCTTCCTCCTCCTCCCCTTCCTACTCATCCTCTTTCTCCTCCTTCTCCTCTTCTTCCTCCTTCTCCTCCTCCTCTTCTTCTTCCTCCTCTTCTTCCTCCTCCTCTTCCTCCTCCTCCCCGTCCTACTCATCCTTTCTCCTCCTTTTCCTCTTCTTCCTCCTTCTCCTTTTCCTCTTCCTCCCCCTCCTCCCTCTCCTCTTCCTCTTCTTTTTCTTCCCCTCCTCCCCTTCTCCCCCTTCTCCTCCTCTTCCTTCTCCTCCTCCTCTTCTTCTTCCTCCTCTTCTTCCTCCTCTTCCTCCTCTTCTTCCTCTTCTTCCTCCTCCTCCCCTTCCTACTCCTCCTCTTTCTCCTCTTCTTCCTCCTTCTCCTTTTCCTCTTCCTCACCCTCCTCCCTCTCCTCTTCCTCTTCCTTTTCTTCCCCTCCTCCTCCTCCTTCTCCCCTCCTCTTTTTCTCCTCCTCCTCTTCTTCCTCCTCCTATTCTTTCTCCTCCTCCCCCTCCTCCTCCCCTTGTTCCTCTTAGTCCCCCTCCTCCTCTTCCTTTTCTTCCCCTTCCTCTTCCTCATCCTCTTCTTCTTTCTCCTCCTCTCCCTCCTTCTTCCTCCCCCCTCTTCCTTCTCTTTTTTGTCCTCCCCCATCTCCTCCTCCACATAACTCCCTTGCACAAGCTTTCCTTAACAGCCTGCTTCTGACCTTCATCCTCTGTATTCTTGCCTCCTGCCCCATACTACGCTGGCTGTTCTATCATACACCTTTATGCCTTCCCAATCGCCAGCCCAGGTTTACACTTCACAACACTAGGGACTATTGGCATCATACACATATCCGTTTGCACCTTGCATCTGTCTCTCTGGTTTGTATTGTCTTGTGAGGGCACAAGAATGTGTCTGCCTTTGTTCTCCCAGCACAATTCCCATATAAAGCTGGAATCTTAGCACTTGCCTTAGAGACTCCTTGCTTACTTCACGTTACCTTCACCACGAAGTACCAAGTTTATGTCAGTATGTAGCCTTCTAACATTATCCTCAATGATGTGAATGTGTTCTTACTTCTGACATTGTGTGTTATGGAGCTGACAGACTCCCCAAAGATAAAACCACTTTAATCTATCTTAAAAGTGATTATGAACAAGCTAGACAGGTAAGGTAAGGTAATAGATACTTGCACTACATAACAACAGGTGAGATTTTAGTGAGAACCAGAAAGTTGGTAGAAACTATTGGAAGCATTACTTAAATAATTTGACTCACATTATTATTTTTTAATGTCTTATATCTTGGACATTAGCAGTTAAGACTTTCTGTATCTTAATAGTAAAAAAAAATCATAAATAATTTTTCAGTTGCCTCATGCTTATTATATTTCCCCTTCCCCAAGATATTTAAAATATAAAAATACCTAGCTGATTTTGCTATATTTTTAAAAAGTAGATTCCATAAAGCTCCTTCCCACTTGTTAAAAAGTGAATATATGAATCTGAGCAAGCTACTTACACTTTCAGAGCCAGCCACTTATATTTATGACCTTGAGGTTGCCTTTGATCCTAAATCAGCTTTTAATTACCATTGTAGTTACACTGGGTGAAAAAAAAATGATTCTATTATTTCCAGAACACAGCAAGGATGTGACCAGTACTATCTCATGAGTACAGTTATTTTAAGGCTTTTATTACTAATTATAGTTGGTTTATTATAATTCATTGTTCACTAGCCTTCTAGGCTATTTACTTAAGGTTCTATTCAGCATTATAGCTGCTTCTGCAGTTGCTATTCCTCTGAGATTCCATGACTTCCTGAGAGTTACAGGGCTCCTGTTTGGAAGAGGGTATAATTGGGCTCAAGGCAGGCACTTAACTTGGTGTCCCTTGAAAGGTGGTACAAGAATGTGCATTATCCCTAGTTCAAAGAGGTGACTAATGTAAATGCAATGGTAGACATGCACTTTAAACAGTTTGCAAAGACTTCACAGCACAGAATCCATTCGTATACTCAGTGAGGTACAGATCTGTGTTTGGTTTCCCCTCTGTATGAGATGCCCACCTCATAAAGAAAGGTTTCTGATTGCTCTGTCCCAAGTCAGGTTTCATTTTCTGTTATTGCATTTGACAAACACTGTGTCTTGAAGGTTTTTATTGAAATTATTGATTTCGAAAGCATTACTGACTACCTAGGAACAGATTTTTGCAAATTAATCAATATCTAATATCAGGCCATACTAGATAGCTTCACTTGTCAATATGATACACCTGAGAAGAGGGAACCTCAACTGGGGAAATTCCTCTCTGTGATTAGCTTGCGGACATATCTAGGGGGCATTTGAAAAAAGCTGTTGAGTGATGTGGAAGGACTCAGATCAATGTGGGTGGTACTAGTGCTGGGCAGGTGGTCTCAGGTTATATAAGAAAGCAGGTAGGGAAAAGGCCCGGTGATGAAGCCAGCAAGCAGTGTTCCTCCTTGGTCTGTTCTCCAGTTGCTGCCTCCAGGTTCCTATCTTGATTTCCTGCCATGACTTCTCTCAAAGATGGAATGTGCTTTGAAAGTATAAGGGGGGGGGGGCAAACATTTTGCTTCTCAAGTTAGTCTGGGTTAGTGTTTTATCAGAACAGTCGGATCCAAAGGAGGCCACAAGTGGTAAAGAAAGAAAGCATTCAACCTCTTTCTGTAAGCAGAAGAGAAGTGGCTGAATGGAATTTTGCAACATTTTGATGCATAAGCAACTAATTTTCTAGGGTAGTCATGTAACAGGATCATCCAACAAGTCTGAGATACAGAGTCTGAAAGGGTGTAAGAGCAACTGTAACATCCCATGAACTGAAGACAGTGCTCAAAATGTTGTAGGCACTTAGGACTATCAGATTGTTTTCCACTCATTCTATACAAGGACAGATATTTTGGTACACTCCCCAAACTTTAAACTTTACACTTTGCAATGAAAAACTTGTGCATGCTTTATTCCACTAATCAACCCTTTAAGAATACTTAGGCAAGGATATTTAAAATGGTTTTATTTGACGTCTATAGGTCCCTGATAGAAATCTTCAAATGCTAGGTAGCTGATATTTGGATTATATATTTATTATTCAACTAGATCAAGTACAAATCACATTTTCCAAGAACATGCATTTATTGCACAGATTATTGTATACCTCTGTCTATACTAAAGTCCCCTAATGTAACTTAACAGGCATTATAAAAGAGCAGCCGATCTCTCACTCCCTACTGCAATACATGCTGACCTAGATTTAGTAATGTTGCCTCAGGGTTGTAGTGGGCGAAGAGACACCTTAATATAGAGCCACCCCACACACTAGAACACACCACCAACCATATCAAGCCAGAGAAGACAGTGTTATGAAATTGCCCATCAAAGAAGACACACAGACACAAAGCATTGCCAAAAGAATCTCTTTATAGCCAGGCAGCCACTACACAGGGTGTGCAGTCCCAGATGCATTCCCCAGCTCTTCTCAGGGTAAGATTTATACAGAAAACCCAGATCCTTCTTAGCTCAGGGGTGGAAATTTCCCAATTTCAGGTGTGAAAAGCCCCCCAATGGTTTCTTTTCTTCAAGAGCAAGCCAATTGGAAAGTACAGAAGCCATAAAATCAGCAGTTAGCAAGAAAGATCAGGCACATGTTGACCTGTTCCCAAACCCACATCCCCCATACTTTGCTTCTACTTTCAATTGGTGACCTTTGCTGAGGCCTTAACACGACATTACTATGGTCAGTCCTGAGGTGGATGCCCCTACAACTAGACACGTCACCTCACCAGAATCAGCTGAGTCATTCCATGAAACTGGTAATTCACTCATCCTTGCTTCTGGGCTTTAACTCTAGAAAACTAGAAAGAGAAGAGGACAGAGGACTCAGAGGGAAAACAATCAACAACAAATGCAGGTTGTCTGCTCTATCCCACAAGCATCCCATTTCAGGACCTAAGTTTGAGGTTTATGGAATGAGAAAGAAAGCAGATAAACCATATTTACAATGGACTGAAATGGCTTTGTCTGATTATGATGTTTTCATTAACTTATTTTATTGAGCTGTTTTTGCCTGACTTTTCCGAGGAGATCTAAGATAGAACAGAGAAACCAAAGAAAAGATTTTAAGTCTAGCTCGATTAACCAATGTGTTCAGTGCGTTTACTTAAAAAAAAAAAAAAAAAAAAAAAACAAGGGTGACTCACAGACAGTTCTATCCTCAGGGAGTCCCACACAGGCGAACAGGTAACTAGAATCTAGGGGGTCTAGATACTGTGAAGACCTCATGAAAATCTTAAGCCTCGTGAGGCTTGTGAGTCACATAGGCCTCTCTGTTCCCTCTACAAGATATCTTAACTGTCTGGTCTTGGGGGGGAGGGGTCTTTCTTTCAAGCCTGCAGAAAATAGCTATACTACATAAAGATAAATGTATGTAATTTAAAATGTACCATTTTTAAATGTGCAATTAGTTCAGTCAGTAGCAAATACCCTTGTACCCTAGTACATCCACTGCTGTCATCTAACATCAGAACTTTAGTCTTATCTTTCCAAACTGAAAATTCATGTCCATTAAAAACTAATTCAGGGACTGGAGAGATGGCTCAACGGTTAAGAGCACAGACTGTTCTGACCCTGGTTTGATACCCAGCACCCACATGGCAGCTAAGAACTGTCTTTAAGCCAGGCTTGGTGGTGCACACCTTTAATCCTAGCCCTCAGGAGGCAGAGGCAGATGGATCTTTGTGAGTTCAAGGCCAGCCTGGCCTACAGTATGAGTTCCAGGCCAGCTGGGGCTGTAGAGAGATCCTGTCTCAAAAAACAAAAAACAAACAAAAACCCTAATTCATACTGTAGGCATTGCCAGCCACCCTGCTCCTTTTCACTGTGATGCCAGTTATGCCACATTTGTGGAATCATCCTGCATTATTTCTTCTGTGACAGACTCATTTCACTTTTAAAACTACTTTTAAGGTTCACCAACATCTCAGTGTGTCCCAGAACATCTTTCCTTGTAGAAGATGTATAATATCATTTCATTGTACATCTATGTCATGCTTTGTTTATCCATCTATCTGGTTACAGATAGATGCTTGGATAGTTTCTATGTTTAGGTTGTGGTAAACAATGGTGCTTATACAGTGTACTAATTTCTGGGACACTTTCTATTTTCAATTCTCTTGGGTACATATCCCAAAGTATAATTGATATATTACATAATGGTTTATGTTTAGTGTTTTGAAGGACCTCTGTATAATTTTCCTGAATAACTATCATTCTGCATTCACCACATCAAGCCTCAAACCTTCCATCATCCCCAAGTCGACTTTGTCAAGTCCTGTTATTTCCTTTTATGTTCTTGCTTCCCTTCTTTCTTTCCCTCCTATATTCCAGCCATTGTAGTGAATAGAGAGATCTTAAGGGTCGTTTGGATTTGCTTGTCTTTAGTGATCAGTGATGGTGTGCCTCTTTTCATGCTTATTGGTCCTTCATGCAGCTTCTTTTGGAAGATGTTATTGAGGTCTTTCCTCCATTTTAATGTTTTTTTTTTAAATTTTGTTTTGTTACTGTTGCTTCTGCTGTTGACTTGTAAGAGTCATTAACATAATCATTTAATATCTTATTGCATATATGATTTGACAGTATTTTCTTCTATTCTTGGAAATGGCTTTCTTGATTCTGTCCTTTGTTGTATTCATGTTATATGTGTGTATGGGAAGTTAATTTTGAGGAATCTAATTTATCTATTTTCTTCTTTTGTTGATTGTGCTTTTGGTGTCATATTTAAGAAATTATTTCCAAACCTAGGATCTCTTATGTCCTCTTCTAGGAGTTTAATACTTTCAGGTCTTATGGTTAGAGATTTGAGTTATGTCAAGTTTATTTTTGTTTATGGCATAAGGTAGGGATCCAACTTCATTCTTTCCATGTAGTTGTCAAACTTCACAAAACCATTTTTATTTATTTATTTTTAATATTAATTTATTTTTATGTGTATGAATGTACTGTTTGCATGTAGTTTGGTGCACCCAGTCATGCAATGCCTCCAAGGTTATATGAGGGTGTCAGATTCCCATGGAACTGGAGTTAAAGACGGTTCTTAGCCATCATGTGGGTGCTGGGGATTGAACCTGGGTCCTCTGCAAGAGCAGTAGGTGCTCTTAACCTCTGAGCCATCTCTCCAGCCCCAAGACCATTTTTTTAAAAGACGGCTCATTACTCATTGAATGATTTTGATGTTCTTGTGAAAAAAAAAAGAATTTGAACATATATGGAAGACTTTATGCCTAGGCACCATTTTCTATTCTGTTGAATTATATGCCTGCTTTTATGTCAATACCACTGTTTTATTAGTAAAATATAAATGAAGAGAATAGTTATGGAATGTTAACATGTCTGTCATGGGGCCGAATAATGGGATTAAGACATTGAACTGTAAGGTGAGTAGCAATGATTCTTTTTCAAGAGCAATTATGCCTAAAAAAAGTAATTTTAATATCCTAAGAATTTAGAACTATGTGTATTGGTCATATTTTCTATACTGAAACTTAAAATCCAACACAAACCTTAGTGACATACAACATTAAACATGTAGCTGGCAAACAGATCTGTAGGTTGACAAGGCGTTGGCAAGCCAAGGCTAGGCTGGTTCAGCTACATGGCTCTGATCCCTGTGTCACTGATTTTCTTAGACCAGAAGGCTAAACATGATGTTCTCATGAGCTGGCAAAAATAGAAGAGGATGAGGAAAAACAAAGAGACCCTTAAAGTGTTGGCTGCCAGGGTGCCATTTCTGCCTTCTGCTTTTGACAGATGGAAACCCATAGCAGAGCCTAAAGCTAAGGGATAAATGTATTCTGTCCTTTTAACCGAAACGCTGAGAAGTCACGTGGCAAAGGAAGTGAGTGAAAGTCACCTAGACCAAGGTCTTTTGCAGCTTTTAAATCAAAAGTTAATTTCTCTTCTTACTCTGTATTTCACTTATGACTTTATGGGAAGGTGAAAACTCAACTCTAGCTTATATTAAGTGTTGAGAGAAGTTTTCTTTTTCTTTTTTGTTTTTTAGACCTGATGTGTCTCTCTTTTGGAATATGACTAGATTCATTTTTTTTTTTTTGGTCTTTTTGAAACAGGGTCTCCCTGTAGCCCCAGCTATCCTGGAGCTCACTCTGTAGACCAGGCTGGCCTTGAACTCACAAAGATCTGCCTGCCTCTGCCTCTCAAGTGCTAGGATTAAAGGTGTGCACCACCATGCCCGGCCGACTAGATTCATTTTAATTAAATGCACAGTTGCTGCTGTTTCACTGTATACATGTTGGGTTTCTTCACTAATTACAATCTATGCAAGATCTGCCTATGCCTTATTAAACAACACTACCACTGGTAAAGAATACTTATAAACCATATACTATGTGCCTAAAAGTGATACAAATATCATGTAATTCTTCAAATGCAATCTGAAGTAGATAACAGAGCCCTCATTCCATAGAAGAGAAATATAGAGGAATTGCTAGACAAAGTTGCACAGCTTTTATACCTGATAGCCAAACCTGAATATCAGATCTATAAGCGACAGTAGATCACTCAGCGTGAATTTACTAAACCTGATTCAGGGCTTAGTAAATTAATTTTAGTGGTGTTTTGTTTTCACTAAAGCTTTGAGTGCTTAGTAAATTCTGAGTGAATGAACAAACGTAATATATAATTTAAGTGATTAAGAAATGCTCTTATTAATTAAAGCATATAAAAATATCTGTTATAAGCTAAAGTCCACACATCTTTCATTGAAATGAATCTATAATTGCATCATCTTCAGATATAATTAAACTTAAAGACTTTAAAAAATGTTTCTGTGGCCATTTCGCACAGCTTTCATTTATTTGGATTCAGAATAAGATATAAGAGTTCTAACATTTATTAGGAAAATAATATGATGAAATAGCATAAGATGATCTGAATGATTAATTTCATATGGCCAGAACACTGTGCAAATTTAAATGATATTAATGCTTTCATTTTTTCATAGTCAATATTTGCATTTCTTAATAGTGAAAATCTGCTAAAAAAAATCAAATGAATTATGATCCCAGGACCATGAGCAAGTATAGATTCTAAAAGAGAATATGAGGCTTAGCTACAGATGTCTTGATCAAGGTCAAATTCTGCACACAGGGATGTGAGAGGTATAACTCACCTGTCCACACATTGTAACATGTTTGAGGGTTAGCAATCATCATACAAGGAACCGGTAAGTATCTAGAGTGGTGCTTTATTTAGAATGACCTTTGTTCTGCAGAGGAGAACCAGCAGCTTGAGATAGGCTTTTAACAGGGTTATTTTTGTGATGTGAATTATTTACGCCATAATGCTATTGGTATTCTTCCTGTTTATCTAAAAACAAAATCAAATCAGTCATCTGGAAAATTTTCCAAATATGAAAATTTCAAAAAAAGCCTATTGAAAACATCAAAAATATGATATTGAGAGGTGATGATGATTATAAAAATCTTCATGGTATCATAGCCTATTGTTATGAAGGAACAGAGCATGGCCAGCAGTTTAGTGCTCTGGGTAGGAATTGCAATTCAAAACAAGTTAACATTTTTCCATATATTGAAAATAAATTGCAAAGTTCATGCCAGAATAGAAATATGTTTTTTTAAATGAACTTGTCTATGAAAATATAGACAGAGGTAATGCCTCACTCCTCTACCAGGTCGCTTACCTTTTCCTTATGGAGTAAGTGCAGTGTCATTGAAATACAGTGTCACTTCATTTTATAAAAATGATGGAGTGCTTCTAACCTTCCTTAGTTTGCAATAGGAAGCAACAAACTTACTAGAATTGTGTCTAAGACAAGTAGTGGCTAAGAAACAGCTGTGATACCTATTTTTGCCTTGTTTCTGTGGTTATTCTTTGTTTCCCAGCGCTTGCTTTTATCATAAAGCACAGGGCATAGGAAAGAGCACAACCTTTTTGACCCAGGGGAACCAATCTCACATGAGGCTCTGGAGCTGGAGTGACATGTTTTATTATGCTAATGTTGAAAGCATGGTCTTGGGGGATCTTTTGAAAATAGCTAAGGCAGAGTTTTAACTCCGCCCATTCAGGTTTTTAGCATTTGTTTTCTCTTTGGCCAGAGAAGGCTTTCTACTTCAGTCCTAATTTAGACAATAACCAAACATCTGGGCTAATTCTCTCTTTTCCTACATCTATCCTTGGAGAGCTCGACTGACCTGCAACTAATCTATATTCTGTTTGTGCTTGTACCAATTTCACGTACATACATTTACGTTTTGAGGATATAGAATTATGTAATACACCTGCTTTTCAAAAGAAGAAACTTCAGTAATTTTCATTTACTCAGTGCCCAGATTTAATAACAGGATCTTCCTTTAAAAGGTCATAAGAGTCCCAGCTAGTTCCTCCATGTCAGGAAATAGTCTACAGACCTCTGCCACTCATCTTCCATACTGAATACCCTTTCTAGATTCGCTAGAATGGTTCATCCTCACTCTGATCTTTGATTCTGATATCAGTCCATAGCTATAATAGAATCTGCATTAAATTTCTTGCTTTTTAATTGTTATTAAACTTTTTCCATGCATCATATATCATTTCTCAATCCAATTTAGAGTCATTTCTCTTTCCAAATGCCCCCCATCACACCTGAGTTTATGCACTCTGCCATACATGTCTTGTATCTTTTTCTGAGTGTTTCCAGATTTTTTTTTTCAAAGCAGAGGCTTATTGTTTTGGGACGAACTTCACTATTTCACTCTTTTTTCCCCAGTTCTTTTGTTGTTGTTGTTGTTCTCTCCAGTTTGTATATATATATATATATATATATATATATATATATATATAACAAATTCATCTATAATATATATGTAATACAAACTGGAGAGAACAACATATATACATATACATATATATACATATATACATATATACATATATATATACATATATACATATATATATGTATATATATGTATATATGTGGAATGGAATTTCTGAACATGAATGCTTTAATTCATAATAATGAAGCTATTTTAATAATGTTTTTATTGATTTTTTGTGTATTTCAGGCATCATTTCCCAGTTCAGTTTAGATATATTCCCTTTTCCCTTCCCCCCACCCCACCCCAGATCATGAATTGTGCCATAAATGTCCTGCATCTTTCACTCTGTCTTTTTTTATATTTAGGAATTCACATTTTCCTCCTAAAATTTTATATTACTCTAAAATATGTCTACATACTTTCCACTCATATACAGTAATTACAGAATCCAAAAGTAAGTGGCGGATTGATTCCAGAGCCAGTTGAGAGATTTACATTGTAACAACATAGTTGCTTTCAGATAAACAGAAATATAACATTGTTCAGCTTGCCTTTCAACTGAGGATTTGGTGTTAGCATACACAAATGAGGGAAACCATTTGCTGCTTCTTTTTCTGAGACTGTGTTACTTCACTTAGCATAATGGCTTCAAGTTCCATACATTTACCTGCAAAGTTCATGATGTCATCTTTCTTTACTGCTGAGTAGTACTCCATTGTGTAGATGTACCACATTTTTGTCCTCCACTCGTCAGTTGAGGGGCATTTGAGTTGGTTTCAGCTCTTTGCTGTTGTGAAGAGAGCTGCAATAAACATAGCTGTGCATGTATCTTTGTGGTAGGATGAGTCTTGTGAGTATATACCCAGGAGTGAAATGGCTTATTTTGAGTCTTTTAAGGGTTCTCCACACTGCTTTCCATAGTGGTTGTACAAGTTTACATTCCTACCAACAATGGTTGAGTGTTCTCCTTTCACCATAACCTCTGGAGCATTTGGTCTCTTTTGTGTTCTTGATCTTCACCAGTCGTATCAGAGTGAAATGATATCTGAGAGTGGTTTTAATTTGCATTTCCTTAATTATTAATGATGTTGAACACTTTTTAAGATGTTTCTTAGCCATCTTTACTTCCTCACTGGTGAAGTGTCTGTTCAGCTCTTTACTCCATCTTTTGAGTAGCTCATTTGTTTTCTTACTTCTTTGTTTTTTGAGTAGTCTATATATTCTTGAGATTAATGCTCTCTCAGATGAATCACTGGTGAAGATTTCCTCCCACTCTATGGGTTTTCTCTTCACTTCCTTGATTGTTTCTTTTTTTTTTAATTTTATTTTTATTTTATTTATGTGTATGAATGTACTGTCTGCATGCAAGTCTGTGCACCCGTGTCGTGCAATGCCGCGGAGGTCAGAAGAGGGTGTCAGATTCCCCTGGAACTGGAGTTCTCCTGGATTTGGAGTTTCAGACGGTTCTCAGCCACCATGTGGGTGCTGGGGATCGAACCCGGGTCCTTAGGGGCTGGAGAGATGGCCTAGCGGTTAAGAGCGCCAACCGCTCTTACAGAGGACCCTGGTTCGATCCCCAGCACCCACATGGTGGCTGAGATCCGTCTGAAACTCCAATTCCAGGAGAACTCCAGTTCCAGGGGAATCCGACACCCTCTTCTGACCTCCGCGGCATTGCACGTCACGGGTGCACAGACCTACATGCAGACAGTACACTCATACACATACAGAAATAAAATTAAAAAAATAAAATAAAAAAGAGCGGTCGGCGCTCTTAACCGCTAGGCCATCTCTCCAGCCCCTCCTTGATTGTTTCTTTTGCTGTACAGAAAGAAGCTTTTGAGTTTGATGAGGTCCCATTTGTCGACTATTGACCTTATTTCCTGTGCAGCTGCTGTCTGACTTAGAAAGCTTTTTCCTACACCTATGTCTTGTAGGTGGTTGCCAACTTTTTATTCTATCACTTTCAGGGTTTCTAGTTTTACACTGAGATCTTTGATCCATTTGGAGTTTATTTTTGTATGAGGTGAGAGGTAGGGATTTAATTTTGTTCTTCTACAAATGCTATAGACCCATCTCATTAATGAACACAGATGCAAAAATTCTCAACAAAATACTTGCAAATCGGACACAGATCCACATCAAAAAGATCATTCATCATGACCAACTTGGATTCATATCAGAGATGCAGGGATGGTTCAACATATGTAAATCAATAAATATCATAAAGCATATAAATGGACTGAAAGACAAAAACCACATGATCATCTCAATTGATGCAGAAAAAGCCTTTGACAAGATCCAGCATCCCTTCATGTTTAAAGTGCTAGAGGGAATAGGTCTGAAGGAAACATTCCTCAACATGACCAAAGCCATATATAGCAAACCCACTGCCAACATCATCCTAAATGGAGAAAAAACTGGAACCATTTCCATTAAAGGCAGGAACCTGGCAATGCTGCCCCTTATGGCCACTCCTCTTTAACATAGTGCTTGAAACACTAGCTAGTGCAATATGACAAGAGATGGAAATTAAAGGAGTACTAATCAGAAAATAAGAAGTTAAACTATCCATCCCTTTTTGCAGATGATATGATAGTTTATCCAAGGGATGCTAAAAACTCCACCAGAAAACTTCTAGAAACAAGTTTCAGTAAAGCGGCAGGATACAAAATTAACCTGGAAAAATCAGTAGCCTTTCTTTACACCAACAATAAAACAAGTGGAGAAGGAATATAAGAAGACCTTCCCACTCACAATAGCCTCAAAAATAATAAAATACCTGGGAACAAACCTGACCAAAGATACCAACAATCTCTACAACAAAAAAATTTAAACCCCTAAAGAAGGAGATTGAAAATGGCATCGAAAGATGGAAAGATCTCCCATATTCATGGATTGGAAAAATAATATAGTAAAAATGTCCATTTTATCCAAATTGATATACAGATTCAACACAATCCCAATGAAAATCCCAATGAGCTTCTTTATAGATTTGGGGGAAAAAATCCTTAAATTCATATGGAAAAACAAGCTAAAGCAACCCTGAGTGAAAAATGCAATACAGGGGGTATTGCTGAACCAGACTTCAAGCTATATTATAGGGCCATAGTCATAAATACAGCCTGGTACTGGCACAAAAACAGACCCATTGACCAATTGAACAAAATTGAAGATCCAAACTTGAGCTCATAGAATTTCAGCTACCTCATATTCAACAAAAGGGCAAAAAAAAAAAAAATCTCGATGGAAGAAAGATAGCATCTTCACCAAATGGTGCTGGCTAAATTGGATCACCATTTGTAGAAGAACAAAATGAAACTATTTTTTAATTAATTTATTTTTATTTTATATGTATGAGTGTTTTGTTTACACTGTGTCCATGCATGCAGTACCCTCAGAGGTCAGGAGAGGGCATCAGAGCCCTTGGTAGTGAAGGTACAAACTGTTGTTAACTGCTATATGGAGGTTGGGAACCAAAACCCTGTCCTCTCCAAGTGCAGCCTCTCTTATTAACCACTGAGCCAGCTCTCCAGTTTCAATAGTGAAATTCTTGATAAAAATTTTAGCTTCATTATAAATAGATCATGACATAATCTCATATAACTTGGCTCTGTTTTTAACAGAAAAAAAATGGACTATATTAGTTTACTACTGCTGAGTAACAAGTGATCATAAATTTAGCAGTTTATGCATATTCTATTATCTCACAGTTTCCCCATGACCAGGTGATGGGTCCTATTAGGATTTCCCAAGGATGCAATAAAGGTATTAACATAGAGTCTGTTTTATCAAATGAGTTTAGTGTTCCTCTGCAAAGCTAATGTTGCTAGGGACAGGACATAGTTCCTTGAAGAACCAGTGTTGTCTTTCATTTTAAGTCTTTTACTTGTATACTCATTTTTAAAGGGATCACTCACTTAGGCCAAGCCCATTCTGGATAATATAAGTTTTCCTTAGATTAAATTCATATGCTTTGGGGCTAGGGTCATGAAGCACATTTGAAAGGTTGTTTGTTTTTTTTCTATATCATATTATGTATCCCAGTTAAAGGCTAGTCTGATCGTGTCCACACTCACTGCCCCCAATCAAGGAAAGAAGATTGTAAACAGACTCATTGGGAGTCATTTCAGAATTTACACACCATGAAGATATACTAAGATAAGCATTGTCTCATGAAATTTCTTATTTTACTATTATTTGAAAATATGTGTAGGCCATCCGTGCACCTCTATGTGTAAAAAGCAAGTCACCATGGAAAATACGTTTTGAACTTTGAGTTAGACTGCAAATCCATTTGAAAATCTGTGGGCTCTTCGACTAATTTCTAATGCCTCTCGTGTTTCACAATTATGGACAATGCTAAGCAGCTTTAGAAATTAATTCCCCAATATTCATTACCAGCTACAGTAATTTTTACATTTTTTATCCAATCAGCAAATTACTATTGAAGTTCCATTATATGCAAGGCTTTGTATTAAATAACAAAGAAAGACTATTGATTTCCTGAGGTCAACATTTGTCATAGAAGGTATCATGTATACCTTAAATAAATCAGTGTAACACCAGTTTAAAAGTGAGGGGAAAGTCTTAAGAAATTTGAAAAAGCAAACAAAGACAATGGTTGATAATTTTAAAATACTTTCATAGCAACATATTTGATAAAAGAACGCATTTTCTTTCTAGCTATCTAAAATATAAGCACGTGTTGAATAAAAGAAGAAATAAGACAAGTTAACTCAAGAGAAAAAGAAAGGAAAAGATTAAAGATGAATTTATAAGGGATCAATGTCTGGAATATGCTTCTCACTCACTGAAAAGAAATGAATTCACTCTACCAAGTAATTAAAATAGAAACATTAAAGAATGTTCAAATATCTAATGCTTTATTTTGTGTCACATTATTATTATTATTATTATTATTATTATTATATCATTTTTGTCTTTTGAGACAGGGTCTCCCTGTAGCTCTGGCTGGCTTGGAACTCGTTATGTAGACCAGGCAGGGCTTCAACTCACAAAAATCCGCCTGCTTCTGCCTTCCAAGTGCTAGGATTAAAGGTGTGAGCCACCATGCCCAGGTTGTGTTACTTTATTATTAGCCTGAAGAAACTTCGATTCTGTGAGACATGGACTACCACGCACGCATGCACATGGCTATCATTGATACTTGAGTCTCTCTGCATGTGCCGAATCGCCAGTTTGTTGGAAACAAGCTGTGACTACTCCCCACATCAAGCAAGGATTCATCTCTCATCTGTCACTGACACCAAACAGGAGCCAGTGGCCATGAGAAGATCATACACATTATACTTTGATTATTTTTGGACCTGCAGAATTCCTAAATTGCTCATAAATGAGTGTCAATCCCCCTTACTCAAAGTGTATTTTGATCGACCATTTTCATTGTGATATATGAACCATTCTTAATGTGCTGGAATTCCATTATGCTTCAAAGTTCAGAGGAAATTTTAATCCCTTACATGTCTTCTTCTAATATGTTCCGCATCATCTCTGGCTGTTTTGTCTTCAAATCAAAGAATGGCTTACAAAACATGTTCCTCCTTAGTTCCTCCTTGAGACACTGTTTCCACATGAGCTCACCTTTAAGGTTCATATTCAATTATAAGTTCTTGGGAAGTTAGATAAAAGTATATTCAGTTTAATATTTCTGTCCCATTTGTCAAAGGACTGGCAATCCACATTTGCCATCACATGTCAGTAATGCCTGAAATTTTCTTGCAATGTCTTTGCCTTCCGTGATCCATTATACTTCGCCCACCACATTGATAATATTTTCCTTTAAAGATCTCAAAGAATCTAATAAATTTGTCTCCATTTCTATTTTATTAATGTAGTTGATTAGATTTATGGATTTATGGATTCATAATTTGGGCTCATGAAAGATTTGTTCCTGTTGAGACAGAAAGCCCAAGAGATTAATTAAACACTCTATCTTCACTCTTCTTTCATGTTCCACCTCTATTAGGAAAAAACAAGCACGGAATATAAAATAAAAGAAGGAATTATGGTTGCCCCTAATTGATTGTTTTTCATCAATGATGCACAGTGTATAATTATCTAAAATTATATTAAAATCCATAATTTCACATGAAATATAAAAAGAAGTAGGAATAGGCATTATAAATATTATAAGCACTGTTAAATATAACAGAGTACCTAGGCTGACAACCTTCAAATAGTTGAGTCAAATCCTTTATCTCCTGCTCATGAGTTCTGTAAAGATAACTAAAAATAAATTGTTTACTCATTTCCCTGTAATAGAGATTTCAGTTCTTTGTTTGTACAGCTTTTCTTAGTGATGTACCAGCTATTTCCAGTTCTCTATGTATTAACACAAACAGAGTTCAAGGGTAGATGTCCTTCAGATAATTCAAAATACATGTTAGACTTGCATAAGTTCAGCTCCAAATGAATAACCTGCACTTAGTACACAGTGACATTTAATTTAGATATTCAGTAGTATAGATTATTGGTTCTAGGGGTTATACCTTTGCCAGAAATGACTGCAAAACTGACATATATGACTGATGTTATTGTTTGCAAATTATTATACTGCCAGTGAAGGTAACTATTAAAGACAATCAAATATAGCCCAGCTGTATAGTGAAATCATTACTTTCTGCAAATATCTTGTGATTTATTCAAAAGCCTTTGCATTATGAAGGGCTAAAGAATTTGAGAAACTACCCACTATAATCCAAGGAGGTTGTGACCTCATAGATTGAGTGAAATGATGAGTTTCTGTTGTCACAACGGCACTGCTTGAAAGACATAGACTTGGCAGTGACAAGGTCTACTTGAGGGGATTAATGCAAGGACCAGGATTTACACAACTGGTTTATGATTTTCTTTTTTAAATAAAATATTGACTTCTCTCAGATTGATTTGCTGTTGAAAATATTCATTTCTAATGTATGATAAAATTCTGAAAACCATTTGCCCTATTAATGGCTCTTATTCTCCAAATATTTTTAAGAGCAGTTTCTATTTGGCTAGGTTAAAGTTCTATTCATCTCTTGGATTCTAGCATATTCATACTGCTTACTATGATAATGCTCCCTTACCTAGCCCTGTTCCTCTTTCAAACACTGCCTTCTAAAGAATGAGTTAGCAGGAGTAATTATAGGCAACTTTCACAATGATCTCAGATTTTCAGACATCTGTTACTAGGATAATTGAGCTCTTATCCAGGATTCATCAAGACTGAGTAGCTTGACTCATCAAAACAGTAAATAAATAAACAAATACCTTCCATTCTCCTGCCAGCATTTCATGAGAAGGATTAATGGCATATTCAAATTTTGAGCTTTCCAACCGTGCTCTTTCATTGTTCCCTCTCCTACCACAGTGCTGAGTTTGTATTTAAATGTTTCATTTTGTGCATTTCAGGCTGTCAGCCTGAAGAAATACCAATAAGTGTGTTAGGTTTAGATAATCGAAAATTCCCTTTACTCAGCTTCTTCGTCTATATTTATCTGTCTGGCTGTGAAATCTATTCCAAGAGTACTCATCTACCACCCAAATCTATTCACCGAGCATCAAGACTCATCAGTGAGATGGAATAATGCCATTTAATTAGTCTTTGATATACAGCTTAATTAGGTCTTAATAAGGGGTAGTGCATCCTAAAATCAATTATCTTGCTCTTTTTAATAAGAGCAACTAATTAGTAGGAAAATCACCACAGTTCTCTTTTTATCCTGAAGCTTTCCATGGTGCTGAGAAGAAGGTTATGAAGAAGGAGAAGAAAAAAAAAGAATCCTCCAAAATATTTGGAGAAAATGTCAAATTAGACCTAAAAGGATATATTAAAAATAGTTGCAATAGGTTGCAAATGGTTTAGAGAAAATGAAATGCTGCCAATTTGGCATCTTTGAATATGTCATAATTGTTAGCTTATGCAATGGGGAACAGCCAAAAAGTTCCTTCTCTACATAACTTTTGATTTGCACTGCCACAAATTATCCTCAACAGGGTTTCACCGTGAAAACGTCTATGGTGGTCAAAGCACCATGCTTACGTCTTTGTTAATGGGTCTCTGTTTTGCTTTTGCTTGAGAGAGGCCCCATGAATGGGAATGCAGTTATTATGTGCCCAGATCTACACTTTGTATCCCAGGTATGTAAATGCAATTGCATATGATATTATGGTACAGAGTATCTGGTCTTTTGAGACAGGGTCTCACATTTGCTCCAGCTGGCCTGCAATTTTCTGTGTAGACCAGGATGGCCTTGATATCACAGAGATCTGCCTGCCTCTGCCTACTAGAAATAAAGGAATGTGCCACCACCACACCCAACTAGATTTTATTTTTTTTATAAAATACGTATGAGTATTTTGCCTGCCTGTGTGTAAGTGTACCTCTATCATGTGATGCCTGCGGAGGCCAGAAGATGGCTTTAGATCTCTTAGGAAAGGAGCTATGGAAGGTTGTTAGCTATCATGTGGGTGCTGGGAACTGAAACTAGCAAAACAGCCAGTTCTTTTAAATGCTGAGCCCTCTCCCAGTTCTTCTTGATACAAAGATCAAGGAAAAAGATTATTGAAGATGTGCATTTAGGCTGGGACCAAGGAGGAGACAGAGATGGTCAGGGATGATCTGCCAGAACAGATATAACATCCCTGGGTCATAGAAGAGCTGAATGTGTTTACAAAATAAGAGAATGGCTATATGGATATCAGTAGTAGAGGAGAGGAGCTATGAAAAATTAGGTAGTGGTAGCTAGAAATCTACTAGGCTTAGCCCCGTAGAATGTTGCAAAGAATCTAGGTGGTTTTCAGAAAGCAGTAAGATTGTTCACTCTTCATATTCGATAAATGGTATGATTCATCTACTTGGAAAGTTTAAAAATAACGGTATTGATATTAGTTATAGAATCCAGGTGGCTGGGAATATAGATTTTTACTATACAATTCTTTCAACTTTGTTGTATGTTTAAAATTTTTCAGGCTGGGCATGGTAGTGCACGCTTTTAATCCTAGCACTTGGGAGGCAGAGGCAGGTGGATCTTTGTGAGTTCTAGGACAGCTGGGGCTACAGGGAGACACTGTCTTAAAAAGACCCCCACAAAAATTTCAGGACTTGAGATACAGCTGAGTTGGTAGAATCTCAGTTGAAAGAATGGGTTCAAAATTGAAATCAAAGTGTTTCTCTTCTAACAAACAAAAACACTCTAATGATAATTTCATTGAACTAAGAGAGTAAAATGAAAGTGTTTCCCATGACCTCAAGCCACCCAGAAAAAGAGACCCCCCCCCATACACACACATAATCATGAGAGACAGCTGCCTTGTGAAGCATGTCAGCACAGGGGTATGTGATGAGGAGACACTGGTCTCTGTAGCATAATCTGACTTATGTTCCTTTATCTGGATGTGAGACTGCTAGCATTATCTCCCAGCCACTCATTTACTTTTCAGGCACTCTTAAGGATACAGTAAGGAATGGGAAACCCAGGCTTCTGCTTAGCTCCATTCCCACTGGGACAGTTATTCACCTCAGCAGGTGACTGGCTTCTAGGAAAATCCTTCAGAGAGTAGATTAATAGCAGCTGCTTGATACTAACTAGTTCCTGGGAGCAGACACTTCATAGCAGGGACAACAAATGAGGAACCCTTTTGAAGAGCCTAGTAATCAGGCTCAAGAAGGTATAGGTCGTGGACTTTGTCCTTAGCCCCAAATACAGTCATGTATAATTGGTACTTAGCAAAAACAACTGTGTGATGATAAGAGCACACAGACCAGGGAGAGTGGACACATTTAGAAGTTGCTTTGCCACTAAAAGCTCTAAGTACCCTCTCTTCTTACTGGTCTCAGGAGTATACAATCAAAAGTTGTATTCATACACACAGGGCTTGGACATGGGTTAGACTGGAGGAGTCCTTACCTAAGTCTTTCGGTGAGTTCAATATACATAGACTTTGAACCCTTTAAGAAAACATAAACATTTCCCTTAAAGACTTCATTTTGTCTTGCTAGAAAATTAGAGGAAACAAAATAAATGTACTTGCAGTTTTAGATTGTTACTCAGAGTTCAGGAGACTGTATAACAAAGGTAAGCAGCTTCCCTCACCTGATCCTTCATCTTTTTTTTTTAATTTAACTTTTATTGATGGTTTGTGCATTTCGTACATCATTTTACAATTCAGATCAGGCATATTTCCCTTTCCCTTCCCCCCCCCCCACCACCCCATCCCAGATCATGTATTCTGCCATAACTGTCCTGCATCTTTCAGGTTTTTTTTTTTCCTTTTTTAGCTATAAGTGATAATCCATGAGTATAAGCATCCTTCGTGCAAAACCAATCTACAGACTGTTGTGCCCAAACACCCACAGTCCTACCATTCAGTGGGGGGTGACAGGTTGTTTGTTCAATCAAGTTGATCAAATGAGTGTCCAGACTACATCGCTGTAGTTTCACCGTTCACCCCAATCGAAGCCTTTACATTCTACCACGCCCCCTCTTCCGCAGATTGTTCCCTAGGCTTAGAAAAGGGGCACAGGTGGATGAGAAGTAAAACTGTCCTCTCTCTCTGGAGCTGTTGACTTGGATTCTGGTCAATTCTGGCTGTTTCCTTTCATGGGCTGACAGTTTGTTCAGGAGTAACCTTTCGATCCTACTAATGAAGCACAAGCAATTAGATATATAGGTATTTAAGCAGCACTAATAGTTATGGTAGGTTACTTTGGCATAGACACATATGTTTGGATGATCCTTCATCTTTATACCTGGCTCTACCATAACAGCCATGGAGCATAGCACACTACACTATTGAACATGTCTAACCTGCTCCGTGATCCTTTGTTTTCACCTTCAATGTATTAGTCATGCTTTCCTTGAGAGTAGCATTATTCTGAAAGCCAGTTCACCTCACAGGGCCTGGTAAATAGTTGCCTTCCTTTGATAGCTAATCCTGATTCAAATGTTGATCCTGAGAGTTCAGGTCTCAGCTTAACATGCTTGTGACTGGTAACTGTTGGATGGGAAAAGCAATATCTATAGCAAAGCAAACTACTTTGGAGAAGCCAGAGAATAAGAGATCAAATGTTCTGGCCTCATTTAATCCAAACTCAATGAGAATAGGGCAGGGGGAAATGAAGGGGGTTTAAAGGGGAGGTGAGGAGGATATGTAATGGAAAGAAATAGGTAAGCAGCACTGTTATCTAGGGAAATGATTGGATTGAACATGGAATTTATACTTTAAAAGGTACAGGACATTGAACTGGTATACAAGCAAAGGATTTGGGGGAAGGATATTTGGTGGAGTTTAAAAATGAAAAGATTTTTAACCATGAAGTAGACAGCTAGCAAGCTTATCTTAATTTTTATCTTATCAAGGTGTACATATAAACTACCCTCAAGGGGGCTGTTAAGAACCCCCCGATAGAGAGCTCTTCTCCCGTGAAGTCTGGATGGATGGATGGATGGAAGCAGGAATGAAAGGATGTTGTTAGACACAACACAAATTTTGACCCTAAGACACTACTATTGATATATTCTAGAAAGGAAGGTCAGAGTTCCACTTTATTTTCAAGGCCATATTTAGAAATCAAAGACTTAGGCACAAAGGCTTCATTCAGCCTCATCTCTTCCCAGATGACATGGTGAAATGTCACATTTGCTTGATCCAGAACAAGCCAAGAAATTGCTAATTCTAGAAACTGAAAAATCAACACATGTCAACTGCCTGAAGAAATCTGGCTCCATTAGAAAGCTTGTAAGGCCTTCAGTTGACTGAGGTATTAACTACTGGCTCTGGTTAAGGCCCCTTCTGTTTCACAGTAGTAATGCAGCACCCCCCCCCCACATTAGTGCCTGTTATGTGTCATTTATCATTTCCTGCTAAGAATTCATACATATGAGGCTTTTTTTTCAAAATCTGGAGTTCTTATCTTTAATAAGATATAGAAAGCTTGCAATTAAGCATAAGGCTGCGAGGTTGCAGGACTGAGCTTCTTTTATTGTCTTTAATCTGTGGCCCTGAGTGAAGAATTTAAACTCTGAAGCCTCAGTTTCTTCAAGGATTGTAATGAGGATCAAAAAGATTGTCATACAATTCTTAGAATAACACTTGGCTATAGCAAGCCCTCATATGGTTAGTAGCCTTATTTTAAGATGCTGAAGAATAATTTCTTTTTCTCTCTTGTACTACTATATTTTATAGCTAAGTGGAATGTTAAGAATTCATATGCCATGCCCTTTTTCCTATTTCTCGTGAAAAGCACTGTTTCCTCTTACTTCTTATTTTTATCTTCCTTTATAAATTGGACTCTTTGATATTTTAATGCTCAAATATAAACTTTGAAAATTAAGATCTAGCAGTCCTTTCATGGAACCTTCCCTTCCCATCTCACATCATGCATCTAGAACTAAATTGATTAGCATGGGTTTTGCCCATATACCAAAATGGCATCAAGTTCAAGGAACGTTGCCATTGTGACCAATAACTAAATAGTTTTAGGTTTCCATCTGGGCCTCGGCATGTTCACAAGTAACATGATCTGAGCAAGGCTAAAGTAGATGTAGACTGCAGCGAATATTGAAAACAAAACAATGTCCTTTCCATGCTTTAAGTTAGTTATTTGCAGAGATCCATGAGAGTCAGTAGCACAGGGAAATGTTTCTGTCTATGGCTCCCTTCTATAGAGTTCATGTAGCCATTTATGGCTTCTTCTGCTATTCTCTTTAATTGATTCCTTATTCAGCAAATAGAACCAAGATACAATTAACCTTGTGAATCATTCTTTAGGGGGGCCATATTTAGATTTGATTGGGTCTCAGTTGGGTCACTCTCATTGACCTGAAGGTCAACAGAAGAGCATGCTGGCTGCTTTTGGGTAAGTAATATTGAATTAAATCTCTTTAGAGACTAGTTTAAAGCCTGGAAAAGTCTTCTGGCTTAAACAGTGAGAGATAATTGGAGTGTCTTGTGGTATCAAGTGTTTGAGTGCAAATTAATATTTTGGTGTGATTGTTGGCTGCATGTTTTTAAGCGGTTCCCATTGAAAGTCAGTTTACTTTATACGCGAGCCTCCCAGTTATCTACTGAGAACAGTTACAAGTAGAAGTTACAGCACTAATTACTGGATGCCCATTCTTTCAGAAACTGAAAATCAGGTTATGCTTTTATGACACTTTAAACAAGCATTACATGAATCAGTGTGTTCTCAAAGTTAAATGCCTCTAAAGACATATTTAATTGAAATTCTATACCAGAGTATTTCCATTTTATCTTGAGGTATATATTCCTTCTCTGTGACTGAAGAATGAGCCATGAAACTTGGGGGGAAGGGAGTCAATAAGCAAAGGGCAGGAGATATCCTGGTGAATGCTATGCATAAAAAGGGCTCTGAAATGCCCATTTAAAAATGGTTTAAGGCTTTATAGCCTCCTAATTTCTCCAGCTTCCTTTTCTGTATTCTGGGTTTCCTAACTTGAACACATGTTTCACTTTTTTTCTAATGGGAAATCTTCCTTATTTTCATTTTTTAAAATGTTATTATTTTTATTATATTTTAATGTGTATGTGTATATTGCCTGCATATGTGTAAGTGCATCACTGCTATATAATGCTGTGGAGGCCAGAAGAGGGTTTCTGATTCTTTAGAAATGGAGTTACAGATGGTTGTTAGCTGCCATATTGGTGCTAGGAATCCAACCCCTGATCCTTTGCAAAAGCAGCAGTGCTTTTAATCATTGAACCATCTCTCCAGCCCCCTAGTCATTTTCTGGACCTGAACATATATTTTAAATTTAAAATAATTCTTTTTTTCAAGGTAATATCCTAGGAGAAGGACCCTCCATAACCTGTTTACTGTCTCATAAATTGGATTAAAACCTGGTGGCCACAAGTTTTACTTACTTTTAGAGGTAGGAATATTTGATCCTCAGTTGACTTAAAAATGCTTGAGACATGAAAACCATTTCAAAATGTAAGGGCCAATAACAGAATACTTGAGTTCATGTCCAGAGCGTGGCCTATCCCACATTGATTATATTTTATATTATCAACATTTTCTGGTATTTCAAAATAACTTTATGTAGCTTGCTTTATGTCTTTAGAATGTACAATGACCATGAGAAATCACACCCAACCATAGATTAAGTTAGGAAGGCACAGCCAATATAAGTTCGAAAGCAAAAATATACCTGTACTTACCCCTTCCTATAAAGTATTTGTATTAAGGATTTTATGAAATTTTTAGGTAAATGAATGGAACTAGAAATTTTTGTACTAAAAGAGGTAACAACAAAAAAAGTGACATACATTCTTTCTCATTTTGGGGGTCTTAGCGCCAAATCCCTGAATGGGGATATATATCCTGATGTAAGCACAGTAGCCAGGAAAATGCAGAGGACCTATGGGGATAAAAAGGAAAAAAGGAACTCAAGAGAGGGGTACAGTAGGAGACAGGTGTTATGAAGGGGGAAATGGAGAAAAATGTGGAGTACTTTAACTGGGGAGGGGGTAGGGAACATCGGACAGGGTGACTGAGAGGAGAGATAAGTAATGCTTAGATGAGCTGCAAACCAGGAGAGAAATGTGTTAGTTCAAATTCACACTGAAAATGCGCATAAAATAAATATACAAGTACACGTGTTTAGCTAAAGGCTATGCCACAGAAGCATAGTGCCAGGCAGGAGAAACCTTTCACATTGTTGGTTGGGGTAGTCCAAGAGATTCCCATAATAACACAAGCAATTACCACAGCCCCTGATTCCTTCCCAGAACTTGAATGTAAAGCCCTATTTTTGAAGACTGACCACACCTCAGACACAGGAATTGGAGCAATTGAACTGGAATTGATCTGGAAGCCGCTTCCATGAAGATTAGCTGTCATGGCATCGGAGGATACTACAGAAGCTGCCAAGGGAAAGGGCCAGTCAGTGACCCTACACAGCTCTTGTAAAGCCAAATAAACAACAATGACTAGCTGAGCAGATTATTGCTAAGTATACCATATTGCTATTGGTGCAGTGGTGGCCTTTTATCTTGGAGGTAATCAACAGTTTGTATAATGGGATTCAGGACTGCTCAATGAAAGGGAACTCATGTGGAGTGCTGTAAACATAGCCAAATACACATGGCTGAAGAGGTCACGCGTCCTAGAGAAAATCCTCCTTTGCTACATTCCCTAGACCCATGTAATTTCTTACTTTATTCTAAATATGCATCCTCATAGTTACAAACAAGTGGACCTTTCATCCCTCATCAAATAAGCTTCTTTTGCAGCACATAGATACTATTACAGAGTTGCAGAACTGGTCAAATACAGAGAATAAGGGTCTATGAGATGCTGAGCCCTAACTGACATCTCTTCAATCAATGTCTACACATAAGGTGAATGGATCTCTCACCTCTTGCAGGAGTTTACTTCTAAGGCAGGTGGTGATTAAAACAGAAACCCACAAGTTGACAATGTGCAGAGAAAAGAGGCTGAAGTTTGCTTATCCTTAAACAGGCAACTATTTCAAACCTCTACCTCCCAAGGTTCAAAGGGATCATTGTGGAAGACCAGGCTGAAAGATTTTAAGAGCCAGAGGGTAGATGACCACAAGGATAGAGTCTTCCAGATAGCTGGTCAGTTACTCAAACGAACTCACAGCCAGAGTGGCAGCATGCACAAGTACTAAGTAACTTCAAACAAGACAAAATCCCAGAGTAGATATGGGGAAATGGGTAAAAAACTCCCAACTCAGTCTAACGAACTCGTGCTAATTCATAGCTGCTAAGAGGGGGCAAGACAGTGTCTTACAGGACACTTGGTGGGTCCAGTTAATGGACCCAACTGAAGAAAATTTGGGGGATACAAATCAGAAGTTATAGGCCATACCTATCTAGCTCTATCTCTAGCACTATCTCTAACACTATCTATATCCATATCCATATCCATATCCATATCTATATCTTTATCTGCATCTATATCTATACCTATCAATGCAGGGTGTAGTGGGGGGGGTCAGTGCAGATAGGGGAAAGGCTCTAAATGTAATCAAACTATATTCTATGAAAATCACAAAAAACTAAATAAAAAATTAAATTAAGAAATTATTTGAAGTGGGATATTTTTCAAACACAGTCTCGGTTTGGCTCAAGAAGAACTAGAACTCACTCTGTACTCCAGACCAGCCTCCAATTCGACCTCAAACTCCCAGGTCTAAGATTATAGGTATGAACTACTATAACTAGCTTAAGATAGGATTATTTAAAAATATTTTGTGGGGCTGGAGAGATGGCCTAGCGATTAAGAGCTCTCACTGCTCTTGCAGAAGACCCGGGTTCGATTCCCAGCACCCACATGGCGGCTAAGAACCGTCTTTAGCTCCAGTTCCAGGGGAATCTGACACCCTCTTCTTACCTCCGCGGCATTCCATGACACGGGTGCACGAACCTACATGCAGACAGTACATTCATACACATAAAAAATAAATAAAATTAATTTAAAATGTATTTAAAAAGACAAAAAAGTTTTAAAAATATTTTGTTAAAAGTTATTAGTTCTTACCAAAAAACTATAGTTTATAGACATATGCAAAGAAATTTTTAAAAGTATTTTAAATTCAGATGTTCCCAAAAAGTGACAGCATCTCATTTAATCCTAGCTGCCCATTCAAGGACTTATTTCACATTGAAAATATTTTATATGTTGAGAATGGATCCAAAGGACTTGCACAAAGTATACCATATATAGAAGCTCATTGGTGTGCCTTGGCTCTTGAAGAGGTATTGCAGATTGGCTTTTCAAGGCTGTTTTATATAGGACAGCCAACAACTGGGGAGAGCTTAAGTGTTAATTGACAAATTAGTGAATAAAAGACTATATATATATATATATATTATATAAGTATATATATATATATATATATATATCCTGGGGAATGAAAAAGCATATGTAAAATATTACAGGTGTAAGAACAGTAATGAATCTTGAGAAGATCATCCAGAGTGTACTGAGCCAAGCACAAAGGGACAAATACTGCATTATTCCACTTACATAAAAATCTAAAGGGGGTTTCATGCTGAAAGTAAATGGTCACACCAATTTTCTTTTGACAAAAGGAAGTGCACATGACCAAAAGTATGAACTTTCAGTTTTGTAAGGTAAAAAGGCTATAAGGATTACTTTAATAACTATGAATATATTGACTATTGAGGAGCTGTGTACTTAAAATGGTTAAAACCATCCACTCTCCACCATTGTCACAATTGGAGAAAATGGTTGTATTGTGCTAAATGCTTCACTCCTCATTTTATTAGAAAAATTGTGCTATCTAGAAGGATATAATAACCACAGATGTGTCTTTTATTTATTTCACTTTGCCCAGGATAGTGTAAAAATCTTAAAAATCTTGTCATATTATAGCTCACACTTGTGTATTTGAAAACCCACTTTAAAGTAAAATTAAAGATAATTTAAAATTGTTGGGGCTGAAGAGGTGGCTTAGCGACTAAGAACACCTTTCAGCTGTTCTTGCAGAGGACCCTCGTTCCATTCCCAGCATCCACATGGCAACTAACAACTCTGTATAACACCTTCTTCTGACTCCATGGGCTTTACACGACAAAGGGTGCATTTACAGACATGCAGGCAATGCACTTGTAAGCATGAAATAAAAATAATACTGAATAAAAATTATTTTTAAAAAGATCATTTAAATTTGTAACATAGGGGCTAGAGAGATGCATCAGCCACTAAGGGCATCATCTTCTTTTTCAGAAGAACTGAGTATGTCCCTGGCACACCACATTCATCTGTAATTCTAGCTCCCAGGGACCCAACACTCTTCTGTGTCCATTTGCACCAGGCAGACAGGTTGTTGGTATAGGTACATGCAGGCGATGCTCTCACACATAAAAGTAAATGTTAGAAAAGCATAAGATAAATTCATCCTGTGAATTGTTACACAAACATATAGAATTACAGCACCAATCACCTTATAATATGTGACTAACTTTGGAACAATTATAACGCAAACAAAAACTTTATAATGTGTCTATTCTCTTCTTCCCGTGGCATGATAGAGATGGTTGTTAGATGTGAACTTGAGAGAAATATGCCATTTATACATTAAATCTGTCCTATATTCTTTCCTAGTAAACACAAATTAATAAAAGGAGAATGAACATCTCAAATGTGATTAAAATTTAAGTGCAGCAGTTGGGGTGATGGCTTGCTGTTTCAGAATACTTCCAGAGGACTGGAGTACTGGTGGTTCCCAGAATCCTCATCGGATAGCTCATGACCACCTGTGACTTTTACTGTAGGGGATCCAATGTCCTCTTTTCATCTCCTCAGGTACTTATATGACATAAACATACACACACACACACACACACATACACACATACAGACACATACACACACACATGCACACACAAATAATAATAAATAAAGCTTAAACTATAAATAAAAGTCAACTTTTAACTTGTGCTAAAATATGTAGCTATAAATTCTCAACTGGATGACTTATGTTATGGTTAAGTTGATTGTTTTTTCCTATCATTACAATAAAGGTTGGATTTTTCCAAAAAAAAAAAGCATTAGTAAAGGTGTAATAGAGACTTAGGAAACTAAGTTATAATACAGCATGAGGAAAGGTATTATAAGCAGCGGTGCATTGTGACACTGGAATATAAGAAGTTTCTGTACATGGTACCGATATAAAATGGATTCTATGATGAGAGTGGGATATAGGGCAATTTATTCCATTAAAATGCGTCAAAAAACTTCAGAGTGAAATGGAAATAAACATTCAAATTCAACTTTGTTAGCTGAGCACAAAACACCAATGGATAAATGTTTGTGGATTGGCTGAACAGGAAAAGCAATAGAGGGCAGCTCTGGAGAAGGGCAGACATGAGAAAGAATTGCGCCACCCCCCCCACCCCGGGCAAGTAACATGAGAAAGAACTCCCCCCCCATGCAAGTAACATGAGAAAGAACTCCCTGCCCCCCCCCCTTCACGTTACTGTGCAAGTAACGTGAAGTATATTTGAGAAAGTTAATGGAGCTGGGACAAAATAGCAGAGGGAGACCAATTCATGGACCTGGAAGTCATCTTTAAGAATTTTGAACTTTAGGCTGAAGAGATTGCTCAATGGTTAGAGGTTGCAGAGGACCCAGGTTCACATGGTGGTTAACAACCGCTACTACAATTCCAGGGGAATCCAATACCTTCTGACCTCCATAGGCAGTACACACGTAGAAAAATAAAAATAATAAATAATTTTAAAAACAGAATTTTGAACATTATTATTAACAGTGTGATCTCATCCAAGATTATTAAATTTCAAAGAAAAGGTTGATCATATTTATGTCTAAGAAGTAGATAAAAAATACCAACTGTATAAGGGTAGATGTTATATCAAGAAAACAGCCATCACCAGAAATCCTAAATAAATACCAGGCTTTGTCAAGACTGAAAAGAAATGAACTTAAAGGCAATTACTTTGTTTAATGTTGAGGAAATAATGAAAATAATTTTCTTTTAAGGAGGGAATGAGAATTGTAAAAGAAACATGTGGATCGCTGTCATCTAGTTTTTGAAATATACCAAATTACCCCCATAAAATCTCTTTAAATAAATAAGCTAGAATTTCATACTGCATGCATGGAGAAGAAAAGCCTTCTGATATTTTCAGTGCATTTCAAGAGAAAACAACCCATTGTTTAAAGAGAGTAGGAACTTATAAGACTCCCACTGAGCTTTTTCCCATTAAGTATGATACATGTTACCGTCTAGCATAGAAATGGGAAAGACTGAGAAACTATGTTGAGAAAAGTGAAGATGAGAATTCAGATGGGGGGCATAATAAATTGATTGTGGCTATAACAAGTTAGAAGACTGAGATGAATGAGAAAGTAGAGATAAATGAAAAACTAATCCAGAAAAATCCAGAGGTGGTCCTTTCAGACACCATTTTATTTTATGTAGCTGAGGCCTAACTTCATCTTGTGATAAGTTTTATTTAAGTTTTGTTTTCCCTGAAATGCAAAGGGGAAGTTAAGGGTCAGTTTCTTCTGACCTTTTAGGGACATATCATATGTGCCCCTAAAAGCCAAGCCCTAATTGCTGACTCTCACTTCTTTAATTGGCTTGCTTGCTCTGTGATACTCCTTGATTGGTATTATTTTTTATATTACGTGTGATTGGCTATTGTACTTATAAATGCTGCATAACTTGTTTCTTGGGGCCTCACTCCTCCAGAGCTGAGTGGGGTCCAGCCATAATTAATAAACCATCCTTTTTAACTCCATGTGGTCCTGCAAGTGGCCTCTCCATTGTGACCCTGTTACAAAGACCAGATAAAAAAAAAGGAAAAGAATCCCCTTGATTCTTCACTCTGATATGGCATCCCTTTGGGATAAGCTGAAGCATTGCTTAAAAGTGTAAGCAGCCTAACCTCTTAGATATCAACAGCTTCAGTGCACAAGTTCAATCACAGAAGTTGCAACCTTCTCAAACATTGTTTCTCTTTCCTTTTTCTGGATGAGTCAGGAGGCATCCTAGTCCCCTTCTTATTTCCTCCTGGTACCTGAAACCATCACCCTGTAAATCATCCTAGAACCTTTGGTAGTCCATATTTTCTTGTGAGGTCATCCTTGTTCCCATGCTTATGCAATTCAAGAGTTCTAGTAGGCAAGCACCTCCTTCCATTTAATTCTGTGTTCTATCCAACCTGTGTTCTCATAATCCTCTTGTGTCTGAACTTGACCCTTCTCAATTCGTCCTTCTCAAATCTGTCATCCTTCTTCCTAAAACAGAAGCATTTGGTTGCAATATAACTATCAAACGGTATTTATTGGTTAAGAAATACCAGTTAAGACTATTTTCCCTTTGTGCCTTGGTTTCTCTTATAATCAAGTAGTGAGGCTCAGTTACCCCAACAGCATATGACATGTAATAAACACTCAAAATATTATGTTGTCTTTGTTAATCTTGTGCTGGTTCCCTATCTCCAAAACAATGCTGTGGTCTTTGTAATACTGTCTCTGTTTACCCTTCATGTCTTATCTTTCTCCAAACATCCTGGTAACTATAGACTTAAAGCATGCAGGGGAAGTTCTGCTACCTGAACATGCTTAGTCATTGCCCCGGGCCTCAATCCATGTTGTTCTCTTTGAGTGAAATGCTTTTGCTTTTAAAACAATTTAAAATTTAATTGCATTTTGTTCATAAGAGTGGATAGTCTTTCAGAGCAGCTCTTGAACTCCATAAGAACAAATTTATCCTAACACACATTCTTTCAATGCCTTATGGGTACCTCTGTCACAACAGTTCTCACAGTGTTTGATTTTTCATCTCCTGTCAGCCAGGCTGAACTCCCTAAGGCCAGGACATTGGCCTTTATTCACTTCTAAAATCTCAGTAGGTAGGCCAAACAAAGCTCAAATACAAGTGACATGGATTACACAAATGCCATTCCAAGATTTTAAGAGGTGTTTTGTGGAGAACAAAATAACCTCAATGATATTACCTCAAATGGGAAAATTCTAAAAATATATGAGTTCTGTAGAATTAAGCCTGATATTTTCATGTTGCCTATTTTTTAGCTTAAGACTTAGAATTTCTCCCTGAACTACCAATAGGTAGTTTGAACTAGATCAATATAATTGAGAAAGAACACAGTAGTAGAAAAGGAAAATATGGCTGGCCACATCGTTATAAAGGAACCGTTGCCATAAAATATTTGAATACAAAGGAAATTTAGACTGGTGTTGTCATGGAAATCTGCTAAAGATACCAATATAGTTTGATAACTGGAGCAATTAAATTAGGTATACTAGTGGATCTTGTTTCTCAACCTAGTTCAAGCTTATAAAAGACTTTTTTCATTTTCCAAGGAAATATATATATATATATATATATATATATATATATATATGTGTGTGTGTGTGTGTGTGTGCGTGTGTGTGTGTGTGTGTTTACCATTGTCGAGGAAAAGCAGTTGGGAATGCTAATTTAATTGCAGTTATCTTCTCTAATCCAGTGTAGCAGCTTTATATTCTTCCTTCTTTTTATTCTGTTTGTCAATTTCTTTATAGTTCCCTTACCTATTTTGATTAAACCTGTGTAACTCAGCGAAATTCCTGAAATAGTCTATACCCCAAGGATCCCTTTGGCTTTAAAATGAAAAGGTCCTAAGTTAAAATTGGGACAACATTACTGGTTCATACCTCTAAACTGATCCCCAAGGTAATTGTGAAGTCACTCAGGACCTCTTAAAGAGTATACATGTGAAAGTTAGAGCTAATCTTCTCTTTAGGGAAAAGTAGGCAAAGAATCTTTGATCTCTATTTTTCATTCTATAGTGCCTCTCTCACTCACTCTCTTACCATACATTTATACATTTCTGCAGGCATGTGTATACATATCTTCAGAAATACATATATGAATTTCTTGTCAGTCATCACATATTCAGTTCTCTTGTCAAGGGATCCTTATATATTCTTCTCATATAGTCTTCCTATGAAGATAAATACAGCTCTCAGGACAGGTTTAGTTAGGTAACTTAGGAAGGCTGTGGTATTCTGAATGGACAATGTCACCAATAAGCTCATTTATTTGAGTATTTGGTCTGTACTTGGTAGTCCTGTTATGGAACCCATTGGATGGTACAGCCTTGCTAGAGGAAACAGGTTACTCATCTAACAAATAAATTAATCTATTACTTTTTAATTTATCATCAGGTAACTCCTTAGGATAAAGAGATAGGCAGAATGTAGACATGTTCTTTGGAAAAATTTCATAGGTTGGCTAAGAAGATTGCTCAGAGATTAAGACCATTAGCCATTCATACAGAGGACTCAGGTTTGATTCCTAGTGCCCATACATGGCAGCAAACAATTGTCTATAACTGCAGTTCCAGGGGATCCAATGCTCTCTTCTGACCTGTGGGCATTGCACAACATGTGTGCACTTACCTCCATGGATACAAAACACTCATACACATAAAATACAAATAATAAAATATTCTTGTGAATGATATAGGACGAGCCTCTAGCCCAGTTGCTAATATAGTCCTTGTTTTCCTCTAAAACCTCAGGAGCCAAGACCCCACGTTACTCTCAACATCATGGTCTCCCAGCTCTTACTAGATAGTCCATTAAGCTATATTTTCAATATATAACCAATTTTCTCATCCACGACTATAAATTCTTCCACATTACTCCCCCAAACAACATGTTCCCATTCTCTCCAGCAACAATCTCACTTGTCCTGATAGCAATTTCTGTATTAGTTACTCTTCTCATGCAGTAATAAAATGCCATGAAAACTGCACCTTGAGAAAACTCTAAATTAGAGATGAAAACCTAAATCAGAGTAAAATATGACTCTTAAGTTTGTAACAGTACTCAGAAATTCTACAGTAGTGATCTCTGCACCTAAAGACCTTGGCTGTGCTAGGATTAAAGGTGAGAGCCACCACGCCCAGCTAGGAGACTAAAAACATGAAGTACAGTTTTCATGAATTTGATTTACCCAGTTCTTTGAGACCAATCCTTCTTCAACACAAACACACAGTCTGCCAGCCTGATCATCAAGGGGGGCACAGACCCAGAGAGGTCCCTTTTCCTCCCATGAGGAGGAAGGGAGGGAGGAGAAACAGGCTCAAAAATTCTTGCAGAAACATAACAGAGCCCCAAAAAGCTGCTCCAGACTGCTCTCCCTTGCTCCTTGGAGGCAAGAGCCT
Organism: Rhizomys pruinosus; assembly: GCA_009823505.1. Classification (NCBI taxonomy): domain Eukaryota; kingdom Metazoa; phylum Chordata; class Mammalia; order Rodentia; family Spalacidae; genus Rhizomys; species Rhizomys pruinosus. The sequence continues at coordinate 2,501,636 of VZQC01005070.1, read as the reverse complement.
GTAATGCATCCCTGGAAGCCATGCAACACCCCACTGATCCAGATGCCAGACTCCAAAATCAGTCTCTAGCAAAGATGGAAAGGTTGCCACGTGTGCCCTCCAGAGTGCTCAGGAATTTCCCAAGCTCTAAAGACCTCCTCCCAAGGCAGACTGCTGATGCAAATTTTACTAGCCTGTAAGAAGCAGATTATCTTTGGTCCTTTGTAATAGCAACTGGGTAGATTTTTGTAAATACATGTTTTAAACAAGGTGCTGCTCATGAAGCAGCCTGCTTCTCACAGCTACTGACGGGCACCCTACTGGGTCATTAGAGACAAGGGAAGTCATCTTCCCAGATGAGCCTGCTGGAGTCCTGATCCAGAGTCTACTGTGGGGCTCTAAGTGGGTGTGAACATTAAAGTGACCCACCTCTGAGCAGTGGTCACCAGAGCAGTCAGGGTTCAAATGTGACTTGAGTCTGAAGCAAGTACAGGTGGTGAGAGGTGAGAAATGGCCCTTCTATGACCAAACTCCAGCCCTGTCTGATGCATCACAAAAATCTCTAACCTGCCTTTTTTTTTTTCATCAGAGACCCAGAATAGGCTTTTCCTTTCTTCCATCAGTAAAAACAGCACAATTCCAGTCCCTTGTTCAGCCTTTCCATACCTTCTCTGCCTAGAAAACATCCACACCTCCTCCCAGTGCAGGGACAGTAAGCCCCAGCCACCTCAAACATGCACATTCATCTTGCCCACATCCCTCTTACTGGCTCCAATATGCTTGATGCATCCTTTTACTCAAAAACAACTCTCACTCATACTTAAGGCCCAGCCCACTGACCAGATGGGATTGGGAGTACGGCAGGGACCTTAAGCACCAGGGGGTCCCACTCTCTAGCCAGAGTTGTGTATATGGTATACACCCCTGTGGCCAGGAGCTGTGAGTCCCTTGGAGGACCTGCCTAATGCCAAGAACTATTTCAATGGAGACAGCTACCTGTATTTATTTTGTCTAGCAACACGTTATTTACTGTAGGTGGAAAATTACCAATAGTCACATACACATGTGTAATTTTTACGTATGTGGGAATTATCAACACTCACACACATGCTTTTTTCTTTTTTTGGTCTTTTGGTCTTTTTTGAGACGGGGTTTACCTTTAGTCTCAGCTGGCCTGGAACTCGCTCTGTAGACCAGGCTGACCTTGAGCTTACAAAAACTACCTGCATCTGCCTCCCAAGTACTGGGATTAAAGGTGTGTGCCACCACACCTGGTCCCAAGGGGCAACAAAACTGCCCCACCCAAAACAAAAGCTAGTCCAAGAATCCATTTCCAGTCCTGAATCTGGTACACAAAGGTCTTAAAAAAATAGATAATTCCAAAGAAAGCAAGTTACATTTTGAAAGCAAACACAAACCAAAATGGGATCTTTAAACAGTCAGCTCTGAGGCTGATTTCTATAAACAACTATCACCTGTTGTGAAGCATTTGAGAGACTCAGAGACAATAAATTTAGATGACTACAGTATCCAAATTTTAGGCCTTTAAATGCATTTTTAAATATCAATTTTTAAACTTTGCTCATGCATATCTAGTCTGGCATGCCAAAATGAAATGATTCTGTGCACATAAAGGATTGAAACTTGAAGTGGCCACTTTGTTTGACAGAACCAACATGAGACAAACACAATAACTGAATCACACACACACACTCACACAAACTTAGATGCATAACAAGTTACATGAATCTTAGGCACACGGTTACCATAAACACAAGACATAGATACCTCCTTTTTCACCTCCACAGACAGATTATGGGCTCATTTTTTAACCTCAGTCCAGTGGTCTAATGTCTGTCCAAGTGGAGTACTGACAGTCCATCCCATCGTCAAAATCACACAGAATAAGAACAAAACAGAAACCAGGACCCATTTTCTGCAAGTCCTCCAACACCAAGAAACAGTTTCAGATGGCCGAGAAGACGTGGAAACTCTCGATTCTATGAGAGCCCCAGCATCCATGTCGGCACCCAGACAGGAGGGCTCCGAGCATTCTTGGGCCTCCCTCAGACCTCCTGGGACATCTCCCAGGGTGACACAGTCAGTTACCTTCCTGACACATCTGTCGGTAACTCTCCCCCCTCATCCGGAATGGGGAGTTCATTGCTCTCATGAGCGCAGAGCGACTGCAAACCGAAAGTAACAGATTTTTGGCACCTCCCAGAATCAGACAGACACAGTAGATGGAGACAGAAAAAGAATCTTACCTCCAAGAGGGTCTTGGTGATTTGAGGGTGGTCTTCGATCCCAGACGAGCCCCCAAATGAAAGACCCCCCAGAAACTGGAGTGGCTCTCACTCAAATCTCTGGATAGAATGACTCCCAAAAAATCAGCCAAAGACCGTTCTCGCTGCAATTACACGAGGTTTATTCGGGAAAAACCAGTGCACTGGGGTCTAACTCATAACCCATGCAGGGGCAGAGGAGACCGACCCCCAGGGACTGGGATAGGGAACTTTTAAAAGCAGAGATCCCAAGGTATGGGGAAATGGAGGAAGGGTTGTGTAATAGTAAAAAATCATCTCGGCACGCAGGCCAGTGACACACAGGCGGGCGTGACTCAGTTAAGCACCACAAGGTATGAGGAAGTGGGGAGGGAAACCTTATCTTGACACACAGGCGGGCATGACTTGGTTAAGCACCACAAGGTATGAGGAAGTGGGGAGGGAAACCTTATCTTGACACACAGTTGGGCATGACTCAGTTAAGCACCACAAGGTATGAGGAAGCGGGGAGGCCTTATAGCGTATGTGACTTGGAGGCCTTATAAGATGGCGGTACCATGGTTCCTAAAGACAGATTTTAAGGGTGCATAAAACCTTGGAGCAGGGGTCCTTCAACAGCACGCATGTCAGAGGACAGCACTGAATGTTGGTTTTAGCCATCCGCATTGTTTTTGAGGCATGGTTTCTCTTATTTCCTACAATGCTTCATATCCATGCTAGTTAGTTAGTGATCTTCCAGAGGAGTCTCCGGTTCCTACCTCCCATCTCACTGTATGACAGCTGGGATTACAAATGCAGGTCCATCTTTTTAGACTGAGCTGCAAACTCAGGTTGTCGGACTTGTACAGCAAGCATTTTATTCACTGACCATCTCTCCAACCCAGGTCATTTATGTTTTGAATTTCTTTTCCATTCCTCAGGTAGTTATCATGGTGCTTCCAAAAGAAGCTAAGGATATTTAATATGCTACTAGTTCTTCTCTAGATGATGAAAATTACCATTGGTAATGATTTGATTTAAAAGAGTTTAAGATTTACAGAATCATGATTTTTGGCAATTTTCAGAGCAACTCATCAATTCCACATAGGAACTAAATTCTTGTTTGGATTAGTATGTGGTCAACTGATTACACAAACATTTTTCAATTAGGAGAACTATAATTTATTATTCATTTAAATAATACAAGTTCTCTGAGCTCTTGTAGCATCTCTGCTGCTTACTAGTGGTCTGATATTGGGTTGTTGATGACCCTCCCTAAATGAGTTTTGGCTTTCATAAAAGAATGATGGAGTTTGTTTTCCATTTTTCTATGAAATCCCACATTTGCATTCAGCATTGTTCTCCTTCTACCCAAGAAACATCCTTCATTGTCTCTGTCCTGTGAGTCTCCTGGTCAAAAAACTTAGTGTAGTTAAAAGCTTTTATTCTGTTGCAAGTTGTGGTGGTACACGCCTTTAATCCCAGCACTTGGGAGGCAGAGGCAGGTGGATCTCTGTAAGTTCAAGTCCAGCCTGGTCTATATAGTGAGTTCCAGGCTAGCTGGTACTAAAGAGAGACTCTGTCTCAAAAAGATTATAAAAAAGTCTTTATTCTATTTTATTTTGAAAAATGTCCAAAATTAATTGGGAATAGAATTCAGAGGCTGAATCCCCCCCCCATTGCCTTCTTCCTGAATTGCTTCCAACAAAAAATCTGCTGTTCCCTCTGCCTTCCCTCAGTAGGGCAACATACTTTCTTCTTTGCTGGTTTTAAGAGGGGTTTTCCTTTTCTTTTCTACTGAATATTAGAATTTTTTTCCTTTTTTTATGATGTGGTATGCTTGATGTGACTGTTTTTGCTTCTTATATTTGAAATTGTCTAAATTTATGAATTTGTGGGCTTATAAGTTCCATCAACTCTGGATATTTTTGTGATTATTACTTCAGATATTTCCCTGACTTTTCCAAAAATAAAGTTATTTTTAGAGTCCTTGTTTGTTGGTTGTAACATCTGTGTCTATTCTGAGTAATTTTCAAGGGATTTATGCTTTTCTCCTCAATACAGATTGTATTTTCTCATTTTGTTCCTACTTATCAACTTTTTATTGCATGGCAGTAAATATTTTGAACCTTAACATAGTGAGTGCTGAATAATTTTCTGTTTCTATAAATATGTTTGAGATTTGTTCTGAGTTGCAAATAAATTATTATGGAGCTACTTGACATTACATTAACAATGGCATTACATTCTAAACATATTGAGAAGGCTATGGTCCTGTTCATGTAAGGCTAATCATTCTCTACATTGGGAGTAGACTTCCTAAACTCTGTGAGTTTTGAACCTTATTTCAGAATGTCTGGTGGGAATAGGCACTTTTCCACATCTGACTGAGCTGTGGATATTGTTCTAAGCATAGCTTCTGAACAGTTCCTTCTCTTACCACACCTAGTCTCTCTGTATTTATACACAACTCAGTGCTCTGCAAAATACTTGCTATCTGACACGGATCTGTGGTGGTTTCTCCTTGTATAGCTCTCTTACTTGTCTCCACTGCTTTCCTCATGTGCCCTATTCTTTTGAAAGTCTAAAACTCTGTAACTCAGAAAGTGAACTGGGGTTGGCCTGGGTTACCCCACCCTGGGCTCAGCCTAGAAATTCTTTCCTGGCACTAAATTTGGGTGCTTTGTAGGCTCACTTTACTTTTAGGAAGAAATTCCCTCTATTTTCTCAAATCGATCCTTAATTTTTAAATATATATTCTCAGAGGAATGATAATTCTGGTCTCAATCATTCATTTAGGTTAAAGCAGAATTTCTTTAAAGGAAATTTTTATAATATTAAAAAAAATTCCTCGGGATGTAGTAGCACACATTCTTGTGTTTCATATTTTTTGAGGCCAAAGAGTATTTCCCATGTTTAAGTTTTGAGGAATGCTGCCCTGCCTAAGGATACCTACTGAGGAGCCAGAATGAAGGAGAAAGCAACAGAATAATATTTGGGGCTTCTATGAGATTGCTTTCTGACAAAAATAGCACACATATTTGTGAACTATAAACAAAGTTTTAGTTTTGGGGGGTGTTTTGTTTTGTTTTGTATTTTGCATGGTGCCTTGTTGGGTGCTGAAGCTGGCTGTCTTGTGTCCAAACATCTTATGTGGTTCAATCACGACACTTTTAAGGACTATTTGTTTTAGTATAATGTTACCTTTTGGGTACTACAGAATAAAGAAAGAGTAAAAACAGACAGGGTCTCCCTGTAGCCCCAGCTGTCCTGGAACTCACTCTGTAGACCAGGCTGGCCTTGAAGTCACAAAGATCCCCCTGCCTCTGCCTCCTGAGTGCTAAGATTAAAGGTGTGTGCCACCACGCCCGGCTTAAAACATCCTCTCTTTTACCAGTGCATAAAATTTGGTTGAAAATAAGAGATGTTTCACTAAAGAATACTTGAAAATTGGGCTGGAGAGATAGCCTAGCGGTTAAGAGCACCGACGCTCTTGCAGAGGACCCGGGTTCGATCCCCAGCACCCACATGGGGCTAAGAACCGTCTGTAACTCCAATTCCAGGAGAACTCCAGTTCCAGGGGAATCTGAGACCCTCTTCTGACCTCCGCGGCATTGCACGACACGGGTGCACAGACCTGCATGCAAACAATACATTCATACACATACAAAAAAAAATAAAAATAAAAATAAAAAAAAATTTAAAAAAAGAATACTTGAAAATTAAGAGAACCTAGAGAATTTACTTTTAAATTTGCATGATTTTATTTATATTTTACAATAAACTATAGCTTTAAATTGGTAGGATTTAGAAATTCATTGATCATTGTCTTTTTTGCCACCTATGTTTCTGACTCTTTCTAGATACATGTATATATAACCCTGTTAAAGCAAAAAAAATAAATTTCAAAGTATAAATACCTCAATATATTTGTGTCTACACTCTCTCATAGCATTGTATATTCCACATAATGCAATTTACTTCATAATATCCAATTGTTGATGGTCATGTTCCTTATTTTTCTCTTCTGTAATTAATGACTTAATATATATCCTTCTCGCATATTTTTGCAATATTTATGAATGTTTCTATTGGAAATTTTCAAACATTGGAATTATGAAAGTTATGGCATACACATGGCTTTGCTGCTTTTGTAATTGTATTGAAAGACAAGTTGATTTTCTTAAATAATTGTGTCCTGAGTTATAGTTAATATTATAAAGTATATAAAATTATAATAATGGAAAATAATATGATACTTGCTGCTTGGATGTGTCACATCAAGTCTGAAAGTATTTATACGATATGAAATTAAAGTATACAGTATAAGCCAATATGAATTTTAATTTAATATGATTAATAGTAACTATAATAGGGTAAGGTATCCATTGCTCATTTAGAACTGCTCAAATAAATTGACAGTTTAATAATAACTATCTTTATAAATTTGTAATTATATACAATTAACCTTATATTAAGTAGATGTATGGATATCTCAAGAGACCTAATGACAATATTTATGCTTGCAGATTGTGCACTCATGCTTAACAAATATTGTGTTGAAAGTTAGTATCATAGACAGTTCCCTACATAGACAGTTTGAGATATCAGACCTCTAAGTAGTAGATTTCTGGGCTGGAGAGATGGCCTAGTGGTTAAGAGTGCTGACTGCTCTTGCAGAGGACCCGGGTTCGATCCCCAGCACCCACATGGTGGCTGAGAACTCCATCTTTAGCTCCAGTTCCAGGGGAATCTGATGCCCTCTTCTGACCTGCTATCTGCAGCAGAAGGCGGCAGGCAAAACTAACCACTAGGCCTTGATCTTGGATTTCCTGTCTCTAAAACTGTAGGAGAGTAATTTCCATTAAAACTAAAAAGGCTGGGCATGGTGGTGCAACGGTCCATAACATGCATGACACAGGTGCCCAAACCTGCATGTAGACAGCACATTCATACACATAAAAATAAATAAATAAATAAATAAATAAATAAATAAATAAATAAACAAACAAATAAATAAAATCTAAGTAGTAGATTTCTTTATACAGCATTTCCATATCTGTGTCAGGGGATAAAGAATTCAATAAAATTTCTGGAATTCTAAAGGAATGAAGCTTGTAGAAACAGAATTGTCAGTTGTTATGTGATCGAACTAGTATTCTCTGACTAGCCCTTTTGGATGTATGAGAGGAATTTGGACCATATTTATTTCAGTTTAAGTGTAAGGAATCAGCTGTGGCTGACCATATGGTACACAAAGAACAACAGAGCATTCATGATAGCTACAGTTTCATCTAAGATTGTTACCCCCAAAGCCTTTTATTTAGTGTTAGTGTTAGTAAACCCATCTTTATTTGCACCTGATACTCTGACTGCTGATTGTGGGTATATTACATGAAAGAAGATGAGAATAAACTCATTTTCTCTTTCTTTCAGGGTACTGGCCATATTAAAACAACTAGTAATCTGAGGAAGATAGGGTTGTTGTAACTTATTGAACATGCATGTTGCAGTAGTAATGCTTCCTCTGGGCATGGGATTGAGTACCAATAGCATGTATTTTAAACCTTCAGTTTTATTAGTAATGGCAGATATGAGTGGATAGGTCATGGCATATTGAAGGTTAGCTCTTCCATCTATACACATTATGAGCCTTTCTGCACATAATCTGAGAGAGAGAGGGAGAGAGAGAGGGAGAGAGAGATTTCCAAGTACTACTTATAAGAAACTACCTATGAAATGAAATCATCAGGAAGGTTTGTTGTTTCAAGGGCTGGAGAGATGGCCTAGCTGATAAGGGTATAGGTTGTTCTTGCAGAAGATCCAGGTTTGATCACAGCACCATAGGGGGACTAACAACCATCTGTAACCCAAATTCCAGGGGATTCCAAGCCCTCTTCTGTCCTCTCTGGGCCCTACATGACAAGGGCATACTTGCACACATCCAGCCATTACATTCATACAATGTAAAAAATAAAGATAAATACATCAAAAACTAAAAATGAAAAACAAAGGAACTCAAATGTGTACCTTGAAGAATTAGGATGGAAGTTGGGAAAACCCATCCTATATTACTGTAAACTTATCTCTGGAATGGGCATTTAGATGCAGGATTAGGTGAGCAGTTCTCATTATACCTTTTAAATGAACCATCTGTTCACAGTAATGACTAAAAATTCTTCTAGATCTTTTCTTTCATTGCCGTCTTTGAACTTCAGTATCATCAGCATTGTATGACCACAAAGTATTGTATGTAAACATCCCAAGAAACATTTCTATCAGTTTATTGTAAGAAGAATTTAAAAGACAACTTCCTATTGATGTATAGCTATAAGAGCCTTTCTTGCAATTGTGCATATTTTTTTAACAATTGAGAAAACCACCTGCTTTCAAGCCAATTTTCATGCAATAGTAAATTTATATTAAAAGTCTGACCTCACATTCTGAGACATATCTCAATAACACAAGAAAACATTCAGATGCTTCCCAAACACCCATCACTACAAGCCTCTGAGAAACCAGAGCTACTGTAACAGGCCCGGTATATGTTGGAAGAGGAATATATTTCAGCATAGTTGTTCAAATCAGCGTACCAGAAATGAGGGAGAAGATGATAGCCAAGTTGAATACAAAGCTTGGAAATTATTTGAATCAGGAAAAGGACATCGAATAGTTTTAGAAATGTAAACAAAGCTATGTCATAAATAAATCACTCAAGAAATCAAGGCACAAATTCGCTCAGCCAAACTTTGCTGGGAAAATATCACCTGAACTTCACATTTATTCAAAACAATATAAATTGGAGTTGGACATGTTGGCACAGGCCTTTAATCCCTGCACTTGGGTGGCAAAGGCAGGCAGATCTCAGTGAGTTCAAGGCCAGCCTGGTCTACATAGAAAGTTCCAGACCAGTTGGGTCTACAGGTAGACCCTGTCTCAAAAAGACAAAAAATAAAATAAAATAAAAATAAAATAAACTGGAAACCAAAAACCAAAAAAGGAATACATATACATATGCTTTTTTCATAAACTATTCCAATTTAGATTTGGTGGTCTGTTGTTATCCTTCAAAGAACATCAAAAATGTACAGCAATTAAATGGAGTATTGGATCACATGAAATTGCCTTTGTAGTTCAAGGAAAACCTTTCTGAGTGTATAGGAGTGTTGACTGACTTTTGGCCATATTGACAAGTATCATTCATACTTATGCAGTAGACCTGGATGAAAAGTAGAGGTTTGTCAAGCACATTTTCAGTTTTGGTTGTAAGTCACTCTTAATTTTCATCTTTAGATGCCAGGCTGTAAATATCTTTCACAGAACCAGACCTCCTATTTATTTTGCAAATGGACAATGAAAGCCCACGGAAGCATGGATTTCAGACATCCAGAGGACGCTGTCTCTTGCTCAAGTGCCATTTGTTTTTTCTCTCTATACAGTAATCTGTTTTGGATAATTCTCATTTGTGATGGTAAGTAGATATCCAGAATAATTTTTGCCCTATGAAGACATGTCTTTGCAATATGCTGATGTTTCTATGAATATAAAAAGACATTCTCCTGCAGGCGGTTGTATTGGCTTTAGAGTGCTAGAACTATCCATTTTGAATGTAATTATGCAAAATAAATGAAAGAAATCTGCCTTGCTGATATTTATGTAACAATTTCTAGAATAATTCTTCTGATTTACAAATATACTGGGACTATTAGTGAGAAGCCACACCACATCATTATTTCACAGAACTTTAGGCAATTGTGATGACATTTTTCAAATCAGCATTATTTTGCAAAGTAAAATAAAACATAAAAAGCCAATTGACTTTTTCTACAGCATTTTTTGAAGGAAAAATAAAGCTACTTAAAAATCAATGCAGGCTGTATTTTCAGAAATATTTTAGGTGTGCATTTTTTTGAAGTTATGACTCTCTGCACAATTCATCTTTCTTTTTTGGAGACACTTAATATTCCTGAACTGTATTTAACTTCTCTAGGAAACTACAAAGAGTGGGTTGAGATCCATAATTGTGTTAAACCTATGGTCTCAATAACAATAGCTATTCCACAGGTTCTACAAAGCCTTGACATGCAAGCATAAATGGAAAGAAAAATTAAGATTTTCTTTTTTTTTCTATTAAATTTTAAGTAGTACTCATGTTGAAAGGAAAGTCTGAGGATTTTAGGAAAGAGAAAGATGGAAAGGAAGTGTTCTTCTGTCCAGAGTAATCAGTACACACTTGGTCTAAAGGTTCCTTCCCAAAAGGAACCTCCTATCCCAGCATGTCTAAGGATATTTTACCCACTACAGAAGTATTCTATGTCCTCCCCTTTAATACAGTAAGCCACTGTATTGGATCCCATTTCTTAGGATTTTAGTTCTATCATAGATGGTCAATATTTTATTAGATCAGATACTCCCTGATTATATACCCTTTTTTGCAATTTGTGGAAAACCAACTGGATTTTCTTTTAATGAGAACAAAATCTTGACTCAAAAGAATGCTAATAAGGCTATCAATCCTGAACATAAATTCTCAGATAAAAATTTCCATGCAGGTGGAGCATGTGTAAATACTTTATTCTCCCATAGATGAAAGTGCCCCATGATCAGGAGTAAGACAGATATTGAAATGATGGAAAGATGATACAAAGATGCCAGGGACAGGCTGTACAACAAAGACTGAACAGTGCAGCATTACCTTTTGTCTATAAGGCTATATACACATGGTTTTTTTTAATTTATGTCTGTATTTTTAAATTATGTGTGTGCACATATGTCTGTGTGTAAATCTGTGCAATGAGTGTAGGTGCCCTCAGGTGCTAGAAGAAGCAATTGGCTCTTCTGAAGCTAGAGTTACAGTTAGTTGTAAGATGCCTGAGTGGGTGCTAAGAACTGAATTTGAGTCAACTGAAAGAGTACTAAGTGCTCTCAACTGCTGAGCCATTTCTTCATCCCCCTGTTATTCAATATTTGTTCTTCTTTTTCATTTTTCAGTGAAAATTTTATTATGGTTTTAAAATATGTGCTTGAAATATGTATTATGTATTAAATCTATGCATATAAAATTATATTATTTAATCTTAATGAAATATCTAAATATTTCAATAGTTATACAGATAAGCTATAGAGTTTCACAACCAGCTCTAAAAATTTCTCAAATGCAAGTGCATCAAATATAAAGAGGAAAATTGTTACAATTCTGTGTTTTCCTTAACTATAACAAATAAAAAGTGGACAGGAAAATGGTTAGCTCTCTAAAGAAAATAAATTCTATAGGCTACACAGTAATGGACACAGAAACATCAGAATGCCAGCAATTACTCTTTGGGTCATTGTATGGTGGTTACATGAGCTTTGCCATTTATGATTAGAGTAGTACACAGTAACCATTTTGTTGGCTTCCTAAAAGAAACCACACTGAAATAAGTACCACACTGTTTCCCTTTTGCAAATAACCTGGGACGCAGAGAACTTAAGTGATTTATCCAAGGTCACACCATTGGCAAATAGTGGAAGGAAGATTTAAACGCCAGGAGTTTGGATTCAGGAATCCCGCTTTGAAATGTTACACTATACCATCCAAGGCACCTCTATAGCCTTCATTCTCAGATTTCAGTGTGCTCAAAAATGGCCTAAGAACTTGTTAAAATTCAGGCTCCCACATACTCTGGTTCAGTAGGTATGGCTGGCCTGAAAATGTATGGTCCTAAGAATCTTCCAGGTGGCAGAAGTGGTATGGGTAGCACTCATTTACAGCAAGGTGTGGCTAAGCAGGAGGGAGTAGCCTTGCTAGTTGGTTATAATAATCTGGGCTCAGGGGCTAGAAAGACTGCTCAGTGGTTAGAAGCACTGGGTATTCTTGCAGAGGACCTAGGATTGTTTCCCAACATCCACATGGCAGCTATCATTCATTTGTAACTCTATTTTGAAGGGATCTGATATTTTCTTCTGGTCTCTATGGGCATTGCATGACATGGGTTCACTTATGTACATACAGACAAAGCACTCTACACATAAAATAAACATAAATAAATAAATAAATAAATAAATAAATAAATTTTTAAAGTGAGCAAAAACCCAGCACAGAACTGCAGAAATGGGTAGCAGAACCCAACTTTGGCTGACGAAATATTGACAGCAGATAGTAGCCAGGTGAGGAAGACCTGGCTTTCTTTAGAAAAGAGACTCCAGGTAAGATAACTAGAGCTCAGGGAAGGAGGTGGCACCGAGGAGTGACTGAAGAGAGTGATTTGGCACAATGGACTCTAGCATAAATGACAGAAGGTGTAAACTCAGGGAGGGGCAAGGGGGGGTGCCAAGGGAGAAGCTGGTAACTGAAAAATTGTGTTTAAAACGTGTAAAAATTCAATCAAAAGAAAGAATCTGGTCTCAAATGCTTTACAGCAATCTTCCAGACCTTGGCTTTGGATGGCAATAAAGCCATGTATAATGTCAATCCTTCATAAATGAGGCATGATGGTTTATTTTCCTCTTTTCTAGTACTTATTTGGTGTGTGTGTGTGTGTGTGTGTGTGTGTGTGTGTGTACATAATATGTATTTGTGTAACAGTGCTGACGATGGAACCTAAGCCCTTGCATTTGCTAGGGGGGTAGCCATTCTGCCATTGAGATATGGTCCCATCCCTGAATTTTCCTTTATTAGTTTAACCCTGGCCAGGGTCCTCGAGATTTCCTTCCTCAAATATTAGCTATATCTCTGCATTTATAGGAATAGTTTGAACAAATGCTTGGGAATTCTTCCTTCACAGTATTCCCCTTGGCTTCTATCTTGCTGGTTGGTCCTTAGATATTTGCCAAGAGTTTAGCCTCCTGGGTCATAACGTGCCTCTGGAGGAGTGGTCTCTGGTCCTGCCTCCCAGTCTTCAGAGAAGCCTCTGGGATCTGCCCTGGCTCCCCCCTACTCCCACTCCCCAGCAGGCACCTGGTCTTTGCAAGTGCCGCACTGGCCTTTCTGCACAGCTAGCCACAGACATCCTTTTCGGTGTGCAGGTGTGCGTGTATACGGTATCTAGCTCCTGATACCTTCTTTTTTTTTTTTTTTTTTTTTTTTTTTTTTTTTTTTTTTTTGAGACAGGGTCTCCCTTTTAGTCCCAGCTGGCCTGGAGCTCGCTCTGTAGATCAGGCTGTCCTTGAACTCACATAGATCTGCCTGCCTCTCCCTCAGGAGTGCTGAGATTAAAGGCGTGTGCCACCACTCCTGATATCTTCTTAACCAGCTGGTTTTTCTGCTACTATTGTTTAATCTCTGACACCTTGTCATTGGGTTCAGCATCAGAGTGAGCACTTTTCCCACGACAGTTGAGAGTAGGAGTTTTGGGGTTTTTTTTGTTTTTGTTTTTGTTTTTTTTGAAAAACAATGTCTCTCTATCCCCTTTAATTAGGTAAATCCTTGATAAACTTCTAAAAAAAATAACCGCGTCCAGGGGCTGGAGAGATAGCCTAGCGGTTAAGAGCACTGACTGCTCTTGCAGAGGACCCGGGTTCGATCCCCAGCACCCACATGGCAGGGCTGAGAACCGTCTTTAACTCTAGTTCCAGGGGAATTGGACGCCCTCTTCTGACCTCCGCGGCATTGCACGACACGGGTGCACCAACCTACATGTACATTCATACACATATAAAAATAAATAAAATTTAAAAAATATTAAAAAAAAGAAATGTGTCCAAAATAGACGTCAAATTTCTCTACACATTGCATGCCACTGGCAGAATTTTATGAAAATTTGATGTTTTGTCTCAACCCTTATGAAGAGGATTCCTAATCAAGTTGTGGATAGCAACCGGGAAATGTATAAAAACTAAATTTAAAATGCTCTTTGTAAAGTGAAGAAAGTAACTTCTTAAGTAGAAAGAGGAAACATAAGCATTAAAATTCAAGAATTCAAAAACTACAATTAATATACTTAACGTTTTGAAAAATATACAAAAAATTGTTTTGAGTAATGAACCAGCAATTTTACAAAAGAGAATAATTTACAGATTATATTCCAAGGAGAATTTTTATTATGCTAATTTTACTTCTAATAAACAGTTGTTCTACACCATGTATAACAGTGGGCTGCTAAAAACCATCACTGGCTCTTAGGCCCTGTCTCAAAGCATTGACTGGACCTATGTTGATATCTGCCTCACCCACTTATTAAATAGGCTTAAATATAGTCAATGATAGAAATATAATTCTGTTGAAAAAAAATCTGTCCAAAGTAGCATTTATTGTTTGCACATACATAATCAGTAGTATTTCAAGAAAGAACTTTGGAAATTGTCATGGTATTTTATACAAAGAAACGAATGCTCTAGCTTTGTAAATAAAATGTAATTTTAGAAGTTGCCCATGGCTCAAATTAATATGTTCTCCCCAAACAATTTTCCCCCAAGTATGATATTACTTTTCCTATGGAATCAATCATAATATATAGTAAAATCTCTTCCATATTTGAAGGGCATTTTTCATAACTCTTTTAATGAAATGTATATATTCTCCTCTCATGGTTGATGAATTGTATGACCTTTGGTAAATAATACAGGTTAAACAAACTGATTTATATCTAGTGAAAATGGTGTTTAGAATATTCCCAGTAGAGCTGCTCTATTTTATTTCATAGAATGTTGTTGAAGGATTACAGCGTGATTCAGTGGACCATCCACTAAAAATTTTGTGAAACTGCAACCTCAGTTCAGTCTTCAGGTTTGTGCTGAAATATGTCATTGTTTTGAGCCATTCACCCATCCATTCATTCCGTCAGCCTGAACTTTGAAACTGGCTATATCTTAACTAGTTTTCTCACAAAACCCAGAATGGCCTCTCCTGAATGATATCTCAGATCTGGTGTCATACCTAACTTTCAGACCTGTAGGTTGTCCCTACCTAGGCTTGATATTTCAAGGCACAGCCTAGCGCATAAAGATAAATGCATTCAAATGAAAAAAACTAATACAAGATTCTTATGGAAAGGGAGTCTATGAAAACCCTTCTTTGGCCATTTATCTTCCTAGAAATCTTCCAAAAATCTAGAGAAGTACTTTGGTAACCTCGTTCAAGACATGGTCTGTGAGATTTTGCTAAAATTACTAACATGGAGCAAGGCCTTTCTTTTTACATTAAAAGCTACATCCTATGATAACTGATTAAACTCGTTTTCTTTCCACTTTGCATTTCTCCTCTTCCATTGGCATAGAGGAGAAAAAAAAAAAAAGAAATGTATATAAAGCAAACTCAACATACAAGTACTAATGGACTCAGTAACATTTAGTACCAGCAAATTGCTTAGAATTTGTCAGGTAATGTGATTTTGTTTTCAATTTATGCCACTGAAAAGTAATGTAATGTCTAATGCCAAGAAAAAAATAACAGAAATCTACACACCATAAAACTATATCACTGCATATGGGCTGGCATTTGAAAAGCAAATGAGAGCGAGTTGCCCTTTTCTGTATTTCTTAAACAGTGTGTAAAGTTGTTAGATTATACTGTAACATTTTAAGAAATCCTTTGTGCTATAAGAAAATTGCCTTCAAAAGTCTGGTCATGTGGACCAAATGTAAAGCAAGTACGTGAGAACTCAAATGACAGCACCAGGAGGAGAGAGCTGGGGCTACAGGCAGGGACGGCAGGCATCAGTGTGCCAACCTGGGATTGGAAGGACCTGAGCAAGAAAAAGGAAGATATGAAAATTCTCATTACAGAAATGAACTCCTCAGTAGTGCACATTGATAACAAGCACCTGCCTCCATGTTCTTTTCAAATATTGCAAATGTCAATTCCTCAACCTCAAATGTCAAATATTTTGTCTTATGTTTTCAGATTTTGAAGATGTGCCTCACTATGTAGCCCAGGCTGACCTCAAACTCCTAACCATTCTTTTCTAGGCTGACTAGTGTTGGGATTACAAAGTTGAAACACCAAATCAGGTCTAATGTCTCATATAATGATTGAATACACTTCACTTAGAGACATGAATGGGTAATAGTGGGTGTATTTGGAAGGTCTATACTTGGAAGTTTTAGAGAAAAAGACAGAATTTAATCTTTACTATCATGCACCTTGTTATCTTAAATAGCTGTCTTACTTTCATGAAACTATTTCCATACTAAAATATAAAAATAATAAGAACAAGTCCTCATCTACATATTCACAAGGTTGTTCAAAGGATCAAATTAAAGTATATGAGAATGCTTTGAAATAAGATGGTAGAATCCCATGTCTTTGAAATCTTGGTTCCCGGTATTTCTTAAACAATGTGTAAAGTGGGCGTCTTGACTGAAGGCTTAGTAGATGATGTTTACCCCAGTGGCTTGGCTTTCTGTGTCCTAAAGTCCATCAAATGATCGAATGGCAGTTGGGCTGTCATGGAGCGGTTCTTCCTAAATGATTTTGAGAATGTGCTTTGACCCAGCCCCTCAAGCATGAGTCCTTTCAGGCATAGATTTAAGCTACCGTCTCCTTTCTCACAATCAGGCTTCCTCATCCTCAAAGTAGCCTATGACATTTGTTGGACTGGTTAGCTTTTCGTTCCCTCCTGATTTTATGTGATCTTTCTCTTAGGTAGTTTTCTAAGGATTGACTTAGAGGATCTAAAAATGTTAACTTTCAAAGTTGGTTTCAATTTGTTCTGTGCTATATCTAAAAGATGTCTGCCTGGAATTATGAAAACTTCATGTTTGAATGATACTATTTCCTGCATAATCTCACTCCTGTTTTCCTCAAAGTAATTGTGTTTTGGGGTTTTCTTTGGCCATTGATTTGCTAATATTCGTTTTGTAAATATTTCATCAGGTAAAATGAACTCTCCCTTAATATGTTCTTTAGAATTTAATGCATGTTTCATGTTAATCCCTTTTAGTTTATATAAAGGTCCTATCCCACGCCATTTCAACATCCCCTTAATTACATATTTAACAAAATAGAAATTTAAAGCTCAGTCATACACATGTGAATAAGGGCCTCTGAAGTAGCTTAATGTCCAGCATACCAACAAATTATTACTTTTTTTTTTTTTTTTTTTTGGTATTTTCGAGACAGGGTCTCCCTGTAGCCCCAGCTGTCCTGGAACTCACTCTGTAGACCAGGCTGGCCTTGAACTCACAAAGATCCACCTGCCTCTGCCTCCCGAGTGCTAGGATTAAAGGTGTGCACCACCACGCCCTGCTACAAATTATTACTTTTAATGTTTTGCATCCAGTATATGCTAGAAGCATCTAGTGCTACAGGTGACTTGTTGGTCCAAATTTCTTCTGGACTCAGATTTTGCTACTTAATCATATTTCACCAATCTCTACATGAGATGCAGACATCTAAATTATGGAGCTACATAGAGGCAGAACATCTGATATTCTGAAATTTGTTTATTGCTTGTATTAAAAAAATCCTTATACTTTTAATGGTGTTTCACATTGTCTCTAATTTAGTAATTCCTTCCTACCTGCATCTCATCACAACTTTCAGATAAATAATTGAGAATCCTTCCTTCAGCAGTTCCTTCAGTCAGCATGCCTTTTCCCCTCGGTTCCTTTCAGCTCTTTCTTGGTGTTTTATCTTTTCAAAAGCATTTCTGCAATTTCTGGATGCCTCTGACCTGCCATTACAGCAAGCATTTGTTTCCATGCGTTTCTTTTTGGCATTTGAGTGAGATATTTATCTCGCCTTATTCAGCTTAACAAAAAAGAAAGAAAGTCTTTCTGAAGCTTTTCGTTATTCATTTCTTTGCAGACCAGTCATTTGTTCTCATTATGCTTCAACTGATAAGCATGCTTTGTTAATTCTTCAGCAGCACCCTGAATCTTTCCATCTCTGCCTAGGTTTTTAACCATTTGCAGGCTCTGGCGTCTGTCATTTGACTTTTCAGAATTTCAGATTATCCGTGTTCCATGTTTCAATTTCATGCTACA
The DNA here is from genome assembly GCA_009823505.1 of Rhizomys pruinosus. Taxonomy (NCBI): domain Eukaryota; kingdom Metazoa; phylum Chordata; class Mammalia; order Rodentia; family Spalacidae; genus Rhizomys; species Rhizomys pruinosus. The sequence goes on along the minus strand of VZQC01005070.1, from coordinate 2,483,487 downwards.
CTGAAGTTTTGACTCTCTCTGGTCCCTTTTCTTTTTGTCATTATTTACCATCCTTTATCAAGTCCTGTTCTATTTTCGGCTTTTCATTTTATTTCATTCCAGAATTGCACAGACATTTTTGCCATTGTACAAGTTTTTGTTATCTTTTCACCTTCTTCTTCTTGTTCTTGGTATGAGTAGAACTGCTGCTTAACTCACTATATAAACCCGAATTTTATGGAATTCTACTTACCTTTATACTTGCTAGTTAGAACTTCAGTTACTTGCATTTTAATTTCTCACATCTTCAAATCAAATTTTATCTCTTTATATTTTATTTTGATTCCACTTAACTATTCCATATCCTGTAACGAATTTTAAACTAATTTTCCAATCTTGAAAATGTCCACTATATTTTCTTTTCATTATTTAACACATAGCTTTTAGCCCTGATCTTAACCTTGTTCCAAATCTTCCTGCTTAATTCTCTCTATTGCTATCTTCCTAGGAGCCTCATGGGAATAAACATATTTTGTACTTAAATATATTTATACAATTTATATCTACAGTATTGAACTCTTTCACTACCAATGTCACTAAACATTCCCAAAATATAGTTCACTTTCTACATCAAAAATTGTGTCCATAGCCAGGTGTGGTGGCACATACCTTTATTTAATCCCAGCACTCAGGAGGAAAAGGCAGGCAGATAATCTGTGAGTTAAAGGCCATCCTGGTCTACATAGGGTGTTCCAGGCCACCTGGGCTACAGTGGACCCTGTCTCAAAAAGACAAAATAAAATGTGTCCACATCTATATGTCTTTCATTTGCTTCAGTAGCAGTTTAATAATTCTACGAACCATTTAGCATTGTATAACATACTAGTGAAACAAATTTGTTGAAGATAAGCTAGTATTATGCATTATTAATGTAAATTACCCTAGTAAGGAATTTTTCAAATAAATAAAATCCCCTTATTGATTTTCTTGGAGATATATATATATATATATATATATATATATACAGGACCGATAAATGTTGATTATCTGATACCAGCATCAAAAGGGAAAGAGTTCAACCTTTTTCTGAAATGAAATTATTTCTATAAATCTGTTAAGAGAGCCAGTTTGGTTGAGTTCTAAATCTGCATAAGAAACTGTATCAGAGTGGCTCAAAGCTTTTTCTGGCTAGATCTGCCTTCTGCTTTCCCTACAGCCCTTTGACTCTTGTTAGGCAAGGAAATGATTTAATCAAATGCTGCTTTGCAATCACAATTATTCAAAATAAAAGCTTACTATTACAAACTAGCAGAGAGAAAAAAAATAATCAAAGGACACAAATCTTGATGACAAACTAAGAATTTAGGGGCATCAATAGAATTTTTTTCTTAGAAGCTTATTTGTGTAATTTAACTCCCAAATATAGATTTAAGCTTTTACAGATATTTCCTCTTCAATTTTCCTTCCTTTGTGTATTATTTAATTGTTTCTTAACTATTTTTGAAGCTGGACCCTTGCTGTGTAGCCTAGCTTAGTCTTGAACTTACTACAATCCTTCTGTCTCAACCTCCCAAATGCTATTATTATTATTGACATAATTATTTATATTTAATTTTCCCTATAATTTTCAAAAGAGAGTCCAGATAATAAACTCTCTGAGAAGGAGATTTCAGAAAATGTAGATTTTTTTGTTCTTAAAATTCTTAGTGGGGCTGGAGAGATGGCTCAGCAGTTAAGAGCTCCGACTGCTCTTGCAGAGGACCCGGGTTCGATTCCCAGCACCCACATGGCGGCTGAAAACGGTCTTTGACTCCAGTTCCAGGGGAATCCGATACCCTCTTCTGACCTCTGCGGGATTGCACGACACGGGTGCACAGACCTGCATCCAGATGGTACATTCATACACATAAAAGAAATAAATAAAAAAATTAAAAAATTCTTAGAAACATTTACCAGAAATAAGCTTGACAGGCAGATACCTCCACACACTGGACTTTAAGGATGGAAACAGAGTTTCAGATTTTTGCTTTTGCTTCACATATATAACTAGAAATGTCCTTTATGGCATAAATGAAAACACTGGTCCATGATAACTCTATCATTTGCTGTTTCCATTTTGGACAAATAATATGGGACTTTGAAAATCAAAGAAGCCTAAGCCCAGTTTCAAATGCATCGTTATTTTAATTTTTGTTTTTCTGTTTCATGTTGGGGAAATCCCCCACAACTCTGAGTTGATTAAATTTATATTGGAATCTATATATTCATCTGTCATCTATCTGTCCATCTGTCTGTCTGTCTATCATCTAGCTAACTTTAACTTGTAGTGTTTGCAAGCTATAGAACACAACATGGGACACAAAAGGCATTGGCAAAATAAGTGTGAAACAGCTGAAAGAACAATAGAAGTTCCAGCTGTATCCCTTCCTTCAGAGTAACTGCTTTGCTATAATGAATCCGTTCCTTCTTGCATCATCTTTAAGCCAGATTTATTTAAACAATAGAGGACTGGAAAGAGCCAAAAATGAGTTTGCAGTGACCTTTGGAATTAGTGGACCAATATATCCAGGTATGGGCATTTCCATGTGTATGTGTATATATACTATATATGTATATATATTTGATTATTAATTTTGATTATGGCCTCCCGACTTACAAACTATAAGGCTGATTGGTGTATATAAGATTTCACAATTTTTGACTGCAAGTAAAAGAATGCTCAATTGACTAAGAGTAAAGAAATGTATTGATTAACTACACTACAGGTCAGGGTCAATCCATTAATTCAACAATTTGGCTAAAAAGTTTATAGTTGTTTTCATCTCTATTCTGCTTTCTACAGAATCAGCTTCTCTAAGATAAACTTCCTTTTTGTCAAAGATGGAATAAATTATAAATCACTTAATTCGGCATTCAAAGCCCTCCTCTCACACAGAATGCATTGATGCTTGCTTCCTCTGGGTCTTAACTTACCTTTTCAGCTGCTCAGCAGCCTGACACTTCACAGGCTTAATGCACCTGCAAGGACAGGAAGGATGCCTTTGTTATCTTGGACAACTGGAGTTGTAGATGAACAGACTATCATGATTCCTATTTGTGCCTATTGAGATGAAAGTCATCCTTTACACGTGAAGATCTAACCACACGTACACTTCACTGTCCTTTGGCTACTTTTTTTTTTTCAAGACAGTCTCCCTATAGTCCCAGCCGGTGTGGCCCTCACTCTGTATGTAGACCAGGCTGGCCTTGAACTCACAGAGATCTGCCTGCCTCTGCCTCCCAAGTGCTAGGATTACAGGCATTGGCTACTTTTATATTCACTGAATCTAGACTAGTAGCCAGTACATTCCATGCTCATTGACTTAGCTTGATCAACATTATTAGTTTTAAACCAAAGCTGTGCCAAAGATGATAGAACTATACTGGCTGTCAATTGTTTTTTTTTTTTTTTTAATCCTCCCTATGGCTGTAGGTTCATTCAGTTCTATGGATGGTCATTTGATCCAATTGGAAGGTAAACTAATATATTAATGAAGCAATCACATCAGGTACTCTGTGTGGGTGCCATATTGAATGCTTTAGAATTTATTCCACATATTGGAGAGAGTATATCATTCATAGGAACAACATGTACTCTAATATTGTGCTTAATCCATTTGTGTTGGGTTATAGAGATAGTAGGCAGAAGTGAACCACTGTTCCTTCTTTCCAGGAAATCACAGTCCATATATGTATTAAAATGTGTTTACTGAGGTGAAACTATATCCAAATAATAAATCAACTCCTGATGTTGATAACAGACTTTCCCCCACAATTTGGGAGGTGATAAGTTTGACAGGTGATGTTTACTTCATGTTGTAGACACTGGATGGTGTCCACAGATGATGTCCTATAAGTTTCTTAATCTGTGATTCTGTTTCCCCTTCATTTTGTACACATGAAACTAAGGCTTGTCTAACACATAACCTGACCAAAGTGGTGTCCAGTTCAGGGCTCAAAGGGAAACCTACCCACTTAGTCTATAGGTATAGAGGTATTCAACGGAAAGCAATGGACACTTGGTACAGTGAATTATCACTAATTTCAGATTTAGGGGAAAAATAAATGAACTGGATCATATTCTTGGCTCAAAGTGCTTTCAAAAGTCCATGCAGAGTATTGGCGGAGTCCTCTGGACATGATAGGATCTTTGCACTCATGAACTCACCAAAGCTGTGCTTACCTACACAAGGCCTACATGAGACCAAATTACTCTCATTCCAGCATGGATGAAGAACAGGAATCCCATCACTAGCTGAGGAACTGTAGGCATTTGCTTGCTACTGGGAGAAGAAGGGTCATTTTTCTTCAGGTGCATAGACATGGTGGTGGTCTATGCTCCAGTGGATGGCCCCATATCCGTGGACATATGGACAGCACAAATTGGACTCAATGAATTAAAAACCCACAAGACTCATCCTACCTCAAAGATACATGCACATCTATGTTTATTGCAGCTCTCTTCACAATAGGAAAGAGCTGGAACCAACCCAATTGCCCCTCAACAGATGAGTGACTCACAAAATGTGGTACATCTACACAATGGAATTCTATGCAGTGGTATAGAAAGATGACATCATGAACTTTGCAGGTAAATGGATGGAACTCGAAGCCATTATGTTAAGTGAAGTAACACAGTCCCCAAAAAACAAACTGGGAATGTTTTCCCTCATTTGTGGATGGTAGTACCAAATCCCCCAGTTGAAAAGCAAGCTGAGCAATGTTATTGTTACATTTCTTTTTATATTAAAGCAACTGTGTTGTTATAATGTGAATCTCCCAATGGGCCCTAAAATTAACAAACCACTTATTTTCAGACATTGTAATTACCGTATATGGGTGGATGTTGGGAAGGGAATGATTGAGGACTTGAAGATGCCCCAGAGGATTTAGTGTATGTGGAGATAGGGAGTGGATGTAATCAATATAGACTGTATATATCCACAAAATTCTTGAAGAATAAATATATAATTAGAAAAATTGTGTGCCTATTATTTAAATTTTTATTTTATTTTATTTATTTTTGTATGTGTATAAATGTACTGTCTGCATGCAAGTTTGTGCACCCGTGTCGTGCAATGCCGCGGAGTTCAGAAGAGGGTGTCGGATTCCCCTGGAACTGGAGTTCTCCTGGAATTGGAGTTTCAGACGGTTCTCAGCCGCCATGTGGGTGCTGGGGATCGAACCCGGGTCCTCTGTAAGAGCGGTCGGCACTCTTAACCGCTAGGCCATCTCTCCAGCCCCGTGTGCCTATTATTTAAATAGAACTTTCAAAACTGTATATGAACCTTAATTTGGTTAGTACTAAGCAAACAGACATTTCTACTTTTTAAAAGGCTTGGAACGTAGCTCAGTGGCAGAGAACTTGTCCAGCTTGCCGAAGGCCCGTGGTTCAGTCTCCAGAACTGCACTCCACATACCCCAAAGCATGGCATCAGATTAGTTATGGCGTGGGGGAAAAGAGGCAGTGGGTCTGAGTGAGGAGCGAGGGAGTTTTCTAGTTCTCTCTTGAAGGAGGCCTGGGGAAGCTAGCACGTGATCTTGGTACACTCTACTCTGTTATTTTGTTTGGCAGAAACTGGAATTCTGGGAAAACTCCAGCTGGGTGTAGGTGCGTTAGAAGATTGGATAAAACATGAGGTATCACCTAGAATAATGAAAAATAATGGATACTGGCAGAAATGCTCTTGAAGCCATTTTGTGCTCTGATGGGCTCCAATCTGGGAAGCTACTTTGAGGGAAAATGTTTAGGAATCATCCTGTGTGACATGGGCTCTTCATGTCCAGTACATGCCAGTGTTTAAAAAGCAAGAACTACTGTTTTACCTCTCATCCACCTGTGCCCCTTTTCTAAGCCTAGGGAACAACCTGCGGAAGAGGGGGCGTGGTAGAATGTAAGGGCTGCGATTGGGGTGAATGGTGAAACTACAGCAATGTAGTCTGGACACTCATTTGATCAACTTGATTGAACAAACAACCTGTCACCCCCCACTGGATGGTGGGGCTGTAGGTGTTTGGGCACAACAGCCTGCAGATAGGTTTTGCATGAAGGATGCTTGTACTCATGGATTATCACTTATAGCTAAAAATGAAAAAAAAAAAACTGAGAGAAAGATGCAGGACAGTTATGGCAGAATGCATGATCTGGGATGGGGTGGGGGTGGGGGGGGGAGGGAAAGGGAAATAAGCCTGAACTGAATTGGAAAAAATGTATGAAATGCACAAAGCATCAATAAAAACTAATTAAAAAAAAAAGCAAGAACTAGGCTAAAAGAACACTAAGAAAGGATAAAAATACTTAAAAATATTATAAATTGATGACATGATTGAACAGTGGCAAACTACAGAATTTGGAATCCAGGATCCCATTCTCATTTCTGTTTCTGTTTACCTAAAATGCATATTGAGTTTGTGTAATCACCTGAACTCTTAGAGATTTTGGAGTTTACCTCTGCATTTAAACTTGGTAAGATTTCATATACTGATCTCATTCTCTTAGCTTTTCAGAGGAGAGTGCTGTTTCGAACAAAAGATCCATATGCATACATTAAAAATAGATTTACATTTTCTGATGCTTTGATTTCTCTGGTCAGAATTTTGAAGTTTACACATAAAAGAGTCCATTAGTGTTCAGACCTGCTTTTCTTTCAAACCAAAACTGCTATTAGAGTGATTACTCTTATGTTATAGAACACAGAACTTAATGGAACTTTTCTTTTTTAATTCTTATGGACTGGTTTCTTTTTCTTTGTATATTTAAAATATTTTAGCCACCATTTATTTGAACAATTTCGAGTTTTTACATTTCCCAAAGCTGAATGTGTCTATAAACATAGCCTTCAATAAAAATGACTGAAGTTCAAATTAAAATTGACTTGAGCAATATTTCAAGAGTCATTTAAAGGTTTAAAGATTTGGATTTAATGTTGAACAATTTCTACGTTTCAGGTGCATGCCTAAATAGTATGTGAGCATCATGGTCAAATCATAGAAATGTAGCTAGATACCTGACATTTGGATCCACATGACAATCCCATCAGAGTGTGTGAACTTCTCTGTAATTACACTTGGCCTTGAGCAGCACTCACAGCCTGTCTCTCTTAGATTAAAAAAAAAAAAAAAGTCCACCATTACTGAGTGTCCATCTGAAGCCTTTCATAAATAATAAATTCTGTACTGGTAGAAGTCAATAGGATAAGGAATTTTGCTATATTTTTAACAGGGGCACAACTCTAAAACCACTAATATGACATAACCACATAAGTTGATGCAATGGTGATCATGATCAAATCTTGTGTTTATGTTAGATTATGGCTGTAACATCTTACTGTATGTACTTGCCACCATGTATACCTACTATGGCAACAGGAAACTTAAAAATACCAAGCTGTATAAAGGACCTATGTTGGAGAGTTGAATTATTTTTTCAGTTGAGATTTTTAATCTTGTTCATGAATTTTGTCATAGACCAAAATGCTACAATGTACTGGTGGTAGGTAGCACTGATGTACGTGGAAGACAGAGATCCCAGCATCCTCATATTTGATGAGCCCACTGATTTGCAAATTTCTTACTTTAGTTACCCTGTTCCAAGTTAGTCCCTAAGGTAGTCAAAAAGGACAAAACAATCTGGTGTATATGCATGCAGTCAGGAACAAGCAATGTCTGCCATTTCTTCCAGCATTTTTGCTCTTTGGTGTACATTTGATTATCTCTGGGTTGGTATAATATTCCAGTAATAAGAAAAAATACAATGACCAGGCAAAATAAAGATTCATCAGTTTTTTTGGCATTTCTTTTGGCCACTTTGCTTTCTGTGAGAAAACAAAAAGTCATATAACATAGTGGTGAAGGGTGCTGGTTAGTTTTATATCTGCTGTTTCCTCGCTGTAAAATGAAGACATTTTTTTCCATACATAATGCATTGGACTGTTAGAACAATAAAGTTTAATATCCAAAATGATAATCACAGCTAGTGCTTGGCAAATATAATTAGCATATAATGTTATGATCTTGAATTCTCACAATAAACATTTCAGGTATTTATTATTATGAAAGAAGATTAGGTGAACTAAGCAGACCCATGGCAGGCCTATAGTTTAGTCCAGACTTGGCAGACATCTGAGCATACCTGTTGTTCTTACAGATGCAAACAAAGCCTAGAAAAAAATCTTCTCTTATTTTTTTCTGAGCTCCTTTGATACTCTGACCCTCCTGCTTAAATTAAAATATCTTCATTGAACCCCAAATCTGCTTCCTAAGAAAAGAAGAAGGAAAGCAATACCCTACCTGTACCTAACATAGATAAGCAGAAGTAGAAAGAATAATTCGTTACTGATTCATTTTTCTTTACTGTTTTCTTTACTTTCAGGAAACAAATAGTACGTAAATGTAGCCTAACACAAAAAAACATTTTATAGTTCTGTGAAAACTTTCCAATTTTACAATGTGCTAAGCATTTTTTACAAATGTTTACATTGATTAAATTACTGAATCCTAGCTGGGCTTTGTGGCTTGTGCCTTTTATCTCAGGACTCAGGAGGCAAATCAAGAGGATCTCTGTGAAATTAAAACAACCTAGTCGATATAGCCAGTTCCAGGACAGCTAGTGTTATAGGAAGACCCTGTCTCAAAATAATCAAAAAGCAATATTATATATATTTATATATATATATATATATTATATATATGATATATAGAGAGAGAGAGAGAGAGAGAGAGAGAGAGAGAACTTACCACTTCAAATGATTAGGAAGAAAGGGATGGTATGCTCCCTTGCCACCAAACTTGACTTATGTATTTTTCCCAAAATGTTTTTGAGTTTTTGTGCATTATATATAATACAATCTTAATCAAATTTAGACCCCTACTCACTCCCCATTCCTGATAGATTAGTCCTCAACAAATTCAAGTGGATGAACTTATACCAAGTGACATCTCAGTACAAATGTATAGCCATCCTTACTTAACCTATTCAACAGAATATTTTATTCTTTATTTTTTAAATGCCATGTTGATTCAATCAGACAAAAACTTTATATTTTTATAGAAAATTTTTGCATTTTATACAACATTTCCCCATCCAATTCAAACCCATTCTCCCTAATATATTTTTAAAAATATCTCTCTCATGAATGAATTAATGGTGTAATTGTAGGAATGGTTTGTGTGTGGGGGGGGATAATGTTGTAAAATAATGGAAACAAAACAATAAAATCTGCCAAGCTTTCATCCACTATAAAACAAATAAAAATAAATAAATATTTTACTCATTATTTTTTGTTTGAAGTACACCTTTGTTACACATTGTCCTTGGAGGCCTGAAAGAGCATCCAGTGCTCTTTACCACTGAGCCATCTCTCTAGCCCACCACCCAACATTTTAAATAAATGTAGAGCTATTAAGTTCCTAAATATAAAAATAGAAAAAGTAATATACAAATTATAGGCACTCTCAATTAGACAACCCTATAGATATTTTAGTGAGATTTAACAAGATGATCTTAAAATTTATCAATAATGGAAATGTTTAAGAATAGAATTCATTTAGAGGGCACCATAGTGAAACTTGTCATGATCCACAGTGAAACACACTGTATATGCTGTGACAAGCCAGACATTGAAGGGCTGGCCTGAGAACAGGCCTATAGATAATGTGTCAGACCAAAGTGCTCAGAAATAAGCCTATATAATTTTGAGAATTTATTATACAATCAGGCTAGCATTTTAAGTGACTTCAGTTTGCAGAGAGAGGGAAATGTAAACTTTTTTAAACTTTCTTTTTTTCAACATTTTTATTGAAGTTTTGTGCATTTCATACATTGTTTCTCAGTCCAATCTAGAGTCATCTTGTCTTCCATGCCCTAACCCACCCGAGTTCATTCACCCTGCCATTTCTGCCCTGTATCTTTTTTAGATTCTTTTCAGTTTTTCAAAGCAGAGGATTATTGTTCTTGGAGGAGCTTTACTGTTTCAGTCAGTTTCCTGTCACAGTTCCTCTGCTGTTATAGGCCCCTCCAATCTGTATTTCTTCAACGTATGCATATATATATATATATATATATATATATAGTCACACCTATATTAAAATTATATCATCTGTACGAAGACTGTTTATCATTCCTATATCATATTTCAGGATCCACATTTTTCCTTTTTAAAATTTATATTACTCAAAAATATGCCCACATGTCCCCCACCCATATACCAAGATTCCAAAGTCTGAAAATAAGTGGTGGGTTAATTCTAGAGCCTGTTAAGGGATTTACATTATCAGAGCACAGTTGCTTTCAGGGAATCAGGTATAGAACATCGAAGTTGCACAGTTTGCCTTACAACTTGGTGCTTGGTGCTAGCATCCACAAATGAGGGATACCACTTGTCATTTGTTTTAATGGAACTGTGTTACTTCATTTCCCATATCTTCTAGTTCCATCCATTTACCTGCAAAGTTCATGATGCCATCGTTCTTTACAGCTGCATAGAACTCCATTGTGTAGATGTACCACGTTTTCTCTATCCACTCATTGGTTGAGGGGCATTTGGGTTGGTTCCAGCTCTTTGCTATTGTGAAGTGAGCTGAAATAAACATGGCTGTGCATGTATCTCTGTGGTAGGATGAGTCTTGTGGGTATATACCCAGGAGTGGTATGATTGGGTCAGGTGGTAAGCTCATTTTGAGTCTTTTCAGGGTTCTCCATACTGCTTTCCATAGTGGTTGTATGAGTTTACATTCCCACCAGCAGTGGGTGAGTGTTCCCCTTTTCCCACAACCTCTCCAGCATTTGGTATTATTTGTTTTCTTGATCCTAACCAGTTTTATTGGAGTGAGATTATATCTTAAAGTGGTTTTAATTTACATTTCCTTGATTAATAGCAATGTTGAACATTTTTAAGATGTTTCTCAGCCATCTTTATTTCCTCACTTGTGAAGTCTCTGTTCAGCTTTTTACTACATCTTTTGAGTGAGTCATTTGACTTCTTCTTTGTTTTTTGAGTAGTTTATATATTCTGGAAGTTAATGCTCTGTCAGATGTATCACTGGTGAATTCCTCCTACTCCATGGGTTTTCTCTTCTCTTTGCTGATTGTTTCTTTCTCTGTACAGAAATTTAATGAGATCCTACTTGTCAACTGAAGTTGACCTCACTTCCTGTGCAGCTGCTGTCTGATTTAGGAAATCTCCTATGCCCATGTCTTGTAGGTTGCTGCCAATGTTTTCTTCCATCACCTTCAGAGTTTTGGGCTTCACATTGAGGTCTTTAATATATTCAGAGTTGATTTTTGTACAGGATGAGAGGTAAGGTTTTAATTTTATTCTTCTGCAAGTGGTAATCCAGTTTTGCCAACACCATTTGCTGAAGATACTGTCTTTCCTCCATTGGGTCTTCTTGGCCTCGTTCTCAAATATGAGGTGGCTGAAATTGTGTATGCTCAAGTTTGGATCTACAATTTTTTTCCATTGGTCTACAGGCATGTTCTTGTGCCAGTACCAGGCTGTTTTTATGACTGTAGCCCTCCAATAAAATTTGAAATCTGTTATAGTGATCCCCCTGTATTGCTCTTTTTGCTCAGGGTTGCTTGGGCTATTCAGGGTCTTTTGTTTTTCCATATGAATTTAAGGAATTTTTCCCCAAGTTTGTGAAGAAATTCATGGGGATTTTAGTTGGGATTGCATTGAATCTGTATATTAATTTGGGTAGAATGGGCATCTTTACTATATGAATTTTTCTTTCTGTCTTCTGATTCTTCTGATGTCTTATTCACTCTCCTTCTTCAGGGGCTTAAAATTGTACAACCTGTCACCCCCCACTGGATGGTGGGGCTGTAGGTGTTTGGGCACAACAGCCTGCAGATAGGTTTTGCATGAAGGATGCTTGTACTCATGGATTATCACTTATAGCTAAAAATGAAAAAAAAAAAAAACTGAGAGACAGATGCAGGACAGGCATGGCAGAATGCATGATCTGGGATGGGGTGGGGGTGGGGGGGAGGGAAAGGGAAATAAGCCTGAACTGAATTGGAAAAAATGTATGAAATGCACAAAGCATCAATAAAAATTAATTAAAAAAAAATAATCCACAAAAAAAATATATATATATATTAAAAAATACAAATGAATGAATAAATAAAAAAAAAAAAATTTTTTTGTTGTAAAGATCTTTGGCCTCTTTGGTTAGGTTTGTTCCTAAGTATTTTATTGTTTTTGATGCTATTATGTGTAGGAAGTTCTCCTTATATTCCTTCTTCAGTTGTTTGTTGTCAGTGTAAAGAAGGGCTATTGAATTTTGTAAGTTAATTTTCCATCCCACCACTTTACTGAAAGTCTTAATCATTTCTAGGAGTTTTCTGGTGGAGTTTTTAGGATCCCTTAGGTAAACTATCCTATTGTCTGTAAAAAGGGATAGCTTGACTTCCTCTTTTCCAATTAGTACTCCTTTCATTTCCCTTTCTTGTCTTATTGCTCTAGCAAGTGTTTCAAGCTCAAGAGAGGTGAGATCATGGGAGAATCATATTATCAAGGGAGAAATAGGAAAAATGTAGACATTTTAAATGAAGAAGTCATGGAGGGATGGTTAGAATAGGGGGTGGGGGGTTGAATGGAGGAAGGAGTGTAAATAATGCCAAGCTAGTGTGAAACAACAGAGGGAATCATATTAGTCCAACAGCTTACTGACAAATTACACATACAATATCTCTGCATGAGTCCAGATGTAAAGCTGAAGGCTTCACAGCAAGTGACAAATAAGAGACATGTTTCTTTCAGTTGTTGGCCAGGGCAGTCCAAGAGACTCAGGCTATGGCCACAGCCCTCGTTTGCCTCCCAGAACTTGAAGGTAAGACCCTCTTGATGAAGACAGAACATTCTTCAGAGATCAGATTTAGAAAAATGGAGTTTGGTACTGACCTGGAGGCCACTTCCCCTGAAGGATAGCTCTCATAGCTTTGGAGTGCACTTTGCAAGGTGCCTAGGGAGACACAGATCAATGCTCCAACACCAGCTTTAGAAACAAATAACCACATCAATGACCTGCACAGCATATGTCATTGGATTAGTAGTGGCACTTTTATCTTGGGGGCAATCAATGGCCATATTATTGGACTTAAAGCCCTCTCAATGGGAGGAAACTCATGTCTGGTACAATTAGTATAGCCAAATACATATGATTGGACCAGTAGTAGATCTTAGAGACATCTTCAAGGATCAGACTAACACTAATGTAATTTCTTACTAAATTTGAAATATTTATCCAGTCACCACTCATTCAAAAAGTTTCTTTTGCACCAGATAAAGACTGTTACAGAGTACCACAACTGTTCACACACAGACATTGCCTGTGAATTGCCCAAGCCAAAGTGGCACATATACAATGCAACTTCTCCACCTAAGGTTCATGCAACATAGAACAAGGGTAAAAAGGAAGCTAATGAATTTCTCAGTCCTCATTCATGTAACTCTCACATGCAACAGAGGCCCATGAACCCAAAATATCACAAATGGCCAAGGCATCAAATTAAGAGTCTGCAGAGCCTGGGTCCTTGGACAGGACTTCTTTATTGAGCTTACTCACTTAGGGCTCAGAGACTACAGAAGGCCTCCACTATTCACAAATATACCCCTGCCAAGGTTGAAGCAATGACAGGGCAACAATGACTTAATCCTGGGATAACTGGGTCATGCAGAACAACAGTTTATTTCCCCATGGAATCAGGTTTATATAGGTATAAAGTTGGCAGCCATTACAAAGGCCAGGCAGGAGCAACATTCGAAGAGAAAGTCTGAAAAACAAGATATGTGACCTTATCACAGAGAAGGTGGGAGAGGCTCTGCACAAAAGACCTGTGTAACGTGGATAATAATCAAAGGTCACTGACCAAGATGTCTCTTCTTAGAACAAGGGGCTCTAAGGCTTCGGTAGCCAGCTGGTCTCTTATCAGCCGGGCAGTTTGCTGCCTGGCAGGGTCTTGTGAGATACTGTGTTCAGCCCCTTTACCGTATCTAAGACATAGCTGCCTTCCAAGGTGCCTGAGCTCTACTTATTCCAAGTCAGTTCATCCTAGTCACCAACAAGGGACCACTGTGGAAGAGGGGGCAAAAGATTGCAAGAGCCAGGGAGGAAGTGAATGACCTTAGGCTCCTGGGAACCTACTCATATGAACCTCAGCAATGGTGTCAAGCAATCACAAGATTCTTGCAAACTCAAGAAGACGAACACCCATTATGGAAATGGGGAGATAGGCAGCAGGCCCCAATCTTAGCTGAAGAAATATTGAGAGCTGATTACTGCTGAGTGAGGAACATATTCTCCCATAGAGTTCATGGATTTAAATTGAGGATAAAACATCTAGAACCATGATATGTAAGACATAGTCAAGGTCACCCAATCTATCACAGGATCCAGGGAGCTGTCTTTGCCAAAGTTTGTGATCTCCTCTGATTATTTACTGATCTTCCATGTCAGCCTGAAGATATATTTAGCATTTCATGAGTGGACAGGTGTACTAGTGATAAAACTTCATTTTGGAATGTCTTCATTTTTCATTTTATAAAAGATGTTATTGGCCTAGCGGTTAAGAGCACCAACCGCTCTTACAGAGGACCCGGGTTCGATCCCCAGCACCCACATGGAGGCCAAGAACTGTCCGAAGCTCCAATTCCAGGAGAACTCCAGTTCCAGGGGAATCTGACACCCTCTTCTGACCTCCGCGGCATTGCACGACACGAGTGCACAAACCTGCATGCGGACAGTACATTCATACACATACAGAAATAAATAAAATTTTAAAAATTAAAAAAAAATTTAAATAAAAAATAAAAGATGTTATTGAAGGATATAGTGCTCTCACCTGAGATTCTTTTCCTATTAGCACCTCAAAAGTATCATCCCATCACATGCTGACCTCTGATTTGTGGACATATCCACTGCCAGTGTTAACGAAGGTCTCATGTATGGGAGAGGTCCCGTCCGGATGGTGTAGCCTGGTTAGCCTCGATCTCTCCGGGATTCACCTGCCTCCGCCTCCCAGCATCAAAGGTGTGCATCACAACACCCAGCAAGATTATACTATTCTTTTGACACTTCAACTATGGATAAAATGTCAGAAGGATTTCTCCTGAAGTATTTCTCTTTACATTTATCCTTCTTAAGTACATTGAGATTAAATATGTAGAAACATTGTAAAGGTTATTTGATCATTATTCCTTCAAATATTCTTTGTGTTTGTGTTCCCTTTTCCTTTTGTAATTCACATTATGAATATGAGAAATTAATAATATCCCACAAGTCTCTAAGTTTTGTTTGCTTTTGTTCATTTGTTTTTCTTCCTAAGATTGAACAGATTCCCAAATCTTTTACCTAACTCATCAAAGTTTACGTTAAAAACATCATGTGAATTTTTCCTTTCGATTATTATTTTCAGACCCAGAATTTTTATTGCAATAGTATTATTTTCAGTGAATGTATATTATTTGTACCTGATAACCTGCTTCCATATACTATTTCAAACCAATACACTATACACTTATCAAATCCAGCTTCCCTTTCTCCATCCAACTCCATTCAACCCCACACACCATTCCCAACTCTAATAATCATTATTCCACATTTATATTCACTTTTACTTTCACAGACGAGAGAGAATTTGTGCTAATTGTCTTTCTGAAGATGACTTCACATAGTCTTTCCAGTTCCTCCTTTTTTTTTTTTTTAAATTAGTTTTTATTGATGCTTTGTGCATTTCATACATTTTTCCAATTCAGTTCAGGCTTATTTCCCTTTCCCTCACCCCCACCCCCACCCCATCCCAGTTCATGCATTCTGCCATACCAGTTCCTCCTTTTTGCTGTAGCTGGCAGGATTTCATTACTTTTTATGCTGAAATAACTTTTCATAAGCCGCATCTTCTTCTTTCGCTCATCTTTTGATTGACAGTTCTGTTGCAGTTTGTAGTGCTTGTAAATAACGATGCATTAAATGTCGGAGTACAAATACCTTTTGGGCACAGGGATTTCACTTTCTTTGTCTTCATAACCATTAGTAGGACTGCTGAATCATGTGACAGTTCTGTAGTTACCTTTATGGTAAATCCCCATGCAGTTTTCCATAATATCTACACTCCTTTACGTTCTCTGAAACATTGAATGAGAGTTCCTTTTTCTGCCGACCTTTTTCAGCATTTGCTACTGTTATTGCTATGACTCCCATTTAACTTTCGGTGAGATGATACCTTCCTGTAATTCCCTGATCCCACTGATATTGGCAGTCTTTCATCTATTTACTGTGTAGAAGCTTTTATTCGTTTTATCCCAATTGTCTATTTTTGCTTTGGTTTCCTGTGCATTTGGAGTCATTTACAAAATGTTATTGGCCCAGACTGATGTTGTGAAGTGTTTTTACATTTTTTAAATCTATTATTATCATAGTTTCAGGGATTTTTGTGCATTTGACTGATTTTTAGACCTGGTAAATAATATCAGCTTCCATCTTGGCATATGGTTAACCAGTTTTCCCAGCATTGTTTGTTGACCAGGCTGCCATTTCCCCAGTTATGGTATGGATTTCCTTTGCTGAGAGCCATTGGCTGTAAATGTATGGGGGAGATTCGTAGACCCCAGCCCTATTCCTTTGGTTGCTGCTTGTGTTCAGATGCCAATGCTGTGTAGTTTGAGTTACGATCAGCCACAGTTTGGTTTTCTGAAATAATTTTTAGCTTTTAGTTGATTTTATCATCGATTCACTCCCTTTATTCACACAGCCTTCTCCTGTTTTACTGTTTCTGTCCATGGTCGTCTTCACTTCATTAAGTACATTTAAAACTGTTTATTTAATATTTTTATTAATTTTAATGTCTGCTTTATTTATTTATTGTTTCTCTATCTGGCAATGTCTGTTACTTCTTATGGACAGTTTTTATTAATTTCCTCAATGAATTATTCACATTTTCTTGGGAACTGGGTAACTTGAAGATTATAAGCTATTATTATAGAAATATTTTTCCCTTCAAGTTTCACTTTTGATTCAATAGCTCTATGATATAGCTGTTTATCTGTTAAATGATGCCTATATAATATTTTGAAGTGTATATTCTTTGCTTGAAGTCTTTCTTTTAGCTTTTTGTCAATTATATTTTATCTAAGGAGGAAGATAGATCAGTTGAAGGGAACATTTTAACTTATAAAATCATAAATATTATTTGTTATAAAAACATTACAAAATTTATTCTGAAATTTATTAAAGTAAAAATGTGGTTTACTGTTCTTTTCTTCTAAGCATGTATTTGTGTATTTCAGACATCCTTTCACTCCAGTTTACATGAGTAATCAATAATTGCTTTGTTCTTTTAATTTAAACATTTTTATTAGCATTACTTTCTTCAAAAATAGCATGATTAAAGCTGGGCATGGTGGTACATGCCTGTAATTCCAGCACTTGGGATTCTGAGGCAGGCAGATCTCTGTGAGTTCAAGGCCATCCTGGTCTACATAGTGAGTTCCAGGCCAGCTGGCGTTACAGGGAGACCCTATCTCAAAAATACCAAAAAAACTAGCATGATTACAATGAAAAACTTTTTATAGCTTTGAAAAATAGGAATAAATTGAATGCCAAACTCATATTATTGGAACAGTAATAAATTTCATAGTTTTGTGAATGCTTGGTTGTACAATTCTGTCAGTAAATGCTACTCGACAATTATAATAGTTATGTAGAATTTTGAATTTCTATTCTAAAGTACAATTAGATATTTTTTATTTTGAGGATTATATCAGTTTAGTTATTATAGTCCTTTCTTAACTTCCAAGCCTTTGATTTTTATCTTTAGAAATTCAGTTAGATGTTTTGCATTTTCTGTTGGACACAGGTATAGGCACACTGATGCTACAAATGAGTAATAAAAAGTAATGAAGTAATGAAAAACCTCTTGATGCCTGGAAAAGGAGGAGGTCTAACCTTAAGGCCTGGCTGCCTAGCTCCACATATGGAGTCAAGACAACAGCTGGCCATCGGGGGAGGTGAAAAGTATGTTCTAGAGAATCAGTCTTCTGAAGACCATAATCT
Organism: Rhizomys pruinosus; assembly: GCA_009823505.1. Classification (NCBI taxonomy): domain Eukaryota; kingdom Metazoa; phylum Chordata; class Mammalia; order Rodentia; family Spalacidae; genus Rhizomys; species Rhizomys pruinosus. Next base: position 2,465,415 of record VZQC01005070.1, on the reverse strand, counting down.
CCAATGGACAGAGAACATTCCTGTCCCCAGCATAAGCCAAACATAGAGGCAAAGCCACTGTCATGCGTAACCTGGGAACTCAGGATAGGGATCTGTAGGGAGCATAGCCACTCAGAGAAGGGGAAAGTGCTGTTCAACATCAGAAGTCCTCAGAACTCCAATGTGCTCCACTATCAGCCCACCACTGGAAGACTATAGAATTGTGGCTCACAGTTGGGGCCCACAACTCTTGGGTGAAAATTCCCCATAGAATATATGTTTCAAAGGACATACTTAACAGACATTTGAGCATGAACACAATATTTCAAATTTCATAGAATAGAAGTGAGATGCAGAAAGGTTATTTCTTTGTCTACATTTGGCACACCATGGGTGTGCCAAAACTGGAACCACAGCACAAATCTAACAATGCTTCATCTGGAAGTGTGCAACCAATTAATTCTTAGTAGAATAGGATGATAGATAAAGAAACAACATATGAAGTTCGAAGTCAGTGGGAGATGCCATCATATTTCTCACAGATGGAAGGGAACTTCTGTAGAACTGTTATGTATCAGTGTGCTAGAAGTTCGGAATTCTTAGAATTTGAGAAGTTAATGGATGTTGTGAGAGGAAGTTCAGCAATGTTTCACCAAGAACTTGCAATATCAGACTACAACAACTTCTTTTTATAATAACGATTCGGTAGCTAGAGTGAATTACCTTTTGGGACTCTTGCAGATCAGATAGAGGAATGAGCACTATGTGCCATGTTTTATAATGTTATGGAAAAGAATATTGCAGAGTGCATCTGCAAAATACTTCAATGAGAATAACTTAGAGGAGAAAATCATGTGCTTCTGTCCTGGGCCCATTAACTTAGGTCATGTTTTTTAGAAACACTATTTTAGAAGCTAAAATATAGGAAAGGAAGGAAGGGAAGTCAAGAACAGCTGAAATATCAAGTGAAGTCTCTCGGGGTCCTTTATCTGAATCTCACATCATCTCTGCAGACCACATTGATCATACTCAGAGCTGTGACTACCAAGAGTATCAGAGGGCATCTTGGAACCTCTTACTAATTATCATTGGATAAACCAAAAATGTGTTTAGAGTGAGCCAGGGGTGGGGGTTAAGAATTTAAAGATAGTTTCTGAAAGAGACATACATACAAGACTTGAGAAGCAAAACCACAATATGCCTATGAGACATTGGTCAAAAATAAAAAGAACTTATTTCAGTAAAGAGTGAACAGAATCTGTGGTTCCATTTCACCATCCCATACCATGGAAAGGAAAATGTTAACCACCTTGAATGAAGCAGAATGATCTATAAAGTGTGAGAATAACTATGTAAATTATAAAGCATTAGTATTCAATTACTTGTTTTATAACCACTCAAAAGATGTTTTAAAATACAGCAATATGGGAAATAAAATTAGACATAGGATGCCATCTTGGTGACCTACCAGGTATGCCATATACTAAGCTGATAGGAAACACCCATAGGAAAGAATTAGTTTCAATTAGATGTTTGTGGAATTGAGGTAGAACATATTTCATCTCCATATCTGATTGTACATTGAAATGAAATGAACTTGGTAAAGCCAAATATAATCACCTCCACATGATTCTTGGACTGCCTGTCAACCTGCTGTAATTGCCCAAGTATATAAAAGTATAGAGGATTATTCAGTATCTGTAATACAAATGAGTAGATAGTATGTTTTACCTGCCAAAAAGAACACAGTATATGAAAGTCATTGATTATACATCATGGGATATACACCTCTATTCATTCAACTTGTAAGAAAAATCTATGAGACATGGGCTAAGAACCCATCTTTAACTCCAGTTCCAGGGGAAGCCAACACCCTCTTCTGACCTCCACAGCATTGCACGACCCAGGTGCACCAACCTACATATAAAATAAAAATAAATAAATAAATTAATTAAAAAGTTAAAAAATAATGGTATTTAGCTTAGCCATGTGACCTTAATTACTGGGAATCATTATTTTTAGCTTTTTAAAATATCTTAAAGGTTGTATTGTAGAGACCATTATAGGAAGATCAAGACAAGATGTGTTGCTTATTGGACCTCATTTGGTGACCATGGGAAGGGAAAACCCCAAAGTGGAGCACAAGGGCAGAACTCATGGTGGTTTGGGCTTAACAAGGAGGAGGAGTCTTCAAACATGACATCTTTCAGCCTAATAAAGAAAAAAATCATAAGCTGAAGATGCTAAAACCTATGATATATGTGGCATGCATATATGCATATTTTGGAGTGATGCATACTGGAAGGGATAACAATAACAATAACAACAAGACCAGGTCAAAGAAATGACTGAAACTGAAACGGTGAACTTCTGCTCAAAACAGTAAACTTCTGCATTGAGAATTTTGGGACAGACTGAGAAAAAGATGAAAAACATCTTTGGCAGAATGCATGAGCTCTGGTGAGGCAGGGGGAGCAAGGAGTGGGGCACAGGTCTAGATTTGATCTGAAAATTTGTATGAAATGCACAAAGCTTCAATTAAAAATTGGCCTTGAAAAAATATCTTAAAATATTTTATTAATTCTTTAACCATTTAACACAGTATATTTTGATCAAATTTACCCTATTCCTTTTTAATCTTCCCAGATCCACCCCACTTTTCTGTCCCCCTCAACTGCATATCTTTTTATGTAATAATCCATCTATTCTAATTTGTGCTGTCAATATAATTTCAGGTGTAGGACCAACCTCTCTAAGTTGTTCCACACAGAAGGAGTCACACTCTTAAAGAAAAGTTACTTTAAACATTTCAAAAAGACTTACAACCATTATTACTCAAATTGTTCAAAAGGATTCAAGCAAAGTGAAATCTCCCAAATTACTTCTATGAAGCCAGCATCACTCTAATACCAAAACCAGGCAAAGATACAACCAACAAAGAGAACTATAGAGCCATCTCATTAATGAACACAGATGTAAAAATTCTCAACAAAATACTTGCAAACCACATACAGACACATCAAAAGGATCATCCATCATGACAAACTTGGATTCATACCAGAGATGCAGGGATGGTTCAACATACAAAAATCAATAACTATCACAAAACACATAAATGGATTAAAAGACAATAACTACAATCGATCATCTCAATTGAAGCAGAAAAGGCCATTGACAAAATCCAGCATCCCTTCATGCTCAAAGTCCTAGAGGGAAGAGGATTGGAGAGATCATTCCTCAATGTAATCAAAGCCATATACAGGCAACCCACAGCCAACATCATCCTAAATGGAGAAAAGACAGAAGCATTCCCCTTAAAGGTAGGAAATCTACAAGGCTGCCCCCTGTCACCACTCTTCTTCAATATAGTGCTTGAAACACTTGCTAGGGCAATAAGGCAAGAAAAATAAATTAAAGGAGTACTAATTGGAAAGAAGGAAGTCAAGCTATCCCTTTTTGGCGATGATATGATTGTTTACCTAAGGGATGCTAAAAACTCCACCAGAAAACTCCTAGAAATGATTAAGAGTTTCAGTAAAGTGGCAGGATACAAAATTAAACTAGAAAAATCAGTAGCCTTAGTAGCCTTTCTTTACACCAACATCAAGCAACTGAAAAAGGAATATAAAGAGACCTTCCCACTCACAATAGCCTAAAAAATACCTAGGAATGAACCTATCTGAAGACACCAAAGATCTCTACAAAAATTTTTTAAACACCTGAAGAAGGAAATTGAAGAAGACATCAGCAGATGGAAAGACCCCGCATGCTCATGGACTGGAAAAATTAATATAGTAAAAATGTCCATTTTAGCCAAATTAATATACAGATTCAATACAATCCCAATTAAAATCCCCAAGAGTTTCTTCACAGGCTTGGGGAAAAAAAGTTCTCAATTTCATTTGGAAACCCAAAAGACCCCGAATAGCCAAAGCAACCCTGAGTGAAAAGAGCAATGGGGGGGTGGATCTCTATACCAGACTTCAAACTATACTACAGGACTATAGTCATAAAAACAGCTTGGTACTGACACAAAAATAGACCTGTTGACCAATGGAACAAAACTGAAGATCCAAACTTGAGCACATACAATTTCAGCCACCTCATATTTGACAAGGGAGCCAAGAAGACACAATGGAGGAGAGACAGCATCTTCAGCAAGTGGTATTGGCAAAACTGGATCACCACTTATAGAAGAATAAAGTTAAACCTCTACTTCTTGCCTTGTACAAAAGTCAACTCCAAGTGGAGCAAAGACCTCAACGTGAAACCCAAAACTCTGAAGGTGATAGAAGAAAAAGTTGGCAGCAGTCTACAAGATATAGGCATAGGAGATTCCTAAATCAGACAGCAGCTGCACAGAAAATAAGATTGACAATTAACAAATGGGACCTCATTAAACTCAAAAGCTTCTGTACATCAAAAGAAACACTCAAGTACGTGAAGAGAAAACCCACAGAGTGGGAGGAAACTTCCACTGCAGACACATCTGACAAAGCATTGATTTCCAGAATATATAAACTACCCAGAAAACAAAGAAGAAAAAAAAATTACTCACTCAAAAGATGGAGCAAATAGTTGAAGAGAGACTTCACAAGTGAAGAATTCGAGATGGCTGAGAAACATCTTAAAAAGCGTTCAAAGTCACTAATAATTAAGGAGATGCATATTAAAACCACCTTAAGATATCATCTCACTCCAATAAGACTGGCTAAGAGCAAGAAAACAAATGATACCAAGTGCTGGAGAGGTTGTGGGGAAAGGGAAACACTCAACCACTGCTGGTGGGAATGTAAACTCATACAGCCACTATGCAAAGTAGTGTGGAGAACCCTTGGAAGACTCAAAATGAGCTTGCCCCCTGACCCAGTCATACCACTCATGGGTATATACCCACAAGACTCATCTTACTGAAATGATACATGCACACCCATATTTATTGCAGCTCTGTTCACAATAGTGAAGAACTGGAACCAACCCAAGTGCCCCTCAACTGATGAGTGGCTAGAGAAAATATGGTCCATCTACACAATGGAATTCTATGCAAGAGTAAAGAAAGATGACATCGTGAACTTTGCAGGTAAATGGATGGAACTATAAGATATCATGTTAAGTGAAGTAACACAGTCCCAGAAAAACAAGCCACAAATGGTATCCTTCATCCCCGTATACTAGTGCCAATTACCTAGTTGTAAGGCAAACTGAGCAACGTTAATGCTATATTCCTCATGATCTGAAAACAACTGTGCTCTTATGTTGTGAATCCCTTAGCAGGTTCTAGAACGAAGCTACCATTTATTTTCAGAGTTAGGAATTTTTGTTATATGGATGGATTATATACATGCATATTTTAGAGTAACATAAGATCAAGAGAATGCCGAAACAACTAGTTTGTCATGAGGAAAAAAAAGATAGAAAAGTAACTTTACCTCTACCAGAAGTCATCAAATGTCCAGTTTACCTGGGGTGGATGGGTTAGTTACTCAGGACATCTACTAAAGGTAGTAAGAGTCCACTCTTAACTCTGAAACCTAAAGCTTCCCTTCAAATTCTATCTTGTAGAGCCTAAATATCAAAGCCTTTTCCCTGGCTATCACAACTAGCAGGACCATTTCCCTGACACATCTGTGAGGCCAGTGCTTTCTTTCTTCCTGACCCTCATCCTCTTTTCTACGATGCAGGGCTTCTGGAATTCTTGGACCCCAGCCTCAGAGAGTTAGCATTTCTTACTGATTGTAATTCTCTTGCTTCAATTATCCAGAATTTGCTGTTGTTTTTCTTAGGTCTCCTGCCTCCAAATCATACGAGAGAGGATTTTTCTGGTTTCTCAAATATAAAATTCTAACATTCACCTCCATGTGCAACAGAGCTACTTACCTTGCTTTAATTTCTTGGCAGACACTTGTTATGATCTGAACAACTGTGTATTTATAAGCATCGTTTCCTTCTGCCTTTGTCTTTCACTAGCATATAGGTATTTTGAGGCGAGGAATGCTATCAACCTTGTTCACTGCTGTGTCCCTATCAGTTCCCAATCATCGCTAGCATGAAACAAGAAAAGTACTGTGTACAGATTTCTGAGTAGCTCTATACTTGAATATATCTGAATATGAATAAAGTATATACTTTCTATAGAGTTGAATTGGTAGTGTACACTCACATAAAAACACAATAGTATATAAAACTTGACTGGAATTCTACAAAGTTATGCAGAGAAAATGATGCAACGTCAGGAAGGAACTAGAGAGAAAGAATGACAAACTCAGGAAGGAATTCGAGGGAGAGAACGACAAACTCTGGAAAGAAGTGGAAACATGGAAGAGATACCAGGCTGAAATGAAAAAGGAAACAGACCAGAGAAGCAGGGAGCTACAAGCAAAGAATGACAAACTCCAAAAGGAAATAGAAGTACTAAAGAAATCACAGGATAAAATGAAAAAGGAAATTGAAAACTCACCCAATCAACAGGAAAGAATGGAAGAAAGTCTCAGGAACAGATTGGAGGAAGCAGAAAATAGAATAGCAACACTGGAAGATAAAGTGGAGCAACTAGAATGCACAAGGAAAGAATATGAAAAAAAATTTAAAAATGCAAGAGTGGAACAATCAGGAAATGTGACACTATGAAAAGACCAAACCTCTGCACCACAGGAATAGAGGAAGGAGAAGAATCCCAAGACAACAGTATTAGTATTGATCAAATCTTCAATAGAATAATAGAAGAAAATTTTCCCAAACTGAAAAAGACAAACCCATACAAATACAAGAAGCACATAGGACACCAAATAGACAAGATCAGAAAAGAAACCCTGCACACCATATCATACTTAAAACTCTAGATGCCCAAAACAAAGACAAAATACTGAAAGCAATGAGAGAAAAACAACAAATTACATATAAGAGGAAATCCATCAGAATTACAATGGACTTCTCAATGCAAACTATGAAAGTCAGAAGAACATGGACCAAACTATTCCCCGTATTAAATGACTATAGATGCCAACCCAGATTACTATACCCAGCAAAAATGTCAATCATAGTTGAAAGAGAAAGAAAAATCTTCCATGACATAAACAAGATGAAAGAATACACGTCCAAGAAACCAACCCTTCAGAAAGTACCCAAAACAATTCAAAGCACAGAAGAAGTGATCAACTATACCCAAACAGCGAGAGAGAGAAACTAATAAAAGTATAACTATGAAAATACAAACCTAGACCAAGAAAGCAAACAGAAAATAGGTTGAAAAGAAGCAACACACATCTCTCAATAATAACCTTAAATGTTAATGGGCTAAATTCCCCGATCAAAAGACATAGACTGGGAGAATGGATTAGAAAACAGAATCCATCTATATGCCGTCTACAGGAAACATATCTCACCCTCAAACATAGGCACCAACTTAAAATGAAAGGATGGAAAAAAATATTTCAAGCAAATGGACCCAAAAAGCAAGCAGGAGTCACCATTCTAATATGAGACAAAATAGACCTCAAAGTCATCATAATCAGAAGACACAGCAGAGCCATTACATCCTTATCAAAGCAATCATTAACCATGAAGATTTCTTAATCATAAACATATAAGCATATTTTAGAGTAATATAAATTTAAAAAGGAAAAATGTGAATCTTGAAATCTGATATGGAAATGGCAGTTTGTGTACAGATGATATAATTTTAATATTGGTGTGACATATATATATATATACATATACATATGTTGAAACAATAGAGATTGGAGGGAACAGCAGAGGAACAGGGACAGAGAACCAACTGAAATAGTAAAGTTCTCCCAAGGACAATAACCCTCTGCTTTGAAAAATCTTTGAAAGGAATCAGAAAAAGATACAGGGCAGAGATGGCAGGATGCATGAAATCAGGTGAGGTGGGGGGCATGGAAGATAAGATGAGTCTACATTGGACTGAGAAATGATGTATGAAATGCGCATAATTTCAATAAAAATATTTTTAAAAGAAAAATTAAATCGAAGTAGATGAACAAAAAAAGAAGGTGAGTTACGAAGAATCACTATGTCTTAAGCGTTAGGCAGTTTAAGAGCTCAGAGGGTGGGGAGTCAGTGTGTGAAAGGGCATGCAAAAGAAGTCAGAGCATGTGCAAAGGCCCCAGAATATGAATCAACTAGTAGATTATTTAGTTTAGCTGTGAATTATACAAAAGGTTAGAAAGGCTTCACACTGAGCCAATTACAAAGTCTTTGATTACTGTGCTTAGAAGTTTAGAATCATCCTGTGCTGAAGGCAACAGACAGTTCCAAAGGAATCCTTTGCAGGGAAGTGATGAGTTCACAGTTCCGTGGGAAAATTAGAAGCATAAAATACATTATGTTTCCAATAAAAATTATAGTGGCTGCCACTGTGAAAAAGAGAGACTGGACATCATAGAAAGCAAATTTGGATGGAAATGAAGAATAAGGCATTTAATTCTGATCTTGTGATTTTGAGGTGGTTTTTGAACTGCAGAAAAAGATGAACAAGAGGCAATAATAAATGCAGGCAGGCCTGTATTAGACTTCAGTATAACCAAGGCTGAAGCCTGACCTAGTAAGAAAGCCCAGCAGAGGACCAAAAATGGAAAGGATTCAGAACATTTTACCCAGAGAAGGTAAGAATCACAAGCTTTACTCTAATTTGACATTTGCCATCCTATGAATAGAGAATTTCATTTATTTCCAAAGTCTTCAATGGGTATGTTAAAAATAGCAAAACGCTTTCAATGCACTCTATATTAGTCATTTGCATATTATATAAAAATATGCTACAGAAAAATTACCACAAGCTGAACAGCCTGAAACAATACCAGGCATTAATTATCTTACAGCATCCGGGGTCATAGTCAGTTGAAGATTCCCTGAGTGAATCTGGCTTCAGATTTCTCATTAACTTGCAGTCAAGTTCTTGGTTAAGATTGTAGTTAGCTGAGGATTGACTAAGATGACATGACCCATTCTCTGTGCCTGGCTCCCCCGACTGGCACATGCCTACAGGTTGCTGAAGGAGCCAATGATATCTCTTCACATTTGGTTCTCCACATAGGAGCCTCTCTCCAGGGTTGGTTGAGACGACAAACATCACAAAGGCTGGCTTCCCCAAAGAACTCATGATCTAAGACCAAGTGGGAGGCAATTTGCTTAGTGACTCAGTCTCGGAAGTAACACACTCACTGCTTGCTTATATACGCAAGTCCTACTTAGTATCAGGAGCTGAAGATTCTTGTTTATGCAAGAACATGACTGCCAGTTAGGGAAGAACAGTGCAGCCATTTCTGAGGTTGGCCTAAAATAAGAGAATTGTAACAATCGCTTGCAGTATGGAAACAAAGCTGGGGAGTGAGGAGGGGGAGACTCTCAAAGATGCACTAAGAATAGATAGGCTTTCAGAAGATGCTGCTCTTCTAACAACTTAAAGCAACTTTGAAAGAGAAAGGAAGAGAGAGAAACACACAGAGACTTAGTGAGTTGAAAACAGCCAAACAGTTTTCAGTTCTACAGTAAAAATATTTGAGAAGTTGTTGGAGGGTGTTACGTTTATTAATTGAGCCTGGAGGTGAGGCAAAATAGAGCAGTCCCCCAAGATAAAAATGATTGGCAGCAGACCCTGGAGAAAGAGTAAGAATTTAAACACTGAGAATTCTTTAATTAGCCTAACTGCATTCCAGACCTCTCAGCCTAATTTTCATTGTTTGTATTACATACCATAACATCTCTCAGTATCAGCCCATCTTTTTGCAGTACCAAGCCCCAAGACTCCAAAACAGTGTTTTAAGATAACCTACTAGGCATTTCGTTCTCTAAAGAAAGCAATTATATATGAAATTAATAATTAAAAATTATAAATAGAAAGAACAAGAAAACATGCATACTCCTTGTCCTGCGGGTAGATTTTTGCATGGTGTGTAGGGAATTAGGTGCAAAAAAAAAATCCATTTATGTTAATGGGCATTGCATGTCTAATTTCTCATGCACCACACCACTGATTTCCCCCCTTGTGTCTTTGTCAGAGCATGGGACTGTTTGAGGAGGAAAGGAAAGTGAATGATTTATTTGATGGTCTGTCAATCATAATGGCGACCAGAGAAATTCCAAAGCTGTTTTTAACCTCTATAGAAACTGTTAGTTGGACCATATGCTTTTTTCTTCCTGCCAGATGCTGCCATTCATCAATTTCCTATTAAGAAAATGGGATTCTGCAAAAAAACCACTGAGGTTTTTATTTCTCATTTGTAATGGATACTCCACAAAATCAGATTGAAAACATATTTTGCAGCTTCTCCAGAATAACTTCTGACACTCGGTTATCTCAGTGTTAATTTTGACTGACCTCTACTGATGTTTCTTATGTGCAGTCAGTATATTATTTGAAAATATTATCCTAAAAGTACCTTTACCCCAACTTTATGCCTAGAGGTTAAAGATATTTGTTTGTGATGATGTGCTTTATTTTAAAAAGGGCAGAAATGGAATAGCTGTTTAAAAATAGCAGGAACCTAATGAACTTACCCTTTAGTATGGGAAGAGAAATAATAGATTGTTTGGGAATTAAAGTAAGCAACATGAGGTGAGCATTGATTACGTAAATATGTCAGAAAAAAAAACCGCTAATATTATATAATTTCCCTTCCATCAATTAGAAAGATTATTTTGTTTAAAGCACAAGAAATACTTAATTGCTCTACAATCCTGTGTGGGTCTGCTTGCTTATTTGTTTGTGGTCAAGGATGAAGACCCCCAGAAAACATAAAGGCTTCTTTTCTTAGGGACAATATAAAATTCTTTCATCCCACATTTAGCAGCAGAAAGTCTTTAGGGTTTGGCTCAAACCTCTAACAGCAGTCATATTTTGGTTTTTAAATGTGAATGCTCTAGGTAGCTGGAATGCATTGACACTTTGCCATCTTTTCCAACACACATTTCCTTGAAGTGTTCTTGCACTGACACCAGTAGCTCCAAATGTTTGCTTTTCACGTTGTATCCATGTATCCAACCAGCAAGCATGGAGGCTGGAGGAAAAGAAGATTGTTGCCTAACTTTAGATGGCGGCATTTTGTACTGCCTTATTAGCAGGACCTGGCTCTTCTGTCAAACCCAGCAAACAGCTTAGGAGAAGAAAGTTCTGAAAGCCACAACAAATTTCTTCCAATCCTTGAGCGCTAACCATAATTTTAAACTTCCTCTGACTGTCAGCCAGCAGGAAACATTCGGGGTCTGCTTATTGTTTAAGATTTTGGTAGAAAGCCACTCAGAGAGAAAAAAAAATCTATAACTTTACAGCTGTCAGACTTTGTTGTATCCACTCCAGCCCAACATTCTAGAGTCTAATTTTTTCTTAAAGGTCACCAATGAGCTATAATATAGTTTTTAACATTTTAATTTTCCCTTTTCTTCCTTTGCCGAGACTCCTCCACTCATGAAGGTCAGGGGAATGATAATGCTGAGGTAGCTCTGCCTTTTTAGTCATGGGCTGGGTAGAGAGTGCACAGGGCAGTAGATGTGTGCCTCCATCACGGAGCCTGGCTATTGACCCCCGCCCTGAGCTGAAGAGTACCTTGTGGGGAATAACAAATGATTCAGTTTGCAGGTAGGCAGAGCCTGGGAGCATGCATTACCAGACTCTGCCAATTTCCCCCTGAATGATCACTTGTGATTGGTTCTCTTCTATGAATAGACACTTGTGAGACCACTCCTGAAATCTGTTTATTTGGGAATTTTTCTTTGACAACTGCCATCCTAGAATTGAGGTGATTAGTGCTTTATCTGCTAATGCAGGTTTCCATTTAGCTGTTGGCTAAAAGCGCATTTTCATTCTGGGAAAATATTGTTGTCATTTTTGGCACCCAAACAAATTTTTGATGTCTGATCAAGTTCAGCCATTAAAAAAACAAAACTCCCAAATCCTAATTTAAGGTCATTGTGGATTGACCTCTAATTATCCATCAAATTTCTAGCTCTGTGAGGTAGCCCAGAAAGGAAGGGCACGGTTACTAAGTCAGGTCACAGAGAAGTCTTCTCCTTTCTCTAGTCTAGTATCACCTGAAGTATTATTAGAAATAGGGCCAGAAAAGAACACAAAGAGATCCAGTACCTTGAACATGAACTCAGGAGAGGCTAAGGGGGACAGTACTTCACAGGGTCTAGACTGGATGAGGAGAGATACAGCATGATTCACCCTGGGGCCAACGTTCTTTAAGACTCTGTATTTACAGGTGGTGTTATCTTCAAATGCAGTGGCACAAATACATAGTCTATTAAACAAAAAAATGTTAAGAGCAGTTACTATTTTAAAATATTACTTTGCAGTTTCTTAGACTTATATGACTTTAATATTGATATCTTCCAGAGTCTTCTGAAAGACCACTGGACCTGGAATGTCTTTCAAAGCCATGATTTGAAGAGTTGGTCCCCTGATTTGTGCAACTAGGTGGTGGTGGTGGTGGGTACTTTTAAGAAGTCAACCCTAGCAGGAAGTTTGGAAATAGATCTTCCAAAGGAATTGCAAGGCCTTGGTCTCTTCCTGTTCTTCTCAGACCTACTTGAGTCCTGGTGTTGAGGTGAATGGGCTTTTGCCTTCATAACGCGCTGACACAGGCCAGAGCAGTGGACCCAGTTGGTCATGAACTAAAACTGACAAAACTCTGGACCGAAATAGAACTTTCCTTTTTATAATTTGGTTTTTCATGTATTCTGTTACAAGAACTAGGGCAATCCCATTTTTAAGATTATGCGGAAAGAAAGCTACAGTCATCTACAGAATATAGTTCTCAGGCCATCCCTGAACCTCGGAGCGAGGGGATGTTCATCTCCGTGGTCTGCCCTCTGCTTTGTCTGAATTATTTTTCAGAGGGCTCTTCAAATCTCTAGAGAAAACTTTTCATCTTCAACTCTGAATCTTCTATCTTGAACCCATTTTTGATAATTTTGTCTCTTCTTCGTCTCATATATTATATGTCGCCATTCATTTGTTTCATTAAAATCATATCTGTTCCCTATGGTTAATCTTCTATATCCATTTCTGCTATGTCTATGCCCCCATAGACTTACAACTATGTATTATAGCCAAAGACTATTATTTTTCTTAAGTGTATCCAAGACAGGTCTTATCAGTACCCTGCATTGGATTTCTAGGACTGTTATCTCAGATTGTTACAAACTGTGTGGGATAAACAAAAATGCATCCTCTCAAAGCTCCAGAAGACAGAACTCTGAATTCAAGATGTAGGATGAACCTCGTTCCCTCTAAAGGCTTCAGGGAAGAATCCTTGCTTGCCTGTCCCACCCTCTGATGCCTCTCAGCCATACTGGGCATTTTGGGGTATATTCATTTCCTATATCATTGGAGTTTCTTCATGATGCCTTTGTGTTGTGTTGTGTTTGTGTTTGTGTTTGTGTTTGTGTGTGTGTGTGTGTCTGTGTCTGTGTGTCTGTTTGTATGTGTCTGTATGTGTATACCTTTTATTTTCTCTCCTCCTCTTTCAGTGATTAACAGGAGTCACTAGATGTACAATCCACCATAATCTAATATTTTGTTTATCTTAACAAAGAGAACTCAGAAGGTCTGAGTCAAATACAATGGTTGTATTGCGGTTTTCTGGGTTTGTTTTGAGTTTAGGCAGACATTTCAATGTCCTACAGTATTTTATCATCTCTTTTCCCCAGTGACCTCTAAGTACAACCAGTGTAATAAAAACAGGAGAAGGATCAGTGGCTGACCTTTCACTATTCAAGTATTTTGATGACTAAAGGTTGTAGAAACCACAGCAAAGGCATATGGAATATGTGTTATGAAAATAAGACAAGTAGCCACTGCAGAGCACAATCTCTATAAGCCAGGTTGTACAGCTCTTATATTTTCACAACCAAAGACTTGACTGTACAGCACATTTAAAACCAACATTAAAGCAACCTTCCTGGTGGCCCAAAGCATCTGTCAAACAGGGAGTCGAGAACACTTTAAAATTATGATATATAAGTTGTATTTGATAAGGTTAAGATAAATATAATTACTCCTATTTGGGGGGAGGAGTGCAACTAAGGCCTCATATATATTAGGCAAGTGTTCTACAACGGAGCAGTATTTCCATCCCTAAACAAGAAGACTTCTCAAACCCTTTGTAAGTTTAAATTTTTTACAGGAGTCTCAAAATTGATGGATACCCATTTACTCTCAGCTGACATTGGGATGATTTCATTGGGAAATTTCTGTCCATTTTGTATGACCACAATGAGATTAATCTCAGGATGCTTGCCGTGTAATAAAACTTCAATAAAGATTTGTTAGATTAATAAACCACTCTAAGAAATTGCTCTGTTCTTCCAGTCCTTAATGAGAAAACAGTTCCAAAGCTGCTTATTTTTTATAGTTTCACGTTCCTTTCTTGACATCTTTCATGTTCATCTCCTCAGCTTCACCCCTGACCTTTAAACTGTTATTCTGCTGCTCAAACCAAGCAAGAAGGACATACTTTGTCTTCCAAGAGATTCTTTCTCCAAACAACCTGAATCTAGTATGTAGAAGACAATGTACCAGTAACAGTGGCCTTAGGGAACCATTCGGCAAGAAATATTTCTATCATTTTCTCCTTGGTCAGATCCCCTTTCTTCAAACACTAACAAAATAAACATAAATTAGACACAGTGGCTTTCTAAAGGAGGCTCCATCCGTATCACCTCCCCTCACTTCATTTTTCCTCATCTTTCAAAAGAGGGTGCTAAGATTCCCTGACCATTTTATTAACTCCATTGGAGGATTCTTTGTGTTATTGGTTTTGTAGCTCCACTTGAACATCCAGTTCCTGGCATCATTTCCTTCTGCTTGCTCCTTTCTCTACACTAACCTATATACCAAACAGCAAATGTGAGCTGAGAATTCATCTCTACATCCCTTTATTACTTACATTACAGCCCACAAGTGCTGTGCTTCCAACATTATGCAGGATCTGTCTATTTATCCTAGGACAATGTGAGTAGACAAGGGGATTGCAACCGTGAAGTGGGGGATAGAGAGATGTCTCAGGGACTAAGAGCACTGACGTCTTATAGCATACTCAGGTTTGGTTTTCAATACCTGCATGGTACCTTCATTCACTCTAGTTCTAAGGACTCCAATGTCCTCTTCTGACCTCTGTGAGCGACAGAGGACACAGGAGCCTTCACATGTGGGGGAAATCCTCATTCATAAAATAAAAATGAATACTTTTTAAAAAGAAGATGCAGTGATGCAAGACCATTCTGGGACCTAAGTGACTACCCCTCCTTTGGATGTCTTCTGTGTTATGAAGCCAGTTTACAGTACAATGTCTCTATTACAGTATTCTGGAGAAAAATATGTGGAGATGGAGAAAAATTACTTTTAAAACTTAAGCTAGAGTTTCCATAAACACCCCTTAGTGGCCAAAATGTAGTTACATGACCTAACTTTTAAAGGAAAATACTATCTCTACTTGAGACTCTTACTTTTAAACAGAAAATGGAGAGACTGGAGCAAGAGAACAGGGAGACAAGACAGCCTGTTCCTTGCCCTTCATGACAATGCATCTGATCTCAATGCATCAGAACCTTCCCTGATGACATCAGCAATTATACACACCCTTCATTTGCTCCTTACTGTACAGCTCATTTCATGACCAATTAAAATGTGTACACTCTTTCTTAGTTCTTAAACACAATTTTTAAACTAAGCATTTCATACACTTCATAGAGATTAACACACAGTAGGCACTCAAATACTCTGTGGTTCAAACAACGTGCTGGAATTGAGCTGGGCTATTTAACATCCTTGATTGCTTTTTATAGAACCTACCCTAATGTGTTTCAAACTTGAGCTTCTTCATTAATATTCAAGACAGAGAACTATTATCTTAAAGCAAACTAAACTTTGCTAGCTTCAAAAGAAGAGATAATAAACTACCAAGCCCACTAAGGGCAAGTGTCTTTGAAGTGATACGTTGGAGCAGGGAATTAATCACCAGTATTAACTGTTTCTTGGAGGCGTAGAGACAATACTGTGTTTTCAGAAAAGAATCATTTACTTACAGGAATGTTAGAGAGAATGAGTAAGAGAACCACACAGGTCAGTGAGCCTCAGAGCCAGATCTCTATACTGAGGTGCAGTAAGGAACATCCCAGAAGAACTGTAGGCTGAGAAATTGGAAAACTGCTGCAGAGGGGATGAAGGATCTGAGACTGCTGGCTATGGGACTTCATCAGCATAAACAATGAGATCTACATAATGTGACTAGAGTCATTTATTTCAAAATCAATTCATATTTTTCTTTTTTAAGATCTTTCTGACCCAACCTTATTCAACGTTCTTCCTGGTTACTCAGAAAGATGGCATACAAGCAGTACCATGTTTACTAGTCTTTAGGATGGTCATCACATCTGAGAACTTGAAGACTAAGGTACCCTTTGTCTATAAAGAGAAGCTTCTTTGAGAGGAAACTATAACAGAAAAAAAACAATCTGTGCAGATGAAATTGTCTTGGTTTAGTCACTTCCCAACACATGAATGATATCCTAAGAGTACTGATAGCATTTATCATGTGGTAGATGCTAAAACTACTGAAGCAACCACTACGGCCTCTCTGTGGTTCCGTGAGATCCTCAGCTCAGAAGCAAAGCAACTTGAACATCAGAAATGGCTCTCAGACCAATCCTCACAAAAGAGGCCCAAGAATCTGACTGATTGAATTTGGATCTCTGCCTGCAAACTGCCTAGATATGGGGCTATGAGTAAGTCAGTACTCACTTTGCCTTCTTTTATAAAAATTCTTCATCTATAAATTTGCAGTAACAATAATGCCTACTTTCAAGGTATCATCACAAAAGAAGTCACCATTCTTAGCGAGGCTTCATTTTTTTCTTGTCCTTCCAGCTTTATTTTTGCCATCCTCTTAACTTGCCTTGAAGATCTGGACACAGTTGAGATCAGAATCATCAAAATCATAGTGCATTATATTGTGCCATTCACATACACAGGATTCTCTGTTGATTTCCCATTTGCTACTTAGAGGACACTCTAAATCTTTATCTAATTCTGTCGGGCTACACAAAGGTCTCACATAATGGCACCCTCTCTCTCCAAGACCTATCTCTACCCTTACACTGACTGTCCTACTGTTTTCTGGATTTCACACTCATTTTCCCATGTAGCTCTAGGCCTGAGATCTCTGCTCCCTCCCTCCCATAGTTGACTTCTTAGGACCTTTCCTCAGATGCTGTCACAAAGCTGTGTTTTCAGGCCATTCTCCTACATATTCTCTCACAGTTAATATTGGCCTGTCACCTTCTTTTAAAGCCTGGACCACTATGTAAAATTCCCTGCTCAACTTGTATACTTTTTTTCTCTCTTTCTTCTTTACCTGGAAGCCAACTGAAGCCCTTCTCTGTCTGTTCTCTTATTTCTGTGATGCTTAGAAGGGTACCTGGGACATAGGAACTACTCAGTATTTATTCATGGAGGGAATAAGCAAAGGAATGCATAGGCATTTCATAGGCTTGTACTACAGTTTAAATGTAAGTCTGCACATAAAGTCTTTATAGTCATGTCAGACACATGATAAATGCCCAAGGAATGCTAGGCACTTTTGTTATTTTAACTACCAGTCTGGTATAATACCTTCTAGCCAGCATGTACCAGAGGCATATATCTCCCCCTCCCCAACTCTTTGCAATCCTGACAGCAGTCTTTCTCTGATCTAAACAATTCAGGTAACAAAATGCATTTTTTAGACTTTTGTGACAGGGTCTCCCTGTAATTCCAGCAAGCCTGGAACTTGCTTTGTAGATCAGTTTTGCATTGGCCTCAAACTCATAGAGATCCACCTCCCTCTACCTCCCAAGTACTGAGATTAAAGGCATGCACAACCAACCCTGACTACAAAATGCAAAGTGCATTTTAGGTATTTCTATTTACAGAAATTAAGTAGCAAGGATTCTTATAACTATCTATCAAATCACTCATAGTGGAGGAGGGGTTACATCTGTGGAAATAATTGCCGTTGGGGTCATTGTGAAGGAGTTAGGGGTCCTGCTTTGGAATAATTCAGACATAAATTCTAATCCTGTCTGTCTTTCTTTCCAGGAACAAGTTCAGTCTTCATAATGCTCTGGGGTTTAGTATGAAGGATTCATTTTAAAGATCTATTGTGGATACAATCTCAGTGGCATTCAGTGGACACCCAATACTTGGGATTAAATGATGTGTATGCATTTGACCACACTCAAATTTTGAGGCATGCATACTCTTTCCACACCTTTCCAGCTCACCACAATTTCAAGGTCACTGTCCCTAGAATATGTTTCTAGTCCAGCTAAGTGAATGTGAAAGGCCCCAGGCCCACTCCCACCCCACTCAAAGGATAATGTTCACCTTTCACAATATCACTGTGAGGTTTGTTGGCAAGACTTTCCTCCTGAAGGAGAATCAGTGCAATCCAGTGTTATGGGTTACCAGGTTTCTATATGGTGAGAAATTATGACATTGCCATTTTTAGTTCAGAGAATCCTACTTCTGACTGTGCATGGAGTATAGTAATTGAACAAGTGCATACAATAAAATAATCATTTCTTAAGTCTCCATTGTGCACAATTTACTATAAGCTTAGGTTTCACTCAGTGTTGTGAAATGTGCTGAATGGAAATTAGAAGCTGAGATCAACCTAGACCATATTGCAAGGGGTGCAAACTATTTTAAACAGTATTGTTCCTGGTCCTTGGGAATGTTTTAAGACTAGATTTGTATTGACAGTATTCTGGCCAAGTTCTAGAATATATATATAGATTATATATATATATATATAGTATCATAGTTTAAATTGCTATAGCTTCCACTTGAGGAGAACTGGGAGATCTTAATTCACTGTGTCTTGCAATAAATGAGGACATTTAGTCTATTAGTAAAGTGTAAAGAATAAATAGTCTTTGTATGTTGTAGAAATGGCCATGGGTCATGATAAAGAAGTAAACAAACAGGCACAGGGAACTCAGTGAATGGTAATAATGGTGATGGATAGAAGAAAGCTAAGAGTTAAACTTAAATTTCATTGAACACTCAAAACCAAGTACTTTGCAAGTCTTTCTCTTGTTGGTTTACAGATCACATTGTGAGAACTGAGATTATGGGAGTGATGAAGGGAATCATCAAAACAATAAGCATGGGGCTCCCAGAACACTCAGTGGGGGAACCTGCTTGTTGCTGAACCTGACTCCCTGAGATATACACTATGATTTACATGGTGGGAAGAAAATTGATTCTCACTGTCATCTCACCTCTACAAATATGTTTTGGCTACACACACACACACACACACACACACACATGTGTGCACAGACACATGCACACACACACAAATACAATTAAAATACAAATATCTTAGTCTGAAGAAGGGAAGAACGAATGGACTCGAATGGAAAACCTGGCCCCAGCTTCGTCCTGACAGCCCTATTATTTTGCATAAGAAGATCAAAACCTACCCTAGGGTCATTATTTTTTCTCTAGATGCCAAAAGTTTATGAGTCTTCTTTTCTTATTTTTTTTCTTAAAATCTCATTAATACAATCAGACAGTCATATTTTTAAAAATCCTATTCAGTATCACCTACATATCTGCATATTCTCCAGCTATTCAATTTTAAAATTATCCTCTTTTTTTTTTTCAATTGAATCTTTTCTTAGATAGGCAATTAAGAATGTGCAGAAGTGGCATTTGAAACCCACTGTACTTTTTTTCAGAGTTTTATCCATCATTCCCTAAGCTAATGTGTATGCAGCATTTAATTTTTTTTATTTTTATGTGTATGAATATACTGTCTGCATGTGGGTTTGTGCACCCGTGTCGTGCAATGCCGCGGAAGTCAGAAGAGGGTGTCGGATTCCCCTGGAGCTGGAGTTAAAGATGGTTCTCAGCCCGCCGTGTGGGTGCTGGGGATCGAACCCGGGTCCTCTGCAAGAGCAGTCGGAGCTCTCAACCGCTAGGCCATCTCTCCATCCCATCATTTAATTTTTTTTAAAAGATGGCCTTGCTGGTTATCCATGACAGCAAGAACAGGCAAAAGCCACAATTCTGAAAGTAGCACACCATGTTATCAAATGCCCTCTTCCCTTCTGGGTAGTATTGCTTACATTGTGCAAACATGTTATGCAAAATAATCTTAGAACTGATTCTGCAACTTCGCCTCAGGTTCATACAATATTCATTGAAAGATTTACAAAATAGAAATTAATTTAGTATAAAAATCAAGTATTTTTGAATGCTCATGAACATGAAGGCTGAAGGCAAGCACACGCCACCGGAAGCTCAGATAACCACGGAGGTACCAGAAGCTGAACATTGTTTGTTTTAATTGCGTGTGAGTACGTGTGCTTAGGTATGTCTCCAGCTCACAGGGGGAAAAGGAAAACCTACATGTTGTAAAAACATCTGACTCTCATTAGATTTCTTGCCTTGGACAAGTCACTGGAAGTCTATAAAGTTCATTTCATTGTTATTTAAATGGCACTGCTATTTGGTAATGCCATTTGCTCTGAATGTTTTTTTTTTTAAAGATGAAATAAAAATTGTATTGGATGATAAAAGTACTTTAAAAATCAGAAACAAAAAAAACCTCCTAATTCATTCAGTTTATCATGAGTCAACTTCTCTGGCTTCTGCGTAGAGGGTTGGAGAGTCTGGTTAACATCTACCTTATGATTAAAGGCAAAGCCAAGTCATAGAAAATTTTGGCCTTTGTATATTACAGAGTAGAATTTTATCATTTGGCTGGGACAGAGAAATGAGTTGATATTTTATTTTCACACGATCAAGTTCTTTTCCTAAAACTTCTTCAAGTTTGGGAAAGTTTTTCTCTCGTACAATTTGTTCGACATGCATGCAGTAGGCCTCTGAATCTTGCATAATTTTAATATTTGAGACTCATAAGCTTTATATTTCTGATGTTGCAATTATGCGGATTAGAAAGCATTACATGATTCTGAATCATCTTATGTAAGCAAATTTTTATGTGAATTTTCATTATGTATTTTATCTTATAATCCTGAGATACAAAATAACATCAGATGCTTCATCTTTGGGAAAGAGATTTTATATTATTAATCTCTCATGTAAATTATGAAGTGAACAATGTTTTGTTTTCTATGAAAACTGCTTTGCTCAGTGACTTCTTTTTATAAGTTAGTTTCTAGATCATTTCATTTTTTTGGTCAGTTAGTAAAATAACACTTTTTCCAGAGTCTCACTGAGTGTCATTAAGTGGTCATTTCACTGTAAGTTGACGAACACCCTTTAAATTCTTACTTGTGACCTGATTTCTTCCTAATGAGTTATTCTGCCCTTTGGCAATTAGACATACTTTGGGCTGAAAGCAAGCTTGTCTTTCAAAAGTAAGGAAGCATTACTAATAAACTACCACTTATTTGTATCAATATTTCCTTGTAGCAAGTGATGAGTTTTCTAATATAAGAACTAAGAATAATTTTCTTGCTTCTTATATTTACAATAGGATAAAGGGAATTTAATTTTTAATGAAGATGGAGGAACAATTGCAATGAGAAAATTCAATATTTTAGAAGTTTTATAATTTAAGTCAGAGATTTTAAGAATTTGAGTTAAAAATATTAAGCTGAGAAATTAGCTTTATTGAAGACAAGACTTTTGTATTTATTTAGATCATTAACTGGTACTCATTTACACATGATTTAATACTTGTATGAATCATGGCTAAAAGAAGTGCAGTAATCCTTAGGCCCCAGGTACCAGAGTGCCTAATTGAAATGCACTACAAGGAAAAGTCAAGTTTATTACCCTTGCCTACAACTTGCAGTGTGACATTTTGCTTTATAGCCTTTGGAATCTTTCACCTCCCAAGAACAATGAACTTCAAAAACATAATACAAGTGGGAAAATTGCCTTAAAATGTAATTTTAGAAATGATTCTTTGAAAACACTGTTAAATGAGAAAGTTTGGTGAAGAGATGAAACTAATATTCCATTCATCTTCTATTGATTCATATTTAAGCCCAGTGTAAAGTTCAGATGTTTAGGGGAAAGAAAAAATATAAATTGATTGAAAGAAATAAGTCAGAATGGCACACGGATATTGTCATTTGAGGGTCTTTGGTGAGAAGCTGTCCATGTTTTCCCTCTGCTGATTTAACGTTGTTCTCTCTTCCCCTCACCCCAGGTAAGACAGGTTTTCAGAGAAAATGTGTAATTTCTCCAGCTGATTCCACTTTCTTCTCCTATGGTGGTATTTTATTAAAATGCACTGTAAGGGACCAAATTCCCTACAAAGTGGGAATGATCCATTTGAGCAGTTAAGCAGAGGTGAGCCTGGGCATCAGGTAGATCCGCCATCATAGCCCAGGGATGGTGATGGGTGGTGTGGAGTTCATAATGCTGTCCACAAATGTATTATTTTAGACATACTTCATGCATTCATTAGGAGATGTATATAATTATTATCCCATTTTACATAAAAGGATGCTGAGTCCTGTACTATGACAGTACTATACATTTTAGCACACATGTCTTCCCAGAAGGTCTATCAGTTCATACCCTAAATAAACTTAGAACCACCCCCCCCCAAAATAAACATAGAATCCATGTAAAAACAGCTTGTTCCTCATGCCGGCACTATTTTCAAACTCCTACACTCCTTGTGGCTCCCACCTACCCCCTCCTCCAACTTCCAATAAACTCTCTCTTAAATCCACTCCCATATTCAAATTATAGAGTCAGTACTAAAGATAAGCCAGCTAATGTTTCTTATTTCCAAGGCAACCTGCAAGCTCCATATCTTTCACATGGTCATTTTCCAAGTTTTTTCACACTATAACCAATTGGAATGTTTTATTTTATTATTTCCCCCTTACCTGAGAATAAAAGAGAGAAAAATTAAAATTCTGAAACTTCTTTAGATGCTAACACGTACAGACCCAAATTGTAGCACCAGGTCTCTAAGTTCTAAGACACACAGCAGACAAACAAATGCCACCCTATGACTCAGAAGTTCTAAATAATTTCCATATATTGATTATTTTTAAATAAAACTAGCAAATGCTCAGGAAACCCGATAGCTTACTTCAAAAGACACTGACAATGTTCTGTCTTCTCCCATTATTTTTGTTTCTGTATGGGAAATTGAAAAATAAAATGAATTCTGAAAATGCCCATGGGCAAAAAATTTCAATGGAAACCATACAAAGAGCCCCCCACCCTCTATCCATACTATGTAAGGGCATGGCTAATGATGCCCCTGCTTCAGAGGAGAGCCTCTTAAAAGTTTCATGAGATCAAAGACCAGTGAAATGCTATAAATAAATCAAAGAGCCAGGTTGAATAATCTCACTATTCTTACTGTTTACAACTTCAAAAAATAAAATATAAGTCCTTATCAAGTTTATAAAGCAGTTGATTGATTACAGAGAAACCATCCAAACTTTGGATTCCGATCCTATACCAGCATTACAAGAAGACACTGCCCATAATTATCTGATAATTAAATGGTTTTTGTCACTTCTATAAAGACTAGAAATATCAAGCTCTATAATTTTAAAGTAAATAAATATATAGGTATCTGAATATATTTTCAAGGAAAAGAAGCCAAAACCAACAGAACAAACAAACAAACAACAAAGTTTTACCTGAATTACATCTCAAGGAGAATGTTCTATGTAGTTAACAACTGACACATGTGAATCTGTGGAAATATTAAAATTGAACATAAGTGACATTTTTTTGTATGCTACAGTTCACCTTGCTTGCCAGTGCTAAAGCTCCTTTCTTAGGCAAGATATACCCAAGTGGTCAGGAGGGAGATTATTTTAGGAAATTGGAAAAGTAGAATACTTTTGTTTGCATGGAGGCCATAAAAATATGTTGAGATATAAGTGTTCATTTCTATAAGAGACGGACTGTACAAATAGTGTTACCCAATACCAGATTGCTGTTTCAAGCACCAGGTGTCTCATTGCAGAGAATGAAAATCACCCACTAAATCAGATGCCTGGACCCAACTTTGAGCAGCACATTCTTCAGCAAAAGATTCATGCTGCTTTGAAGGCTACAGAGTTCCTGAAAAGCAGGTATTCTGTATTATATGTCAAATGCTACCCTGCCACTGTGCTAGGCTCTAGGGAAATAACAGCCTCCTCTCTGGGAGGTCCCAAAGTAATGGGGAAAAGAAGTATAGTCTAGGGGCTTGAGGGATGGCTCAGCAGTTAAGAGTGCTGGCTCTCTTGCAGAGGACCTGAGTCCAATACACAGCACCCACATGGCAGCTAAATTCCCTCTATAACTCCAGTTCCAGGGGAATTTGATGCCCTTTTCTGATCTCCGTGGGCACTGTAGGATATGGGTGGACCCAGATACATTCAGGTAAGATACTCACACACATAAAATAAAAATAACAAATAAAAAATATTGAAATTGAAAGTATTCTAAAAAGTGATGTAGTCCAGAGAGGAAATGTTATGAGAAAATTTAAATAAGCACTGTCCATGAACTACAATGGTGATTTTCTTAGGGTGGAGAGTTCAGAGGGCCCTGAAGGACAGGACAGGCGATATGGAGCATGCACAGAGAGCATGCCAAGCAGAGGGGATTGAAGAAAAAAATTACAGAGAAAGACACATTCACTTAGAAATAGAATTTAGGGGCATTTCTGTCCCTGCTACTACTGTCTTTGACTAATTATCACATCGATGTTTATATTGTGGGTAACAGGAAAAGAAAACTGATTTCCAAAATATCCTAGAAGAAATTTCCTTTCATTTTCTTTGAAAACATGGGTTAACAGTGATGATGCTCTCTTCAACTTTCTCTGGAGCGTTGCTAGGGTGACACTGTAATTCAAAGGACCGAATATCAATAAAGCCAGGATGTACAGGAATGTAAACAAGCTTTAAAAAAAAAGAGAGAGAATCCAAGTGTTTGTTAAATAGACCACAATGGGACAGGTCCATTATCATGGAAGAAAGCTCTGTACTTAGTATGTCCAATTATCTAAATAGCTGAAAAACATAATCAATCCATCAGTAGTATTCAACTTTCTAGCTCTGATATCTGATTGTGAATTCTATGTGTTTATTCATATTTCTGCCAAATGTCGATCCAGAAATGTATTAGCATCTGCCAGTGATGAATAAACATAAGATGGTGTTCCTCCCTCAATTCTTAGGCTCATGAAACAAGATCTTGCTCCTCCAATCCATACCCCATGGATGTTTCCTCACACTGCAGAACTCTGTGCTTTTCTTTAATAGAGTCAACATAGTCAAGAATGACTCTAACCTTGACTCTGTGGCCTTCAGCAGCAGCCTCACTCTTTTTCTCTCACTCAGCCTACACAGAGTTATGCATTTTAAAAGACCAGCCCTACTTGCTTTCTTGTCTTTCAGTTTTCTTAATGGGAAAATACTTGTGGGATTCCAGATACTGGTTCTGAAAACCTCTGGGGGCTGAGAGCATCCAGCAGAGCCTGGCCAAAGAGCTGTGAGACGGATGAGGCTGCTGTGATGCCCAGCAGCCCCAGGCTTCTGACTGTGAACATGATCAGTCTCCGGGAGGCTTGTGTGGCATGCGGTGTGGTATGCTGAGTGCCTGTAAATTAGTCCCTTCTACATGTCTGTCGAGGGCTCTGTTTTTTCTTGTGGTAGTAAGAGGCAGAAAACTTTGGTAGAGATGGGTGTGTTGCTGTGTGGACACACAGATGCTATTTACTTCCTGGAAACTGTTAGCATGGTGAGTCTCATCAAGTTCTCACGGATTCCCCCAGCTAGTGCCATTTGCTTTGCAAAAGAGAGCTACAACTCGTCCCCTTTGATATCACTATACTGTTTCAA
Source organism: Rhizomys pruinosus (assembly GCA_009823505.1). Classification (NCBI taxonomy): domain Eukaryota; kingdom Metazoa; phylum Chordata; class Mammalia; order Rodentia; family Spalacidae; genus Rhizomys; species Rhizomys pruinosus. The sequence goes on along the minus strand of VZQC01005070.1, from coordinate 2,439,582 downwards.
TGGTGCCTGTCAAATCCACATTCCATCTATCTGCCTATCTTTTGCCAGTCTGTACAGGCAAAGGGCAATTTTTTTTGTCAGTGTGCTTCTGTGGTACTTGGGGACCCAACAGTACAACAGGAACTCCAAACTATCAAGCTTGAGGCAGATATATTGTGTGCAGAATCTCCTCATGTTTTAGGGGAGAGAACATGGTTTTATATATGTTGTATATGCCGTTTAGAGAGGGGAATTTGGACTATTATTGTGGTCCTGTTACTATCAAACTGAGCAAGCAGCCTTAGACATTGAAAGAGTGCTTCAGTCTGAGCCATGGTCCTAATTCTATTCCTGTAGTCATAGTAAGGTCTTGAATTCATGCCAGTCTAAGTCTGTGCTGCTCCAGCTACTCAGTTAATCCTTTCACAAGCAATGAACTTGTTCTTTAAGGTCAGGACCAATATCACACTTTTACAAAAGGTCTGACAGATCTCTGAAGCTGGCCATCTTTTCCCTGGGGTCTCAACAACTTTTAAATTTCATTTCCAAGGCATTTAATAGTGAACTGTTTATGTCTGCCTTATTGATAGAGTGAGTTCCAAAGGTGGCTACTAGACAGCTCACTGAAAAGACCAGGGAGTAACTTGGTAGAATGTTAGGGTGTTTAGTACAAAAGTTCCTAAGGAATTGAGACAGATTTTCTGGCTTAATTATTTCCAAACACCTCCATGTCTTAAGTGTTAGGATGGCGTCTCATGGTCTCGGAAACACGGAAATAGGTAGGAGTCACACTCAGTAGTGTTTGTTCAATAAATGAATGAATACCTGCCACTCTCCAGTTGAAACTATCCCAACAACACTATGTTGCATGCTGGGAAATATCAAGTGTTTTACACTCCTTATCACCAAAAGTTAAACTAGATATGTGTGAACCTGGAAAGACAGCACTCTATGATTTTACTATTTTCATCATTGTGTTTAACTTTTCTCTAAGACAGCTGAGAGATGCCTCTGTGTGGACTTGAAGTGTTTCAAAGTCTCTCTCTCTCTCTCTCTCTCTCTCTCTCTCTCTCTCTGATCATTAAAATGTGTTTAATGTCAACAATAAGAGAGTGTCTATGTTGTTGTGAAAACTTTTATTGAGCATTTATACAATTCATACAAGGGTTCCTAGTCAAACCCAGTCCCCCCATTTCCCAGTTGCCCATCAGAACTCATGCATTACAACACCCAAGCTAAGGCTATCCAATCAGGCTCCCAAACCCAGACATCTTTCTGTGCAAATAGATCTGCTGAATCCTAGTCAGCATTAGATGTGAATCCTAAGTAAGGCATATTCTTCCTCACCCAACAGTACTCAGTCTCTTATAGTTTTCAGTCCAGGGTCAGTCCCCTACCCATTTCTCTTGCTCTGCTTTGAGACCTTGTCACAGTTGGCATGGGTCCCGTGTCTGATGCCTACCTTGCCACAGGTTTACTTGAGAATATTTACAGTTGATTTTAAGTTACTGCTTCTCTATGTTCATGCACCAGCCTGGCTCTCACAATCTTTTCACCATTTCTTAAAGTTTCTTAACAGCGGAATTCTCAGACTATATTACAATTATGTGTGAACATGTTCTCCTTTGCTGAATGCTCAGTGGCTTACAACCAGGGACAACAACAGCATCATTGGAATCTTTTTTATTTGTTACTCTGTGTAAGAGGGAAACCATGAGCTAGTGTGATCTAGTGAACAGAGGCCGGAGATGATGCTAAACATATCCAAAGAGGACAGACTCTCACAACTGGCAAGGAGCCATCCGTAAGACCAATGATGCTAAAGTTGAAAGACATTGTGTTAACAACTCTTTCAAGGCATGGATTGAACTATTTTAGATCGTTCTTAGATATTTTTGAATTGTCATGTTAAAATGGGTTTGTCCCATATCTGTCATCAGATAATGTTAAATAAATGAGTAGAGAAAGGAAGGAAAGAAGGGAGGAAGAAAGGAAGGAAGGAAGGAAGGAAGGAAGGAAGAAAGGAAGGAAGGAAGGAAGGAAGGAAGGAAGGAAGGAAGGAAGGAAGGAAGGAAGGAAGGATAGGAAAGGTAGCTGGGTAGGTGAATGGATAGATTGGCTCAGAGAGATGGATGCACGTGAGAGCCCATCACTGTGAGGAGTCTATCTAGCCCTTTCTGTTCTTGGCAGCATTTTCTTTCCAAGACAGAATTGCTATTTATTATCCGAATTATAGTCCAATCAAGCCACCAACCACGATTTGACCTGACTAGCTCTCATTTTAAGCATGTGCTTGACCAGAGAGCTTAAGAGTTCTTAGAAATATAACTAGCCCTTTCCTCCTTGTTTGGTAACAGGGTTATTTGTATTCTGCCCCATTGTGCTGAGCACATGCATCTCTAGTTTCATCATCTGTCTTCTTGTGGTAATGCCTCGTCTAACTGCATTATTCTCGGAGGATGTTGATGAACTTGATGCAGCTCTCATTTAAAAAAAAAAAAAAAAAAAAACCTAGCCATGGGAGGTGGAGGCAGAGGCGGAGGCAGGCAAATCCCTGAGAGATCAAAGTCAGCCTGGGCTATGTTCCGGGAAAGCTATGACTAGCAAGACCCTGTTAAAAAAAAATAAAATAAGAACAACAACAAAAGCCCTTCTGAAAGGTTGTTCTCTGGTTTCCTCCTATGCAGTCGGAGCAAGATAGAACTCAGTTGTGCTTCCTATTGGGCAGCCTGCTCACCTTGTCTTTCAATCGATTGCCACATGTTTTGGTTTGTGAGTTTTCAAAATCCAGTATTATCTGAACTCAAGAACATGTTATTCGGACTCAGGTGATCCTTCAAACAAAAGGTTTTGGTGTGTCAAGAGGTCTGCATACCTCCTTATGCATGTGTTACCCCTGAACTTGCTCAAGCAGGTATCCTATGGATTTTGTAAAGGAATATGTGAGCCACATGTGATTTTCCTGTCAGGCTTCTGAAGTGGTTTCCGTCTGTGCACAACCCCACCGAATTATGAGCTGGATCTGGTCGATAAGCAGAGCAGCCTCATCTTCTTGTGAATCACTACCTTTTTCATGCCAGCTGAACTATTTAAAATAACAAAAATGATTTGTTGAAAGAAATCCAAACGTTAAGGAAAACAATAGTAAGCACACATACATTCATACACAGAATTTTCTCTGGAAATAAATGAATTATCAGGAATAATTTGAATTTCCTGGAAGTTGTTCTCTACCCATCCCACCCCCCCAAAAAAAAAATGCTGCAGAAATTCCAAGGGACCAACTATCTAGGTTCAGAAAATATGAACTTATTAATTACTCTGGTGATAAATATTTTAAAAATATTATTAATGAAATATTTGGACTTAAATGAATTGCTCATTCATATAGTTTAATGTGATGTACTTCCTTCTGATTCTTCATTGTAAGATGTGGTACGTGTGAATTTTTGCATGAAACTGATCTAAAACATAAAATAATATCATTATTTACCCACTACAAGACTAAGAAACTGGGTATTACTGGGGCTGGAAAGATGACTCAGAAGTTAAAAGACATACTAGTCTTGCAGAGGGTGGAAGTTAATTCTCAGTACCTACATCAGGGTCTCACAAACAGCTGTCGTCCCAGCTCCAGGGCAATCTTCTCAGCATTTAGCCTCTGCGTTGACAGCCACACACATACACATAAATTTTAGTGTTTTTTGGTATTTTCGAGACAGGGTCTCCCAGCTGGCCTGGAGCTCCAGGCTGGCCTTGAACTCACAGAGACCCACCTGCCTCCCAAGTGCTGGGATTAAAGGCGTGTGCCACCATGCCTGGCAATTTTGTAATTTAAAAACAATAAAAACAAGGGCGGGAGAGATGGCTCAACATCAAGGGCACTGCTGCTCTTTCAAAGGACCCAGGTTCCATTCCCAGCACCCACTTGGCAATGAACAATTGTCTGGAACTCCAGTTTCAGGGGACTCCGGTGCCCTCTTCTGACCTCGATTGGTATCCAGTGGCATGAGTGCACACGTACGCAGGGGCAATACACTCACGCACATAAAAATAATAAAAATAGCTTCTTCTTCCTCGGGAAACAGCAAATGGTGGTTGACGCCGGTGCAGCGGGAGGGCCCGGAGGACCCAGGGGTCCAGGCTTGGGAGGCTGTGGCGGCTTCCGTGGAGGATTTGGTAGCGATCTCCGGGGCCATGGTCGGGGTCGCGGGGTTCATGGAGGCAAAGTTGAAGACAGGAGTGGATCCCAGTCACCCAGCTGGGCCCTGGTCAAAGACATGAAGATCAAATCCCTGAAGGAGATCTACCTGTTTTCCCTACCCATTAAGGAATCTGAGATTATTGACTTCTTCCTGGGAGCATCCCTTAAGGATGAGGTGTTAAAGATCATGCCAGTGCAGGAACAGACCCCGGCTGGCCAACGGACCAGGTTCAAGGCTTTTTTTTGTCGCCACTGGGGACTACAATGGTCATGTTGGTCTGGGTGTTAAGTGCTCCAAGGAGGTAGCCACTGCAATTCGAGGGGCCATCATCTTGGCCAAGCTTTCCATTGTCCCTATGCGGAGAGGCTACTGGGGAAACAAGATTCGCAAGGCCCACACCGTCCCATGCAAGGTGACAGGCCGCTGTGGCTCTTTGCTGGTGCGCCTCATCCCTGCCCCGAGAGGTACTGGCATTGTCTCTGCTCCTGTGCCCAAGAAGTTCCTGATGATGGCTGGTATTGATGACTGCTACACATCAGCCAGGGGGTGCACTGCCACCCTGGGCAATTTTGCCAAGGCCACCTTCGATGCCATCTCTAAGACCTACAGCTAGCTGACTCCAGACCTTTGGAAAGAGACAGTGTTCACCAAGTCTCCCTATCAGGAATTCACTGACCATCTTGTGAAGACCCGCACCAGAGTCTCAGTATAGAGCACCCAGGCTCCAGCTGTGGCCACTACCTAGAGCTTTTTTTTTTTTTTTAATGAAAAAAAAAAAAAAGTGAGCTGGTGTGGTGGGGTATCAAGGGAGACCCTATCTCAATAAAGTGAATGAACTCTGTTAAAAAATAATAATAATACTTTTTAAAAAGGTTATATTCTTCAGTAAGTCTTACCTGCTCTCAGAAATAAATGAGACCACATAGTATACTTTTCTCTAATCTTGGCTCTTTCATTCACGATTCTATTGTTAAGACTTACCAGTGTTGAAATGTGTAGCTGTGAATCATATGTCCCGTTGTGTAAACATGCCACAACTTGCTATTCATTACTCTTGATGAAAGTTCAGGTTGTTTCTATTTTTCTTTTTCTTTGATGAACAATGTTGCTATAATCATTAAGAACTACATCCTAGCTCAAAGTTTTCCTTTGCTGTATGTTTCATAAAAGAACCGAGGGCTTGTTAGGCTACATGTATGTATGTCTGGACTGCTGCATATATGTTTCGATAACAGCTACAAATTCCCATACTTCCAGAGATTCAGTTCTGTGACAGTACATGTGCCTGATGAGCGTGTTTTCTTAAATATTCTAAATGTCATATATTTTTTTCCCTTTCATGTTTGGGTCCTGGAATCGATTTCATACTGTAATGAGAATTTGGGCTCCAAATTATTTCTCTCTTTCCATATGGATTTCCAACTGTCTCTGCAATGGTTATGGAAATGCCCCTCATCTTGCCAGGATAGCATGTGTCTTTAAGCCCTCTGTACCATTCTATCTGCCCGTTTTCTATTTCCTGTGTTATACCAGACTGTCTCAATTGATGGAGAGAGGGAAGGCTAGGAAACTAACAGGAAACTATGTGAAATCAAACTGCAGAGATCCTTTCACAACCTGAGCAATAGAGGACTAGACCACACTGAGGAGCATTCAACCCAGGCTTCATGTGACTACACGGGCCAGCTGTTCTCATGTAGTTTGATATGTCTAAATGTGCTTAGAGAAATCATGCAATCCACTTCCTGTCTTCTCCCACAGCAGACTTTTGTTCATTATATAAATTTAAATCACTGCAGTATGACTTCTTCTTGCTTAATTTCATCTTCATAGACCTGATGTCCAAATAGAGTCACATTTTGAGGTACTACAATATTAGAACTACTGCATATCATTTTTTCTAAGCAAGAGGAATGTAATAAATTCAAGACTGTCTTAGCTAAATTTTATTGCTGTGATCAAAATGCAATTCAAGGGAGGAAAGATTGATGTTGGCTCCTGAGTCTAGACTTGTCAGTGCATCATGGCAGGGAGAAAAAGGCAAAATGTAGCCATGGCAGGAAGGAAGCTGTGAAAGGGGAATCCAGGGCTGGAGAGATGGCCTAGCGGTTAAGAGCGCCGACCGCTCTTACAGAGGACCCGGGTTCGATCCCCAGCACCCACATGGTGGCTGAGAACCGTCTGAAGCTCCAATTCCAGGAGAACTCCAGTTCCAGGGGAATCTGAGACCCTCTTCTGAACTCCGCGGCGTTGCACGACACGGGTGCACAGACTTGCATGCAGACAGTACATTCATACACATACAGAAATAAATAAAATTAATAAAAAAAAATTAAAAAAAAAAAAGAAAGGGGAATTCAAAGCCCCTGTCACTCTTTCCCATTTGATTCAAGCCTGTGGGAGAGTGTGGCCCATATTTAGGATGACTCTTTCTCCCTCGGTTAATCTCTGGAAACTTCCTCACAGACAGAGCCACAGGTATGCTTCCATACCTCCTGTGTGATGCAAACTTCAGTCAGGCTGTCAATGGAAAATAACCATCACAACAATATTAAGTATTTAGTAATTCAGATATAGAGACCGCTCTTCCTACAGAACTCTAAGTTGCATTCTTTGACACACATTAGCTTCTCTTACTCCTATTAAGTACTGTGTTTTTGTACATCTGTGTTTTTCTAAGGTTCATCATATATTTTGTTCGCATGTACAGCTTTGTTAGAATTCCCCTCAGCTTTATTTTTCTGAATGGAGTGAAGGATTGTTGGATATTTAAAATACTACTACTAAATTTGGCAGTGTTGTCTATTTGCCATACAAAAGTTCCAATCTTCAAGATCCAATTGGGAAAAGAGGTGGTAGAATCCTTATTAGTGCAGGTTCTTGAGATAGTGTGCCTGGATTGACATATAGTAAGCCATTTTTTAAAATTTTATTTATTTTTGTATATGTATGAATGTACTGTCTGCATGCAGGTTTGTGCACCCATGTTGTGCAATGCTGCAGAGGTCAGAAGAGGGTCTCGGATTCCCCTGGAACTGGAGCTCTCCTAGAATTGGAGTTAGAGTTACAGATGGTTCTTAGCCGCCATGTGGGTGCTGGGGATTGAACCCGGGTCCTCTGCAAGAGCAGTCGGCACTCTTAACCACTAGGCTATCTCTCCAGCCCCCATAGTAAGCAATTTTTAAGTGCAGTAACTTCCTTAAGTCTCAGCTCCCTAAGATTAAGTTGTGAATTTTAGTAATACTGATTCTGAGTGCCTGACTCATGATACTCAGTGAGTAGGGACTTTCATTTTATAGTGTAGTAAGTATAATTTGCTTAAAAATAATGATCATGGGGCTATAGGTATGGCTCAGTGGTTAAGAGCATTGACTACTCTTGCAAAGGACCAGGTTTGAGTCTTACCATCCACATGGCAGCAAATAACCATCCATATCTCCAGTTCTAGGAGATACTACACCTTCTTCTGACCTCCACAGGCTTTGCGTGACAATGACTGCATTTAAAAACATTCAGGCAATATGCTCACTGAAATAAAAAATAAATAAAATATAAAATAATGATCATATAAATGTATAAAATAGCCATAATATATGCTTTAAAGGGAGGCAAGATGATTTTATTAATTTATTTGTACATCAATTATTCATACAATTCCTAGTCAATTATAGCCATTTTCTAGGTACATTTATTTCTCCTTCATTCTTTTTTTTTTAATTTTTTATTTATTTCTGTATGTGTATGAATGTACTGTCTGCATGCAAGTCTGTGCACCCGTGTCGTGCAATGCCGCGGAGTTCAGAAGAGGGTCTCAGATACCCCTGGAACTGGAGTTCTCCTGGAATTGGAGTTTCAGACGGTTCTCAGCCGCCATGTGGGTGCTGGGGATCGAACCCGGGTCCTCTGTAAGAGCGGTCAGCGCTCTTAACCGCTCGGCTATCTCTCCAGCCCCTCTCCTACATTCTTAGAATAGAACTTAGCACAATGTATGCATTCAATTAAAAATTACTGACTAATGGGCCTGGAGAGATGGCTCAGTGGTTAAAAAGTACTGGCTGTTCTTGGAGAAGACCTGGCTTCAATTCTCAGCACCTATATGGTGGCTAATAACCATTTATGACTCCAATTCCAGGGGATCTCATTCCCTCTTCTGACTTCTGTGGGCATTGCACAGCACAGGTTCACTTACATAATGCAGGCAATATACTCATACACATAAAGTGAAAATAGTAAATAAAATACTTTTTAAAATTAAAAAAAAGAAAAATACTGACCTAATGAGAACAAAGTTCCTGTTATCCCAGAGCCTATAGCCTAGTTGGAGAAAAGAGACATTGGATAAATATGTAATGGACAGGGCTGCTAAATGGAACAGATTAAAAGAAAGTAAAGTGAGGGGAGATTGTGGCCGAGATGGGAAGGCATTTTGGAAAGTGTCCTTAGTGGACGTTTTGCTGAGGAGAGATTAAAGGAGAGACGTGAGTGCGTGACTGCCTCCCAAGTAAGAGAAGATAAAGTAGCAAAGGTCTGAGGAGGAATGTGTTTCATAAGTTTAGGAAATAGCAAGTGGCTAGTAAGTTAGTAAGACAAACAGTTCTTTCTATTTGAAGTGTCTACTAATGGTGGATACTGTTATACACCATCTATATAAAGGAGTCGCAGTGTAATAATAGAGCTGTTCACAGAGGAGAGAAAGAATTCATTATGTCTGAAATGGTCAGTGAGAACCTTGTGAAGGAAGAAGAATTTCAAGGTGGAGAAGAGTCCATTAACATCCTTCACGGTGTGTCAGGACTACACAGTGCCCGAATCACCTGTGGGCTTCACCAACATACAAACTCTCAGGCCTGTCTCCTACAGGGAAGGACCCCAGAGGTGGTGCTCTTAGGAACCCTCATGGTAATTCTCATACCTGCTCCAGTATTGTGTGGGACTTTAACACCCATGCAGTCCCCCCTGGGGATGAAGTAAAGTGCAGATTCTCATCCAATAGGTCACAGGTGGATCATGAGATTCTTCATTCCTAAAAAGCTCCCAGGTATAGCAGATACTGCCCACAGAGAGATTATATGCCAAGTCCTCACAGTGAAGGTCAGCCAACCTTTCCCCCAAAGGGTAACATAAACATCTCTGCTGTGACATTATGGTGTGAAAGGAGCTGTGTGCATAAATGAATGAACATATTCCCATAAAACTTTATTTCTGAATACTGGAATTAGAATTTCATAAAATTTTTATGTATCTTGAATAGTATTCTTCTTTTCATTTTTTTTTCAACCATTTAAAAATGTAAAAGCTATTCTTAACCCATAGGCCATAGTGCTGACCTCTGGCCCAGAATAATTATGTAGAGACTAGGAGATCTTCACATTCTTGTTGCACATTTGTGCACTAGGATTTACACAAAAGAAAGTTAAAAAGATAAATTTCCCCAATATGAAAAAAACTTCCTAGTATTAATAGCATATAATGATTCAGTATGTGTCATTGTTTATTAAAATTCATTATTACTGTATTCATTAAAATACAATACAGATTGTATTTGTATGCATAAAATATAGTTCACCTTCTATATTTGTATGTAATATAAATGGTTGAAGAAAGAAGGGATGGTAAAGATAAAAATAAGAGCTGGTTTCAAATGTATTCGAGGTTGACAAGCAGGATGAAACGGCTGCATTGTTTGGTTTCTGTTGAAGATAAAACCAGATTCAGGCAGCAGAAATAAGGGAATCAGATTTCAGTTCAACCAGGAAAGGACTTTCCTGGAAACAGAAGCTGTTAGTCAGACAACTGGTTTCCTTAGGAGATAACAGTTCCCCTGTCATTAGAGTTGTGTTAGAGAGGCTCCACTTTGATGACCATGATAAAAGAAAAGAAACTATGTGTTGGCACTCGGGCCACCTCTAAGTTTAAGCTTCCTCTCAGCTATGCTCTTTACAGTCTATGCAGTAGTACCTTTGTTAATATGTCCATTCTGCTTAAAATTTTAAGAACCTTTTCTCCCCAGTTCCTATCAACTCACTCAGCTGAATTACCAAGTGTCAAAGAAACATTTTGAAATCACATTCCTGATCCTGTCATTTCCATGACCCCCAAACCATATATGGTTCAGAGGAACCATTTGTTAGGGCTGTGTATTCAGGCATCCTAACCATTTCATGGCCTTTTTAAGCTTTCTTCTCAGTGATTACAACACACCACTCTTTGGTTTCAGAAATATTTTATATAGCAAACCCCCTTCCCTTGGACAGACCCCTTTCCACTGTGACATGGTTCTACCACTTATCTTCAGTCCCATATTCCTCTGTCTAAATCTTATTGATCTTTCAAAGCCCATCCTGACTATTACCTCTTCCATGAAGGTAGAAAAGTATCATACACTCACAGATCACACACACACACACACACACACACACACACACACACACACACGCACATTTTCTTCCATAATATTTTTTTTATTTTTGTATGTGTATAAATATACTGTCTGCATGCAAGTCTGTGCACCTGTGTCATGCAATGCCGCGGAGGTCAGAGGAGGGTGTCAGATTCCCCTGGAACTGGAGTTCTACTGGAATTGGAGTTTCAGTCTGTTCTCAGCCGCCATGTGGGTGCTGGGGATCGAACCCGGGTCCTCTGTAAGAGCAGTCGGCGCTCTTAACTGCTAGGCCATCTCTCCAGCCCCAAATATTTTAACCTATTCTCTCACTATTCTAATAATTTCAGTTGTCTTAGTTATTTTCCTTTTCTGACCAGTGAAAAAGTTTATTTAATAAAATATTTCACATGAAAATACATGAATCAATTTTCCTTTATAGTAAAACAGGCCCTTTGGGGAGGGGACATGGATTTCTTTGCCAAATACTTATTACTTAAACTTAAGACTTGTAATCTTATGATATCACTTCCTCATTGACCACTGCTGCAACATTATTCTACTGGCCACTAAAAGCCATCTCCCCAGACTCATCCTTCACAAGATTCATCAAGGGATAACATCTCCACAGTGTTGCTCAGACATGTCTGCTACCCTTTAAATTCAATGATAACTTCTTGTCCATAAAACTGGGGAGGGGTCCTTGATCAAGGCAGCTCTTCAGCAGAATCACCATGGCTGAGAAGGAACTGGCTCTGAACTACTTTTCTAGAAACATTTGGCTTCTGGCCATCTCTGAAATTTTGTCTTCTATCTGTCCAGCCCCTTGTCTTATGACTTTTCATTCTGGCCTTGACGGAATTTTTTTGCATCCTTTCAGCACCTTCCTATCTGGTATGTGATATTATCAGCCAAGTCCAACTTGGTGAAACATGGAGTTTATCAGGGTTGCTTGGAGTGTGGGTGAGGGCTTACTTACAACAGCGAGCATGACAGAAAGGCAGCTGCATGACCAAAGCCCACACTAGCATGGTCAAGCCCTCCCTGCCCACAGCTCACCAGCTCAGTCTACTCTCCCCAGCTATTCTTGATGCTTATATAATTGTGGGTAAAGAGAACCCTCGTGAATGTGGTGAGTTTTAGGGAATTCCTGAGACTTTTGATTGGCTTACCTCCTGAATCTTAGGAAGCCTCCCTCTAGAACTTCCTGAGTCTGAAGGCGTTTCTTTGGAGGATGGAATGTTCCAATTCAGCTGTTCTATATTATATTTCACCTGCCCCCTATTTTTAGCCCTTATGTTGATCTGCCCCTGTTTTTGTAATGTTTTCTGAGCCTTGGAGGGGATGATGTAGATATCAGTATAAGCCTAAGCATTAGGCCACTGTGTTTGTCTTCAACAATAGTCACTTCTTTTCAGGACCTTCATCAGTAATTAGGAGTCCGGAATACAGTTCCTGTTGTGAAAAAGAAAGTTCCCTCCCTGACCAATTGAGGCTGATAACAACAGGAATCGATAGAACATAAGGAGAGATGCTTAGAAGGTGGCTTATAGGCTTATCACATCCATTTAACAAAACAATAGCAATTGTTTGCCTACTGGGTCCTGTGACCTCCCCAGCCATAGGTTTTTCTTCTGTCTTATAATACCAGGCATGAATTTATTTCTGTAGAGCTGACCTTAAATCTAACCAGAAAGTTATTGGTTCCATTCCTAACAGTTACAGTCACGTATTACTTGGCATGCTGATATTATAGCATGCAGGATCCACAGTTGAATAGAATGTTGGTGACAGTTCTCCCCCAGCACACTGGGCAGAACCTTCCAACATTATGAAAGCCAGCCAGCACTGAGGAGCTTCTGCTTCAGTCCCAGCCTGCTTTCTCTATGACTCGTAGATGACGTGTGCATCATTTTCAGCAATAAGATTTTATCCTCTAGTTCTGGCATTGAACCAACAGCAGAGAGACAGCTCTTATCATTTAAGAGGACTTTGAGGCCTTCCTAGCCAACAGCTCCTAGATTTGTAGGACAAATACGTAGCCCATATTTGTCACAGATGTTTCTCTAACAATAATTTTGCTCCTGGGAGTTCTCTTTTCTGTTAACACAGGGTGGTTTTGTTTAAATTTAACTGCAGTCTTCCTGTCCATTTCCATGCTTTTACACATGTAGAAGACACTCAAGAGTTAGTATTGTGGAGCAATAACTATTTTATACATATCGTCTCTCGTATGCCCAATCTTCCAATAACCCCTGTCCTTCCTTGCTCTGCTTTTTCATTCACTGCTGTTATTGAGGATCTCAGTAGGGATAATAAATTATTTGTAATGGCTTCTATGAGCCAGTCCTTCAAGGACTGGTTCCCCTCATACTTTTCCAAGTTATGTAGCATTTGTCTTAAGGAAAGATGATTAGTTATTTTACTCGGTTTCCCAACTTCTATAGCACTCAGATTTACCACATCTATCCCAATATCCCATACCCTAATGAGCCAGTCTGTGACAAGCTAGTTATTGTTTATTTTTTTTAAGTCTTTCTTGGAGCTGAAAAGATGGCTCAGCGGGTGTGAGCACTTGCTACTCTTCCGAGACCCCAAGATTGATACCCAGAACCCTAATCATGGCCAACGCTGGTCTTTAACTCCAGTTCTGGGGATCCAACACCCTCTTCTGGCATCCCTGAACACCAGGCACACATGTGGTAGACTTGGAAACAAGCAGGCAAACACTTATACATATAAATAAAAATAATTTTTAAAAAGCCCTTTCCTAATCCAAGCTTTAAGAGACAGAACACTCTGACTATCACAGTCTCTTGCATTGGATCTTATATATATTTTTTTAATTTTTATTTATTTTCCTATGTGTATGAATGTACTGTCTGCATGTAGGTTTGTGCACCACCCGTGTCGTGCAGTGGCGCTGAGGTCAGAAGAGGGTGTCAGATTCCCCTGGAACTGGAGTTAAAAACGGTTCTCAGCCACCATGTGGGTGCTGGGGATGAAACCTGGGTCCTCTGCAAGAGCAGTCGGTGTTCTTAACGGCTGGGCCATCTCTCCAACCCCCGGATTGTACCTTTTTTAAGCTTTCCATCAGCACACTGAATCACAGAACTTGTCTTCCTCTGTACTTACAGTCAGGCCTGAGGGGTTTCTTGTATTATTTTTACCTTATTTTTTGTTTGGTTTTGTTTTGGTTTTCTCATCTGACTCTTTTCATACATTTTAACTTTTTGGATTCCAGAAAGGGCTCTTAAGCATAAACCTGAGCCAAGTTCTTTCCCTGCCAGGCAGCCCACCTGGAAGAAGAGCCAACACCTCTATCTCATCCTCCTTTTTAAACTTCTCTTTCCACATCAGAGGCTAATGTAGAGGCTGGCAACTACATGACAGCTGAGTCTCAGTTGCAGGGACTACACAGCTGACTCCATAGCCTACTTAGGATCACATCATCTTGCATGTGTGACTTTTAGGGAATATAATACATTTTTTTAATCATCAGCTTTTGGGGAGCCATCCTCATACTCATGAGTTAGATCCCATTCATCAAGAAAGCATGCCATCCCAGACTAACTGGAGGAAGATAGCTACCTGGGATTCCTCCCCCAAATGCTTCATTCTTAGCTCAGCCTTGCTTTATGTACATTCATTCATCTCAGGAAGCATGCAGCATACAACAAAAAGATATTATCTCATACCCCATGAGAACATGCAGGCATAACCAAATTTCCACTATCAATGCTCCACAATCACTTGGATCAGCCACAGGTCCATGCCTCAGGACCCATTTCAGAGGCCATGCAACTACTCCTACCCAATTCATCTTTGGTTCCCTTGGTCCCTGTTTGAGCCACAATTATGTTATGTGATCCAATATTCCTAAGGAGATGTGAACAAAGTTCTACTCACCCCAGAAGGGAAACAAGGACACACCAAAGTAACACTAACAAAGCTCAACTTGGTAAACCAAGCTTTTTGGCATAATATACAGGAGTAAAGATGACTCAAAGGCAACTACATCACTAAAAACTCACCTCAGCATGGGTGAGAACTCATAAAAGCTGGTACCCTGTAGCTCCCTACATGACCTGGAAGCAGTTTCACAAGTCAGAGTCTCCTCTGCTCAACAGTCCTTAGTGCTTACATAGCTTTGTGAGAAAGGGGCCTTATGACTCTGGTAGATTTTAGGAACTTCCTGGGACTTGTAAGTTGTTAACTTCCTGGGTGTTAGCAAGGCTTCCTTTAGAAATTCCTTAGCTGTAGGGGCTGGAGAGATGGCCTAGCGGTTGGGAGCGCCGACGCTCTTGCAGAGGACCCGGGTTCGATCCCCAGCACCCACATGGCGGCCGAGAACCGTCTGAAACTCCAGTTCCAGGAGAACTCCAGCTCCAGGGGAATCCGAGACCCTCTTCTGACCTCCGCGGCATTGCACGACACGGGTGCACAGACTTGCATGCAGACAGTACATTCATACACATACAGAAATAAATAAAAAATTAATAAAAATATTTAAAAAAAAAAAAAAGAAATTCCTTAGCTGTAACAAACTTCTCTGCAGAATGGAACATTTAGGCTCAGAGGACTTAGTCATACGAGACTCTCTGAGACCCCTGAAGTCCTTCCTACCTCTAATGATCTTCCAGAAGGGTACAATGTACAAATCAGTTCTTTTCGTCCCTTAGCTCTAGTTTCACAGTATTTGCCTGCATGTAACTCTTGTTGTGCAGTGCCAAAATAGCCCAGAAGGTAGCATCAGATCCCCTGGAACTGAAATTATAGATGGTTGTCAGCCTTCATGTGGATTCTGGGAATTGAACACTTCCTCTGGAAGTGGAACCATCTGTTCCAGTAACCACTGGACCATCTCTCCAGACCTTCTCATCCATAGTATTGTTTTTATTTTCTTGGAAGCATCCATGATTTCTGACATTATCTAACATTCCATTTGTTTATGATCATATCTGCCATTATTGGACAGTAAAACCTATAAAAGGAGACATTGAAGTTGAAGACAAGTATTAGGAACATGGTAGACACTGAATGAATGGATGTTTGGTTGAATTAGCATAGAACACATTTGCTTTAAGAGAAGACACATGATCTGTTTCATGTTTTCTTTTGCACTCCAGCTCAAGTATTGCTAGTTGAGAGTGCTCTGTGCTGGATACTTTAATGTTATGAAAAGATTCTGTTGCAATATTACCATCAGAGTTTACCACCTACATGAGCATTGAGCTTCTGTAAGGAGTCAAACATTAGTTGACATGAGAAATATTTAATAAGAAACAAAAGGTTATGGAACAATAAAGCAAGGTGCATAAAAGTATGTATGAAAGGACATTGGTTTGGGGAATGTTTGGTTTTGATGGTGCTGTTAGCAAAACTAAAACTTTAGCCATATTGAAAACCATGAAAATATAGATGTCTAGCAAACAGAAGAATTGCAATAATATAAGAAAGACAAGAAGGGGGGTGGATAAAACAGCTGAAAAAAATCCCACAATCTAAAAACCTAAAGCACTATTGAATACCATATAAGAACAAAAGCAGATTTTTTTTTCCATAATACAAGGCAGAGGTTAGGGCATGTGAAGGCTAGCGGTTAACATAAATCTAACACTGAGACTACAGGTCACAGCGCAAGGCTGTGGAGAAGGCTTGAATTTTTCTAGTACTCATCTGATTTGATGTTTCCTCAATAATATATCAGTGATACTGGGGCAGAAATTACATGGCTGGACATCTGCTTCTGCTGAGCTTAAATGCCTTGGCAGGAAGAATAGCTCTCATGATATGCCTTCTGAAAAGTTACGATGAAAGTCATGGCTAGAGTATAAATAAGGAGAGCTAGCTGGCCAGTTTCGAGAGTCACTTTCCTGATTACTATGGCAATTTTAAGTACAGGAAAGAAGTGTTAGAAAAGGTAGAAATACTGTCAGAAGCAAAAGACTGTATTTAAAATATAATAGAGATTCTTCCTTGTGGATCTCCATTATAAGCTATCTGAGGCCATGTGCCATTGCCAAAATCCTAAGAGCTCTCAAATTTGAGAGGCAAACGAAATGTCCACATCAGTTCCTATGGTGTGCATATCAAGTAATCTCAGCAAAGGCCCAATGGATGGCACACACCCGGAAAACAAGGAGCCATCCACATCATCTCTAATTGCATACCATGTGCTTTGAAAACCACCCACAAAAATATCACACTGGAATTACAAAGGAGCCGTCTTCATTATCCTTATTATCCTCCTCTTATGGAATTAAAGAAATAACAGTGTGCACAGTAATTTACAATTTTTCTTAGCATTATAAACACATCAAAAACAAGCTTTGTTGAATCAAGGCGAGTTCAAGAAACAAAGGCAATAGAGAAACTCTCAGGTACTCACATTTTAACTCTGCTTTAATATAGTGTGTGGTTAAAAGTGGATGCTTTTCAGCTGAGGATATACTTTAGTGGTAAAGTGCTTCTCCAGCATGCCTGAGATTCTAGGTTCAATCCATAGCAACATGCATACACAAAAGGAAAGAAGGAAAAAATGGATTAATATTGAGGCTGGGAGATGGCTTAGGGGTAATGTGTTTCCTTCCCAAGCAAGCTTGGAGACCTGAACTTAGATCCCTAACACCTATAAAAAGCAAGTTTTGTCTGTACCCATCTATAACCCTAGAGATTGGGATAGACATAAATGGATCCCTCAGCTTGCTGTCAAGTTAGTCTAGACAAAATGGTGAGTTTCAGATTAAATGAGACACCCCATCTCAAAACATAATGTATGGAAGTGCATTTACAGCATTTACACACATATGCATCTCTATCTCTCACAGTAAGGGGTTGGGGGAAGATGTTATCCAGGACGTAAATACCTGTTTGAAAAAAAGTGTGTGTTCTGGGGGCTGGAGAGATGGCTCTGTGGTTAACAGCACTGGCTATGTTTGCAGAAGACCCAGGTTTTAATACCAGCACATAAACTGTGGCTAACTATAACTCCAGTTTGGAGAGATCTGATGCCCTCTTCTGACCTCTGCAGGCACTGCATGACACAGGTGCATTTACACACATGCAGACATAACATTCATTCACATGAAATAAAAATAAATAAATTTTAAAAACTGTGTTCTAAGGCAACATAGCCATGTTTAGGTAGCTCACTACATGCATTATACCAGTAAAGTGTGTACATCAGTGAAGCATTGTTAGGAATTATATGAAAGATCATGAATCAACTCTTCACATATGCTGAGCACATGATAAGCAATAGATGTCAGCTGTTCTTATTGTTTCTTTATTGTACAGAACAGCACTCAAGTACATCTTTGTTGAGCTGGTTTGATAGTTAATGCCTTTCAGGAGGCATGAAATGTTGGTGCCAGGCAATCTCATTTTATGCCAAAGGTATATTCTTGAAAAGGTCTCATAATTCAAAACTGACATAATTCAAGATTAATTTTGCCATTGTAACAAACAGAAAGTAATTGGAGTGAATTCTCAAGGTGCTTAAATCTATAATAGCTGTAGCTTGAGGGTTGATTCGGTGGCCAAGCTACCCCCATTTTTTCCACTTTACTTGATTTGCCATTTCAGACAAGGCTGAAAACTGAAAGTGTAGCTAGATGAGAGATGCTTTTTGTTTTCTCAGAGTCATCGTCAATAATTCACCTGATCCCTGTCCTTAATTAATAGCATTTCATGATAGTTGTTTGACTTCCATAGCATTCATCAAGCCTACATTCTTCCCACAGCTGCTACTTTCCACCTGGAACACATTCATTACAAGAAGTGAACCCTTCCTTAATGTATTCAAATAGAATTAAAGTTAGACTAAGAGTGCGAATACCACAGTAATGTCTGCTAAATCATTCACAAGGCTTGATTTGTAAAATGGCCGGTTATCTAATGTTATCAACGAAAGGAGGTACAGCTCATGTCAGTAGCAAAATTATTTATAGTCCATTATACACTTCCCAATTACTGTCATAATTGACATTAAATATTTTGTTGCTGGGAGTGGTGGCACATGCCTTTAGTCCCAGCAGGGGACCTCTGCTGGGAGGCAGAGGTAGGGGGATCTCTGGGAGTTGAAGGCCCTCCTGGTCTACATAGTGAGTACCAGGACTGCTGGGGCCACAGGGAGAGCCTGTCTCAAAAAAAATTTTGCTTGAGAATTTCTTTAGGATTATATATATGATTTTAAATATATTTATATTTTTTATATACATTGCTCAGAACTGTTAAGTAAGTAATTATATTAGTTGGATTGTTGTAACTACAATGACATGCCTGAAGTTTATCTAGCTCGTGTTTTTGAAGGTGCTTGCCCTAGATCAGGATCTCTGTATAAAAAGTCGGATGACAATGATGCAAAGTTCGTATCAGAGCTAACCACTCATGTCACATCCAAGAAGGAGTGTGGGGCTCAGGTTCAGTTTCCTTTGAAGGCATACTTCTTTCCAGTGACCCAGTGACTTCCACAGGGCCCTATTTCTAAACTGCCCATAGCGTCTTTCAGTTCTGTTTCCCTGGGGAACAACCCCTTCCATATGGGCCTTTGAGGGGCAGTTATCCAGACAATACTCTAATAGTCCAATTAGTATCTGTTGTCACAGAATCCTGTCACATAAATGTAGGTCTATTTGATCTTTGTTGCCTGTAGTTGGTTCAGGTAACATCCCCAAATGCATCCTCACCATACTCCTAATGTGACAGCAACTGCAAAGGATCGATTATAATGTTTATAGATCTGACTACTGTCATAGCTATGCTCAGACTAGAGTCTGCACTGTATGTTGGTTCTTCATGAGCCAAACCAGTTAAAAATCTCTTTGCTTTGCTTTGCATGCCTGTGAAATTTCTTGTTTCTGTAGCTTATTTTTCTTTTGGGAAAAGCATAAAGGCCTATAGTTCTTGCCTTTCATACCTCCATGTATTTGGTGGGAGGTCCCATAACATGGGATTTCTGTGCTGTTATCCTATTAAGAATTCTAATAATGTTAGCCAGTCTGTCTCTTAAGAGGGAATCAGAGGCAGGTGGAGAACAGCCTGGCCTCTACCACAAGTCTATATAGTGGGGCCTTGTCTCAAAAAAATTAAGAAAGGAAGAATCAATGTATATAGTACATTTTACATGATACAGAATTTCACAATACTAGCCATAATCTTCAGTCAACTTGGAAAAATGGTCATGTTTTAACCTAGCCAGCAACACTATAAAAGGCTTCAAATTTGTTGATAAACCTCTGCCTTGAATCAGACTGTCAAAACCTTAAAGTTAAGAAAATTCCTCGTTCCATTGAGCTGCAAAATTCTACACTCTTGTCTCTCGTGCTTTGACGTGGTGCCTCTGAGTCCCCTATCAGCCCTCATCTCTCAGGGGAGTGTTCTTGGCCTTCTTAAGGATCTCTACATTGTCTTTCTTCAACTTTGCTCAAAACAAACAATTCTGCTGATTTGTTTGCTTGGTCTGAATTTTAATTTCTCTTACTGTCAATGGTTGGTAAAACATTAATGTTGATAAAACAGCATTCCCCAAATGCCTCCCCCTAGTACAGAAATCCTACAAGCTAGCATATAAAATAGACCAGGAAACCTTTCTGTTGTTCCATTAATATAGAAAATGCTTTAGGCTACTCTCTGACATTAAAAAGTTAACATTCTCATATTAAAAGTTTCAGGAGAACTCCAGTTCCAGGGGAATCCGAGACCCTCTTTTGACCTCCACGGCATTGCACGACACGGGTGCACAGACCTACATCCAGACAGTACATTCATACACAAACAAAAATAAATAAAATAAAAAAAAAGTTTTGGGCAGTATGGAAACAAGCCTTCTTAACTTCGCTTGTCTGAATATTTTCCAGAATTTAGCCTTGACACCCTCATCCCTAACACTTTTTTTAAAAAATTGATCTCTAGAGATAGTAAGAAAGAATAATCCCTGCTAAGGACCTGGTCAGCCAGACCTAGGCATACGGAATATGAAGCTAGCACTTTCACATAATGGGTAATTCTTAACTGTCATTATCTTCAGCCCCAAATTAGCAATTATCAGATAAACACCAGGATGTGAGTGTTTGTACCCACACATGTGTATTTATCTGAGACAGGTGCCTCTCATCCTCTACACCCTAGGTTTTATCTTTTTAATTGCCTGGTCAGTGCGAAAGGACCATTTCAGCTGCAGCTCAATTGCAAGTGATTGTCTGTCTTTTTCACTCTTCATATTATGCCTCTTATTTTATTTTGTTATCTTAATTTTCCAAAGACTTCTTTGTGGTTTTTATGGCTGGCTGCCAGCATTCTCAGAAGTGAATGTTTTAATTTTTTTTTTCAAAGATCCACAAGCATAAAATACTCACTGTAAGAAAAGCTTGCCTCAAAGTTGGCATTGTTTCACAAGTGCAATTTGAAAAGAGAAGCACTATTTGTTTCCTATGAGTTTGTCTTGGGCTCACTGTGTAGGAAATCCTCAGCCCTTCATATCCAAACAGTAAACTGCTTCCTAGCAGATTACAACACAATTCATATTTTCCAAGAGTGTCACACAGTGATTTCAGAAACCTGGGCTTGAACATATCTCGGGGAGGGTGGCAGGACTCCCTGAGTTTGAATGCCTTTAGAAGCTACATGGGTAATTTTCCATTTTTCTGCTTTCTTCTTCATTTTTACAGAAATCTCTTTCTTCTGCTCATCCTTCTACACACACACACACACACACACACACACACACACACCACACACACATACACAGCCAAGTCACACAAAGGCCAGGGGGGAAAAAGTGAAAGGTCACATTCACAATGGGTTTTCCAGGATTATTTAGACGTAATGAATAAAATTGCAAATTCTATTGAGGCTTTTAGAACTAATGAAAATTATCAATGTGTTACACAGCTGCATCTCAGTTTTGTTTGTCTGAGCCTGGAACAGAATAGATTTTATAAATAGAACTTAAATGTGACCACAGAGCATGCATACTAATCAGTTCATTTTAAGATATTGTTTTGCAATACTTTTAAGATGCGCACATGCTGGGAAAAATTACTTGTCAGAGGAACAATGTGGAGCAATTTCTTACCAAAGTTGCTAATGGAACTACTTTTTTTTTTCTTTTTCTCTCTTTTTCTCTTTCTCTTGTTCTCTCTCTCCTCTGTTTTCTTTTTAAGGTAAAACATCTATAATTATCCATCTTTTAGGTAAATGTTAAGATGGGAAAGGCTTCGGGAGAAGGAAGGCTGTACCCTTTGAACATACACAGCAAATGAGAGTACCTGTGAGACAGTGCCCGTGAATATGGGGAGGTTAGAATAAAGCCAGTCCAAATATCTCAGTTACCACATGCTGAGGCACGTCATCTACTACAGCTCTCTCTGTTCACATGAGTGTGGGAGGCCTATTTCCTCTGGGTGTAAAGAGACTAGAGGAATACGGGACAGAGTGGTAAGTGACCCTCCACTCAAAGTATTCTTTATGAGCCACTGATTTCCTCAAA
Organism: Rhizomys pruinosus; assembly: GCA_009823505.1. Classification (NCBI taxonomy): domain Eukaryota; kingdom Metazoa; phylum Chordata; class Mammalia; order Rodentia; family Spalacidae; genus Rhizomys; species Rhizomys pruinosus. The sequence continues at coordinate 2,417,528 of VZQC01005070.1, read as the reverse complement.
GTAGGCAATCCCATCTGAATAGTTGGCCTATCTATGTAAGTCCACTCTTCTTTCACAGCAGCCCCTCCACCCCCATGAGGAATCATTGTTTCACTTGTTTGAAGGTGGAAATCCCAGGGGTGAGTTTTGATGTGGGATGAAGCGCTGAGCCAGAGCTTCCCTGAAAGGTGAAATCCAGACAGTCTTTTAGAAGAGGAAAGGTGACTAAAATGAAAGCGTCCCTTCCCCAGTCATTAGCAGAAATGAATGTGAAATCATTAACACTGAAATGTTCTTTCAAAAGCCAATGTGGTGGATGTGAAGGCACGTCTCATCCATTCCCCACTGGGCCCTGTGGAAGGGTGTAGAAGATCCGGACACCAAGGGAAGCAATGAACCACACAGAGTTTTGAGAAACCTTTCATATCGTAGAGAGGTAAAATGACCAGAAATGACCTTGAAAATTAAAATACAAGGCAAGCTGATCCATTGAACTGTTCGCCTTTTTTTTTTTTTACACAATCACTTGCGAAGGGGAAAAAAATCAACTAATGAATAACATTTCTGAGTCAAGCAAACTAACGTCTGTTGTATATGCACGATGTAATATTATAAATGAGGTTCCGTGCGTTTCCCAGGCTCTGATGGTGAAGCCAGACACTGCTTCGGGTGGAAGCGTAGTTACAAAGCATGGGACCAAACCCAGTCCTTGTACTCTTTTGTACAGTTTCATGACAAAGGACAGCTTTTTGCCTTTATAAAGTTTTGAAATAGAAGAGATGGGGAAGGTGTAGGAGGAGATAGAAAGAAATGGAGGAGATAGAAAGAAACGGAGGAGGACAAGAGAAAAGACAAGAAAGGAGAAAAGGAAATCTGGAGACTAAAGTATTTACCACCTGCTCCTTGACCGAAATGTGCTGCCCCTTTACCAGAAAATACTAACTAATCAGGAAAACAGGCTCGAAAAGCAGAAAGTCCCTAAATAATCCTGTCAGGATTCCCTACAATCAGAATCTTTATGGTCCATTCAAGCCCCACTCTGGCCACTGTCTTATTTCTTGAGCAGGGACGTGGAACTCATCTGCTGCATCTGGGATTAAATGATCTCCAGACTCTTTCCCCAAAGTGGCGCTCTCTGCTTAAGCGGGCAAACTGATTGCAGGCATGCCTGTGAGAAGGGACTTTTATTTTTAATAGAGTTATCAATTCGAACACACAATTTCCCATATTTTATTGCTAAGGATGAAGGGAAAGTATTAAGTAAACAATACTACAAATGGTTATAGAGACATTAAATTGTAGTAAAAGCATCAAAGAATTTATGAATGACTACCATTTACCCAGCACAGAATCTCAATCAATTTTGTTCCTTTAAACTTTTTCATTGTGATGATTACATTAAAATTACACTTACATCTTAAAACAAAAAAAAGAACAAATAAACACATTCCAACATTTCTCAATTGTTAAGAATTATATATGCATCTTTATCTTAAAATTTAAAAAAACATTAAAAACCTATATTATTGGTCACAGGTCATAGAAGAGAATCTAAGTAGGCGTAATATTAAACTGACTTATTGTTATACCCAACTCTCCCCAGAGAAGCTTCTTTATGCAGCACATGAGGATTAACACACTGATCCAGAACTGTCCAATGTGTAGAGAATCAGAGACAGAGAGTACAGAGTCCTCAGCCCTAAATGAGACAACTATACCATATCCTCTCCTCAAGGCTCAGGGATCACTGCGGAAGAGGGTGCTGAAAAGATTGTCAGAGGCAGAGATGGTAAATGAATAGAAGGAAAGGATGTCGTTTGGACAGCACTGGGTAGTTGCCTATATATGAAACTGCAGTGTTTGTGACAGCATGCTCAAGTCCTGTGCAAGCCCAAACTAGACAAACCCCAGTGTGGATGAGAGAGAAAGGCAGGAGCTCACAGCCGTAGCTGAGGATCTAGTGGAACTGGTAGCTTCTGGGAGGGGGAGAGTCAGTTTTCTTTACTGGCATGATGCCAGGGAGGTTGGCAAGACTCCAAGGGCTAGATGTACACACAAATGCATTTAGTGAACAAAGGTTATACTCCATAGGCCTGAAAATATACAAATAAGAATTAAGGACATGAAGTCAGAGTGATTGTAAGGTGGGGTTAGAGATGGTGGATGGAGTTTGAATGTGATCAAAATACAACATATAAAATTCTTGAACCAATAAGAATATTTAAACACACGTAGTATATATAGAAAATAAAACCTCAAATAATCTCTTTGCCAGAATTATGCACTATTAATAATTTGGTATATAGCTTTCCGATACTAATTAGCTGGATACAAAACAATATACTTAGTAGCTCTTCTATCTGCAGCATGATTTTTTTTTAAGCTTCCAGTATATCTGATCTATAATTTATTCTTGGCCCTAGCATCAAGTTTAGATATTTGAAGAAAATAAAGGAGCCCTTGCCTAAAGTGCTAGTTGCATTCCAACTAAGTGCATATTGGGAGGCAGGGTACAAATAGCAGAGGCTTGTATTCATTAGATTCGAACACAGAAAAAGCTTGGGAAGCTAAATGAGTGATAACAAGCAGTTCACACGGCCCTTCCCTGCATTCTTCATTTCTGCCTAGGCTGCAAGTTAACCTAGGAGGTTAATATAATTGCTGACAGCTTGCAGGCCCTGGACATGATGAACTACGCCACAGTTCCAAAGAAGTCCTGCTTTGTTCTCAGCAATCCTGGCTTCCTGTACACAACTGTGGGTCTCCAAATTTGGTGATCTCGATCCATTTTTAGAGAGAGCAGTTCGCTCTACTCTCTACTTGATCCCATCTCCCCCAAACCCCCAGTGCTGCACCATTCAATGAAACACCAACCTGATGAACAATTAGTGCAAAGAAATCTCAAAGATTTCTCACAAGAGCTTGCTTCTCTTTAAGTCTTGCTGGCTCCATCTCTCCTGACTTGCCTTGCCCTGAATTTTCATAATGTGCAGGACATGCTTGGGTTATAGTATGGATCTTCCTGTATTTTAATTTGGGGCTTACTTATCTGCCTTTCTCACAAGGCTGTGAGCTCTTTAGTGTAGTGACTGTGGCTCCCTCATTGCGACACTGCTCAAATTCAGCCCAGCTTAGGTGCCTAGCAGATTAGCCGTAATTGCCAGGTCTGATGAATGATCCCCTTTGCATGGCAATTTAACGAGGTAGAAGGCTGAAAGTAGTCAGGCCAGCTATCAAAGTCATACTATTTATGAAGCTGTTAGAAATACTTTTTCAGTTAAACCTTACAACCACCTTTAAATGCTAATGCTTCTTAGAGGTAAGACAATTAGTCCGGGTTCACTGAGGAGTAAAGAACAGAGCTGGGATTCATCCTCTGTGGGTCTGACAGTGTTCCCCCACCTGGTACTGCCATGGACAGAGACTGCCAGATCTTCCTTTTGTGCAACTGATGGCAACCATTAATCAATGTTATGAGTTGAACACAGATCTTCACAATTCGGATGTCCCCAGTGCAGTAGCATTAACAGAGAGAAGGGTAGGCTGTAGAGCCCTGCCATTGTGGAGGAGAACGGAGAATACTAGAGAGGCATTCGAGAATTTCATAGCATGTATTTTTATCAGATTCAGAATCCTACCCCTTCTTCACCCACACTTCAACTTTATGTCCTCTGTTTGTCTTTTTATAAAAGGTCAATGGAATTTAATCTGTGTTTCCTAAATAGAAATTACTGGGTTTGGGCACTGTAAACAGTCTACAGCATCTCCGTTCCTATGGCAGACAGAATTAACTCCTAAATTTTCCACATGATCACCCCTGTGGGCTGGGTCTTTGGCTTGTTGTAAATATATCTATAGGTCAGCTCTCTAGTTCTGGACTATTTGATTACAGCTGGGCAAGATGACACATGCCCTGTAATCCCAGAACTCACACTTGGGAGGCAGAGGCAGGTGGATCTCTGTGAGTTCAAGGCCTGCCTGGTTTACATAGCTAGTTCCAGGCCAGCTGGGACCATAAGAAGACACTGTCCAAAAAAAAAGACTCTTGATCACTTTACTCAGAAAATATTCTAGCAATTGTATAGTTCTTTTGAAGTAGCCACCTGCTTAATAGAAAGGAGCCCTTTAAGAGGCGAGCTGGATCAACTACAAAATATTACATGGGCCGGTCTCCTTGGTGTCCATATTTTAGTCAGTTTTGTGTTACTATACCTGAGGCCAATAACTTAGAAAGGGAACAGCTCACAGGGTTACTCTGCTCACGGACCCGGTGCCGGAATGGTCAGCTGCATCTTACCATGTCAGGAGAAAGTTGGGGGAGCCTGTGGGGAAACAAACAAATGACGATGTCTCAAAGCAGACAGGACTGGCTGGAGCCAACAGCAGGCTTTCATCCCAAGTCTTGAGGGAGAACACCCTTCTAAGAGCAAACCCCAAATTTCCCAAAGACCTCCATCAAGGCTGTCCCTCACATGTTTCCAAATAACATACCCCAATATCCCTAGCCTGAGCCCCAAGACTTTAATCACCATAGACATTTGAGGGATAAACTCAACAGAGATCCAAATCCTCACTGAAAATATTTTTCCAGTTTCATTCCAATCGAATCCAGAATAAATCTTTATGACTGGAGAAGTATAGGTATTATTTTCCCTAGAATCTTCACTCAGCCCCAGACTGTTAAAAGCACCAGCTTCACCCTCCCACCTCTACTGTTAAACAGAAGGCTGCAGACAGCAAAGAAACTTCAGTTTCTTCTCTCACGACCTTCTGAGGATTATATTCTGTTTCATTCACTTCTAATATTTACTTTCCTTTTCCATTTTTAAAATGTTTTGGGTATTGATTGGTATGTGTATGCATACAAGTTCATGTATGTGGGTGCTCCTGTGTGGGTGGACATATGTGTGTGGGATGCATGCAGGAAAGCATGTGAGCGAGTAGCCTGGATGTTGCATCTTGTGCCTTCCTTCATTGCTTCTCAACTAATTTCTTTGGCCTCTTTTAGATCTGTCATTTACAAAGTGAGGCATTGTCATGTATCTATCTCATAGAAATGCTGGGGGGATTAATGGGGCCCCTGGCACAGCTTTTTTTAGGGTCATAGTCAGTAAAAATTAACGACTAGGTTATTGTTATGACCCCTATTTGCATGAAGAAGTCCAAGAATCTCCACCTGCCACTTCAAAGTCCACAAAACTGGAAGGAAATGGAACAGAAGAACTGACTGAAATTATATCTTTGGCAGCTTCACGGGCCTTAATAAATCTTGCTTTGATCAGACCTTTACAAACAATCTTAAGATCAGCGTCTTTCAGCCCAGGAATAAAATTGATCTCGTGTTGTACAAATCCTCCTGGTATCCAGAACATATTTAACATTTCCAAATAAAATGTAATTCATAAGTATATTAATATAAGTTAGGGTAATTTTTGGACTCTAAGCTCAGAAATGACAGGTGGTATAGGTTTTTACTTATTATCAATATATCTATTTCTATGTTTCTACCATATAACCATAATAGTTATTATTCTCAATATTTTTAATTTTTTTATTCTTGGCTACTTTTCTGACATATTAGTTCTTAGCAAGAAAAAAAAAATGGCTCAGTAATAGTAGACATGAATTCTGCGATCTCTTCACAGCTCACTGGGTTCAGTAACAGATAATGGCATAATTACTTTTTTTGAGTTAAAAGAAATCCAATTGGAATGCCTGCAGGTGTAGGTACATTTATTTGGTTTCGACCTGAATTTTTAGCATAATTCATTTACTATATTTGGTATGACGGGTCCAAATGAAACCAAGCATCCAGAGGAAATTATTTTTTAATACAGACTCATAACCCAGGTATTAAGAATGCTTCTGTTTCTCTCACCCACAGGCAATAAGGCAGTTTTTCTTCCCAAACCCATTAGCATCATCTATAAGAAGTATTTATTCTCTCTTTCCTAAGATTTACTCAGTTCCTGTGGTGGTGGTGCTCTGTCTTACACACAACAGAGGAAAGCTGAAAGAACACGTGAGTCGTTCACTCATTGAAAACTTTCTGTGTCTACTTGGTGCCAGGCATTACCTAAAGCACTGGGAACACAGCCAGGAATATAAGGCCCCTGAGTATCTTCAAGCCCTCATGGAACTTCTATTCTAGTGTCATTTCTTTTTTTCATTGTTATTAAACTTTTTCCATAGATCATACATCATTTCTTAATCAAATCTAGAATCACTTCTTTTCTATGCCCCTGACCCCACCTGAGTCCCTGCACTCTGCCATACATGTCCTGCATCTTTTTCTGAGTCTTTCCAGAGTTTTTTTTCAGTTCTTTTGTTGTTGTTCTCTCCAATTTGTATTGCTACAGTATACACACACACACACACACAATATATATATATATATACATATACATAGTTATATATACACATAAATATAGACATACAAACATACATACACACATACATACACATATTACTTGAATTGGAGGATTTTTTTCCCCTAAAACATGTCATGTTTTCCTTAAGGAAGTATTCGAAGGTTCCTCCTTGGCAATCCCAAGCAATCATCAATCCTGCACTTTTGCTCCACATGGGGGTCTTTCCCTCCCATGGTCCCCCAAATGAAGTCCAGTAACCATGTGTCCTGTCTTGATCCCCCTGCACTGGCCTCCATGATACAGCCCAGGTAGTCCAACAATGGCAGTCTATATTCTGATGAGGCTGGCATCCTCTTAGCTGCTTTGTCCACAAACTATCTCAGTTGTCCCCATCTAGCATTGAAGGTTTGGAGGATTCTTGGAGAGACATGAGTCCCCAGTCCATATTGGAAGGTTAAAAAGCTGCGTCTCATGTCTTTGAGGAGTGCTGAAAGAGTAGATGCACTTGCCAGTAAGAATTGAACACAGGCCAAGCAACAGTACTCTCTCTTTTTTCTTTTTGTCTCTTTACTAAGATCTCAAGTTCTATGTCTGCAGTACAGTTTCTCTAATCTTATTGATTATTTATATCTGGTTGTACTTTCTTTTTGGATGCTTAAGGCCATTTCTTTTTAAAAATTTTTTTTATTAATTTTTTTTTATTTATTTCTGTATGTGTATGAATGTACTGTCTGCATGCAAGTCTGTGCACCCGTGTCGTGCAATGCCGCGGAGGTCAGAAGAGGGTCTAGGATTCCCCTGGAACTGGAGTTCTCCTGGAATTGGAGCTTCAGACGGTTCTCAGCCGCCATGTGGGTGCTGGGGATCGAACCCGGGTCCTCTGGCCATTTCTAATGCAGGCATTCAGTCCTTTATACCCAAACTTAATGGAACTCACCTCTGTGGCCAGATCTTCACTAACCACCTGTCTAAAGTGAGCCATCTTATTTCATGCATATGTTAGTTAAGAAATTTGCAAGCACAAGGAAACCAGGAAACTTCTGAATCAAAAGTAGAAGCCAAGTACCCAGAAGAGAAGGTCATGATTTTGAAGCAGTTCTCTGAGCCCTACACCCTCAGGGTGATACAGTACAGTCCAGGTAACACCTACACATGGGGTCAGTTATGTTATAGGAGACTATCATAAATTTAAGAACCTTTGTTTTTGTTTTAAGTAATGCTTACAGTTTGCAGATCTGGTCACGCACACACACACACACACACACACACACACACACACACACACTCATAGCCCCACCCACCCCTGGAGACATTTTCATCATCCAGGAGCCTAAATCTTCTTGGCTAATCATCATTATAACAAAAGCCTAAGATGGCCAATATGTAAATAGAAGCATGTCTGTGGCTTATAGTTTGAGCATTTTCTTCATGATTAGCTGGCCTGAGGCCTTGGGCCTATAGAGAGGAAGCATATCGGAGCAGCAGGGCCTGGCAGAGCAAAGTTTCTCACCTCATCCCAAAGGAAGATTAAGAGGAAAAGACTGGCATCCCATGATCTCCTTTGAGTGTGTAGTACAAAAATCCAAGGCCTTCCCTAACTCCATTTCTTTGGATTATTTTCTAGTATAATATTTTATAAATTATTTTATAATTTTATACAGAGTATTTGGATCATATTCACCTTGCACTCCCCCCATTAACTCCTCCTCGACCACCTCTACTTCCTTACATTTTTTCTTTAATAACCTGCAGAGTCTAATTTATGCTACCTGGATACTCTTGGGTGTGGGGCCAGTCACTGAAGCATGGCTAACCTACCAGGGAACACACCCTTAAAGAAAACTGACTTTCCCTCCCTCCGAAACCATCAACTGTCAATAGCTACTCATTTAGGGGCAGAGCCTCAAAATTCTCCTCCTGTTTCCATGCTGGAATGTTGACTGGCTTGATCTGGTGCAAGCAGCCATAGCTGTTGTGAGTTCCGGAGTACAAGGGTTCAGGTCCTGTCATGTCTAGAAGGCATTGTTTTGTTCGAATCTACTCCAAACTCTGGCTCTTGCAACATTTCCACCCCTTGTTTGGGAATCATCCCTTTACCTTGGATGAACAGAGATGTCCCATTGTGGCTGAGCTCTCCATAGAAACTTACTCTCTACATTTTAACCAGTTTGGGGTTTCTGCATTAATCACTGTCTACTGCACAAAGATCCTCACTCATGCAGTCTGAGAATACCTCGGTTCTTTTAAAAATTACTTACTTATTTTTAATTTAGTTGTATGAGCATTTTGCTACATGCATATGTACATATGAATTTATATGCAAGTGTAGCAGGTGTGTGCAGTGTCCACAAAGATGAGCAGAGAGTGGCTAATCCCCTGGAATTGGAGTTACAGAAGTGTTAGCCACCATGTATGTGCTCGGAACCAAAGCCAGATCCTCTGTAAGAGCAGTCAGTCCTCTTAACTTCTGAGCTGTCTCTCTATACCCACACCCCAGTTCTTAGAGCTTCCACTTCTTCTCCATAGAATCACCTAAGGACCAAGCCTTTAACACATGTCCCTTAGGAAGGCAATGAAGATGCCAATGTCAGCAAAAAGTAAACGTCTTCACCAAACAATATCTCCCATCTCTGAAACTTCTTAGAGAAAGTAGTTAGCAGTTGGCCTCTTTGTAAGGTTGTATGCTTATACAACTGTTATAGTTTCTCTTCAACTGTTGTGACAAAACACTCTGACCAGTACCAACTTGGGGAGGAAAAGATTTATTAATTTTACATCTCCTGGGGTCACAGTTCATCACTTAGGGAACCCAAGGTAGGATCTCAGGGCAGGAACCTGGAGGCAGGAGCTGAAGCACAGGCCATGGAGGAATGCTGTTCACTGGCTTGTTCCTCTGCCCCATGCTCAGCCTGCCTTCTTATACAATAAACATCAACCTGCCAAGAGGTGGTACTTCCCACAATGGGCTGGGCCCTCCCACATTGCCACATTGCTCAACAATCAAGCTAATACCCCACAGACATGGCCACAGGCCAGTCCAATGAAGGCAATTCCCCAATTGAAGCTCTCTCAATCCAGGTTTGTCAAGTTGACACTAAAGCTATCCAGCACAACAGCCATTATTTTTTTTTCTTTTTGAGAATTTTATATGTGAGTGTTATTTGAGATATGACTGAAAGATGTGGGTTATTGATCACAAAATGAATAAGAATCGACAGATTTATCTATGTAATTATTCAAAAAGAGGAATATTGTTTTAGTCTTGTACCTGCAATAATGTAGGGCACAGGTTAAAGGCTCAGTAAGTATTTGTTGAATATCTGGATGATATTGGTTTAAAGATGATGGTGATGAAGATAGTCATAATTTCATACTTGATTTTCAGAAAATAATTAGTCATTTGAATGTCAAGAACATGATAGTACATACACCCTGGGCAATCTATCAGCCACACTTACTAAAAAATATTTTAGAGTAAGACAGGTACTTTAATTTAGAGTAAGACAGGGGAACATTATTTCTTGAAACACCTGGCATAATTTTCTTATCATTTTATGGTTCTATTTTTTCTTATGATAAACATTGCAAATCTAAAATGTTCAATTACAATAATAAAGTCTTTAAAAATAGAAAATATCAAATCTTTTATGTCCCTTAACTGAAGATGTGCAAGGTTCACTGACATCCTCAAACCCAAGCATCCTAGAGAAAAATAAGAAACCTAAAGCAACCACAAATAATTAAAAACAAATATGTCCTGCTAACCCACCTTTCCTAGACATGTCTCTTTTAATCTATTTCAAGCTTACTAAAATCTCATAGGATGAAGATTAGGCATAGTGCATTTTGTTTTGTTTATTTTGAGGTTGGTTTGTTTTATTTTTGAGACCGGTTTCCCTGTAGCCTCAACTGGCCTGGGATTCACTACATAGACCAGACTGGCCTTGATCTCACAGAGATCCACCTGCCTCTGCCTCCAGAATGCTGGTATTAAAGGTAGCACCACACCCAGCACAAGGAATTTTTTTCTACTATTAACCTTTATGGTCCCAGATGTTGGATCTTTTCCTCTAAGAATCCTTGTTTTAGACAAGGCCCCACATCAAGAAACAGGCTACATAAAGACACAGAAATATTTTAATAAAAACAATGACTGGTGACAAAATCATATTCTTTGAAGAAAATTAGGGAGCTGGATCACATTTGTAAGCCTGCATGTCCCAGGGACACTGGGGACCTGTTCCAGCTTCTTCTTCCTTTCCAGACCTGTATGATTGCAGGACTTAGTGCAGTCAGACGGTGCTTGCAGTAGGGACTGCATAGTTGTGCAAAGTGGGTTGTTTCTCTAGAAGGCTACATAAGATTTCCTATCAGATTGCATCAGGCAGAAGAGCTAGAGCAATGAACCTACAACCTTCTCTTCCCCTATTCCCAAAGACTCTTCCCTGACCTTTAGAAGTTTTCATATCAGGTAAAAGGTTTAATTTTTGGAGCTGGGGGCCAAGGGTTCATCTCCCTAAATAGGAATCACATTTATAGTCACCTAATTTTGTTCATAAAGTTTACTGCAGAGTTCAAGTTGGTGGTAGCCTGCGCTAGCAGGGTGAGGCCTTGGACCCACCCCAGCCCTTCCAACTAGCAAGCCCCTGTGAAATGAAGGCAAGTTGTGCTGACAGCTCTGACAGAAGGTGCCATGTACAAATTAGAGTTAGTTCAGAAATTAACTGCCAGATTATTAATTTGAAAGTAACATTCACAGTGTAGTTTCTCCCTTCTCTGTCTCTGGCTGAGCTTTCTCTCTGCTGATACTGATCTCTGGCTTCCTCCTGCTCCCCAGCACAACACTGGAGACTGTGCAAGTCCTTGCCAGGAGAGGTTCAGCACAGAGGGGAAACCAGGCAGGCTTTGCTCTTTTGCAGTTTCTCCTGAAGACTGGCTGCTTCTGTGGCTTACTGACTGACTGACTGACTGACTGACTGACTGACTGACTGACTGACTGACTGACTTGTGAATTTAAGCCAATCCCTGGATCCCCAGGAGCTCATTTGTAAAATAATTGTTAATTTTTAGTTATTTACTTATCTCTTATTTTATGTGTGTGTGTGTGTGTGTGTGTGTGTGTGTGTTATTGCCTGCACGTGTGTAAGTGCATCCTTTTCATTCAATACCCATGAAGGTCAGAAGAAGGAATCAGATGCCCTGAGACTGGAGTTAAAGAGGGTTTTTGGCCATCATGTGGGTGCTGGGATTAGAACCCAGGGCTTCTACAAGAGCAACCAGTGCTCTTAACTTCTGAGCCATCTCTCCACTGGCAAAACACATTATTGAAAAGGAAAGGGACTCAATAGACTAGGAGTGATAATGTGTTAAGACCTTTATAAAGTAGTGTTTCTCATATTAATAATTTAAAAAATTAAAAAATAAACAGATAGGCTTATAGAAGGCCCTTATGGCTACTTGAGAGGGAACATCAATATTTTGTTGTGTACTCCTAGCAATTTAACTTCCCATTCACCTTCCAGTACTTTTATGCTTATGACTTGCATGAACTCTTTTGAGACTGCCTTTTAACCTACTAAGTCCACAAACTTTCATGCCAATAATCTAGATACAACTCTCAATTTTAGTTATTTATTTTTATTATGAGTGTTTTGCCTGCAGGTATGTAAGTATACCATGTGTAAGCAAGGCCTGTAGAGGCCAGAACGGAACATTGGATCCCCTGAAACTAGAGTTATACGTAATTTTTAGCCACCGTGTGGGTGCTGGGAACTGAATCTGGGTCCTCTGCAAGAGCAACCAGTGTTCTTAACTAGTGAACCATCTCTTGAGTCCCTGGGTCTTTTTAATGACTGTATAATATTCCATGGACTATATGTTATCATTTATGCATAGAGTAATTTTATCAGCATTTATTTGTATTGTTTCCAATTACTCACTATTAGAAATAAAGCCGTGGCAAATGCCTTTATATACACATCTGTGTCATCTCATCTGTATATTTCTGCAGGATAAATTCTTTGAAAAGGAATTTCTGAGTGAAAGGCCTGAGATTCTTATCAACAACTACTTGAGATGCAGGGTCACCTAGGCAACAACCTTAAACCAGATCTTATTTGGTTTGAGAATCTCTTCTGTCTGTAATGGCCTAGAAATTAGCAAATTTCCAGAACTATGCTTCTGACAGCTCTCTTTATGTCCTACCCAACAGGCAGGCCTAAAATGAATCCTTTCTTACTCATTTTTATGGGTGAAAATGTGTTCCTCCTACCCAGCACTTCTTTTTATTTCACTACAGCTATAACAAGCGCTTATAAGAACAGCAATCTAGGTTACCTGAAAACCTTTTCCTTGTTAACTTGGCTCAGAAAACTGAGAACAGGGACAGACCTGGACAGCTGACGCTCAGCCCTGGCTATGTAAAGCTGTGCTTGGTCACCATGTTAACTTTTTCTCCTTGGTTCACAGGTTTAAAAATTGCAGTGCATGGCTTGAGAGATGGCTCAGCAGTTAAGAGCACTGGATGTTCTTGCAGAAGATCCAGGTTCAAATTGGCGCCTACATGGCAACTTGGCTCAGAAAACTGAGAACAGGGACAGACCTGGACAGCTGACACTCAGCCCTGGCTATGTAAAGCTGTGCTTGGTCACCATGTTAACTTTTTCTCCCTGGTTCACAGGTTTAAAAATTGCAGTGCATGGCTTGAGAGATGGCTCAGCAGTTAAGAGCACTGGATGTTCTTGCAGAAGATCCAGGTTCAAATTGGCGCCTACATGGCAGCTAACAGCCATCTGTTACTCCAGTTCCAGGGGATCTGATGCTCTCTTCTGTCCCCGTGAACATGGCACTGTGCAACATGGGTGGACATAGTACATGCAGGCAGAATGAGCATACACATACAATATAAATACATTTTTTTAAAGTATAAAAATTGCTATGCAATTTATCTGTAAGATTTCTGAGGACAGCTCATAGGCCTTGTGAGGATATACACATTTTATCTCTCTCCATTCACGCAAATGTGTGCATCAGTTCACTTTAGTAAAGGGCTCAGTGACTCAGATGCTTAATCACAATAAACAGGTATCTTAACACTCTTATTACCACTCAGTAGTGGCCAGGGTTTAGATGGCCTTGGGTCTGTCAAAAATCCATTTTTATCAGACACGGAAATGCTCTAAATTATTTGATATGCATTAGCTCTGAAAAAGACCTCATTCCACACTAGAGATTCTCCTCTGTGACCCCTGCGAGCTGGAGCAGCAATTACATGCATTGGCTCTTTCCATTCAATCCCACAGAAGAAAGCATTCAATCCAGCAATGCAAAGCGCATTTCTTTCAAATCCAAGATCTTTCATTTCAATATTGACTACCCGGATCTTCCCCTTCCCCACCAGCCCTTAGGCCCCAGTGGCAGCTTTTACCCTCCAACTGGCTGGTGTCTCCCTAAGCCCCTGAAGAACCCTGAGAACAGTCGTGCATGGATGAGTTGGAAACTCTCAGCTACTCCCACCCGAAGAATGCAGGTTAGCACCTTTTCTTAAGTGTCCCCCAGAGGATGTGGAGACACTAATATTTAAAAGACCTCCATTTTCCTAGATCGTTTGTCTGAAATAGTCATAAGCCTTGGTAAGTTGGGAAGCTTCACCCCTGATTCATCATCACAAGAAGCTGATACTGCTGGTTCATTGGCCACATTCTTAGCAATTAGGTATTTCTGTTGGACACCTGGAGGGCACAGCTCTCTCATACACCTGGGTCACCTCAGAGTGTCACACAGGACTTGAGTCTCTGGTAGGCTCATTAACTGAAGTAATGGATCAATGGGGACTTTGGGATGGTGGGAATGGCACATATCATTGGGAAAGCTGATGTTCAAGATGTAGAGATTCATTAAATACTGCAGAAGAACTTGCAGCAGACTAGAATTCTAAATTCTTAGACCACTTAATTAGGTCTTCTAGCCCTGTGGTCAGCCACATCCTGTTGAAAGAACTTGCCTCAGTCTTAAAATTTCTGCATGGCATCTGGCAGCACTGGCAAAGTTGGAGACCTGGACGTAGTATCTGGACATCCCTGTTCCTGTTTGCAACAGCATGCCTGTATAAGAAACTGGATTTTCTAAGAGACTTGTTTCCTTTCTCATTGGTCATTGAATATATGGAGGCATTTAGTAGCCACATCTAAATATAACAGAGGCAGAAAGTCAATTAGACTCCTGTTGGCAGACAGTAATTCGCAAGGTTCAAATTGACCGCCATCTTTGTATTTCTTTTTTTTTTCTTTTTTTTATTAATTTTATTTATTTCTGTATGTGTATGAATGTACTGCCTGCATGCAAGTTTGTGCACCCGTGTCGTGCACTAGCCGCGGAGGTCAGAAGAGGGTCTCGGATTCCCCTGGAACTGGAGTTCTCCTGGAATTGGAGTTTCAGACGGTTCTCAGCCGCCATGTGGGTGCTGGGGATCGAACCCGGGTCCTCTGTAAGAGCGGTCGGCGCTCTTAACCGCGAGGCCATCTCTCCAGCCCCCCATCTTTGTATTTCATCTATCCCTGTGCATTTAAAATAAAGTGACTCCTGAAAAATTATATAACAAACAGTGGCAATGTTAATTGAAGTGTGCACACATGCAGTGCTCTTTCTCTGTGTAACCAATTCTTTTCATAGATAGGTAAATGATGTGCAAAAGATTTAAAATTTGCATTTAGAAATTCTTCCAAGGAGTCTCAGTTTTGAGCAGGCACAAAAAAAGGATAAGAGTTGTCTGTGGCTAAATTATATTAGTTGTGTGTCCTTCTAGGACTGGAGATTTATTGTAAGGTTAGCACCCATAAAAGGCCAAGAAGCGGGAACCTGCGGTGAGCTTATCTCTGTCTTGGTCTACTGCTTGCAACCAATTGGGATTTAGCAATTATTTTCTGTCAAGAAAACTTGCATCTGAAAAGCACACATTGGATCCTTCTCAGTACCAATATATTTCAAGACAAAGAAGCCAGAAGTGCCTGTAATAGTATCAACTACTTAGGTAGTGAAAAAAGATTAGAAGTATTGCTGACACATTTTATCAATATCATGTATTACAGATGCATCTTTCTGACTGAACTTTGACTGATAAGTGAGGTGATATTTGAGACCGTGCAGTCCAAGGTAAGACTATGTAAAATACTTTTTAGTGATGTTTGGAGAAATAAAAGATCTAACCTGTCTGTAAGAGATTCAGGGATTTTGCATGGTGAGTTGGCACAGGCATTTTGAATGAATGCTTTTGGTATAGAAGCCTAATTTAAGCCTAAAAGGAAGGTCCCTGTGGTGAGAGCTTTGTTTCAGCTCTGGGCATTCAGACGATGTGTGAAGAGCAGAGAGAAGGTCAGACCAGACATGTAAAGGCTCACATGCTAGGGTGGTGTTTTCCCAGACCTTACTTAATTCCACAGAATTTAGACAGACAAGGGAAGTGACTGCACTTTGATCATCAAATGTGGTGCTACTCAGATGTTGCTGCTTACCTGTGCTTCTCCTGAAAGAACTTTTCACTCCTCAACCAAATCCCAGCTCTTTGCAATGCAGGCCATGCTTGCTAGGTTAAGCGGTTCAGCGAGGGAGGCCAGCAAAGCTATCATAGAGAATGGGGCAGGCAATGACTTTAGGCACTCTGGCTTAAATTTTGTAACAGGGATTGGCAGTTTTGTTTTGTTTTTTCCTGTAAATGATCAGGTGTACATCTTTAAGTCACTATGGGCACTCTGTTCTCTGTCACAATTCTTATAAGTCTCAGTGCAGCAGCCACAGAGAATATTGAAGAAGGGGGGGGGGGGTCCGACAGTGTTATATTACAAACCTGAGGCCAGGATGTGGCTCTTTGCTTTGTGGCAATGAGGTCCACATGGCTTTGACTTGCTTATCTGTTAAACATCCCTCATAATAGCCTTATCTCTTCCCATGATTACCCATTTAATCACAGTACTTTGTTCCCAAATATGTGCACTCTACTACTCTCGGTAGCAGGACATTATGGAACAGCAGGAAAGAAGGAAAGATAAATAATAATGTTAATACTCTCCCATATAGTGGCTTCTATTTCCTTAGTAAATGTAGGCATGTGGATAAAGAGAGCAGCTAAGAAGAGGCAACGAATCAAATACAAAAGCAGCCATGTATAGATGACAGATAATTGGTGTCTCCTCACCGTTCCTGTGCTCTCAAATTGCTTATGGATGCAATCAAATCCTCCCACATCTGGAAAAGTGGTGTGTGGACTAGAGAGCTGCTTCTGTGTCCATCTCTCGCACGTTTTATTTGGAGTGACACCTGGTCTGCCATGACCTCTTCCATGAAAAATCAGATGGGCTTCCATTGAGAATCCCAACCTGGGTCCCGCGGGACTGAGAACAGGTTCTGCGTCTGTAGCCCCGTACGTACGCTGAGCAGCAAGGGTGAGGGCTCTTGGCCAGTATGGAAGTGCTATCTGCATTAGATGAGGAGGTGAGCATCCTAAACACCAGGAGTCTCCTACAAGAGGCATTTCAAAGGGTAAATGTTGAATAGCCAGTGAGCCCATGTTCAGAAGTGTATTTCCAGTCACCTTCCACAAAAGCATACACACACACACTCACTCACACATTCTTTTTCTACTTCTCATTGTTTAAATGTGAGGATGTTACAAAAATACAGTTAGACTATCTGACTTAACACGTGATATGGTGCAGGTGAAAACAACATCCGAGATCAAGGTTAGGCCTTTGGAGGACTGAGTGAATGGAGTGAGGGAAACTGGGTGAGAAATTAAAGGGTTAGAGGGTCACAGACATTTAAGTTGTGGCAAAGAAAACCTGAATTTCAACCATGATTATTTTAGACAGAAGAAGAGATTCTAGAAAGACTAGACATGTAAGCTAGATGGAGAAGACACCCTAAGAAAATAGAGAGAGAGACAAATGTGTAGAGGAAAATGGGCAAGAGGAAGGCACCAGAACTCCATCCAGCACATAAGGAAGGGGATCTGGAGAGACACAAAGCTCATCGTCTCTCAACTTTCTTGTGTCTAAGGAGTTTTGCTCATAGATAACAATGGCCCATAGTGTCACTCTGAACCTGAGGACACAAATCAAGCTCTCCCCTTCTCTGTCCACCAACCTGGGGACAAGTCACTCATAGTACGGAGGAGAACGCTGAGATGCTGACATCTCAGAGAATCCCTGTTTAGACTTCGTACAGTGCCACTTTATACACAGAGAGCTAAAATAGTGCAGCACTCACTCATCCACACTGTAAAAAAAAAAAAAGCTAAGCCTTTTTTCTACAGTTGAGCTTCAAATTCTAGACTCTGGTGAGCCTCTAGTACACAGTTCATGGAGTGTTGTTAGAAGCTCAAATACATCCTGCGTAGCCTATATCAATTAATTATAACTAACTCTTCCAAGACGATGCAGTTGTTTCTTGTGACAGTTTGGAAAGCTAGGCAGCAGGTAGGATTCCCATTTTCTAATTATAAGGTGCTCTTTCATTTATCCTCATAAGATCACCTGAATTATTGATTGCATGATCTCAAGAAAGATTTGATGAATTAATTGTGACTATCTAGCCCACGTAAGAGCAAAATTAATTTACTAAAACTATATTTGTCAAATAAGATGTGCACAGAAACAATATTAAGCACATTAGGAAATATACAGAATTACAGGATCTATCCCTAAAAGGCAAGTATATTTACTGGTGAATATATATATATATATATATATATATATATTCACAAAAATCTTTAAAGAAAATTCAATGATCTGCAAAGTTTTCCCCAAATCCTTTATAAAGGTGATATATGTGCTTTATTCAGTCACCTTCCCAAACAATTCCTCAAAAATCTGCTTTAAATGATAGCACGTGTACTCTCTCACACTGGATTATTTTCTTGTCTTTGAATAATATACTGGATAAAAATAGCAAGAAGGCTCATTGACTGGGCTGGCTATATATATGAACAAATAATCATTTAGTGACTTAATATGCATGAAGACATAATCATTTATCTGCTATATATTATCTTTGAATTTTTGTATATATGAAAATATATTATGTAGGCGTGTAGTATTTGAGGGGCTGTCACTCAATGGTAGAAGGCTTGTCTGGCATGCTGCCTGAGTTTGAGTCCCAGGACCGATAATAATAAAATGCATTCACTTTTTGCCATGCTTATGTAGTTGATACCTTCTGTAAAATGCAAGGCTCATTAGGATGTGGTGATATTTACTACATGGAAATATGATTTACCAATCTAAGTATGTTTGGTTTGATAGATTTTCTTTTAATATTTTTATTTTCTTTGTATGTAGGATGTGTGCATATATGAGAGTGTGGATGAATAGGTGCACATGTGGATGGTGGAAGATAACTTTCTTATTTTTTTGGTCTTTTTCGAGACAGGGTCTCCCTGTAGCCCCAGCTGTCCTGGAACTCGCTCTGTAGACCAGGCTGGCCTTGACCTCACAGAGATCCGCCTGTCTCTGCCTCCCAAGTGCTAGGATTAAAGGCGTGCACCACCACGCCCGGCCAGGAAGATAACTTTCAAGAGTTCTCTCCTTCCAACTTTATGTGGGTCCTAGAGGCCAAATTCATATCTTTCGTCCTGTGCAACAAGCACTTTAATGCACTGAGCCATTTCACTGGCTCGTGATCTCAAATTTTAATATATAAAATTGTTCAACCAAAATCTGATACTGGATAGTTTACATGTACATGTTCTATGTCTAAACACAATTAGTTCCCTCTGCAACAGAGTAATTACCTTAAGTACGTTATTTCATTTTATCCTTACAAGTCTACCTTAAGAGACAGGAAGGGTTATGCATTACCATTTACAAATGAGAGACCTGAAACAAACCAGCTGACATCACAAAGATGACAGAGGGAAACGTATGATACAAGCTCAGAAGTCCAGCTCTGAGTCCCATCTTCTGAATGCTCTGCAATATTAAGGCAGATGTGTGTCCCTGGATCTAGACTCCTGAACATTCTGGTACAGTTCAAGGCTCAACAAATGGTGCTACACAGGGGGAAACCCAGCACTGATTGTTTGTTAACAAAGTTTTATTAAGAACACATGGGGGCTGGAGAGATGGGCAGTGGTTAAGAGCGCCGACTGCTCTGCAGAGGACCCGGGTTCGATTCTCAGCACCCACATGGCGGTTAAGAACCGTCTTTAACTCCAGTTCCAGGGGAATTGGACGCCTTCTTCTGACCTCTACGGCATTGCACGACACGGGTGCACCAACCTACATGCAGATAGTACACTCATACACATAAAAATAATAAATAAAAATTTAATATTTTTAATTCAAAAAAGGACACAGTGATATTTGTTTATTGTTTGTGGATGCTTTGTTCAGTATCTGTGTATATGAAACATTGTGACAGAGGCTATACAACCTCCTATGCCTAAAATATTTGTTCTCTAATCCTTTATAGAAAAAATTGTTTCTGTCACCAGACTGATGTGTATCAATTAGATGACTCATTCAGTTTGGGAAATGAAATGAATAATTAATTTTGTTGATAGGTTTGAAATGAATGTTATACATAATACAGCATATACAATGCATGTGGCCCAATGTTTAAAATTGCATTTCCAGGTAGTATATATGCGAAATCTTCATCCTTCTTTGCTACATTCTCCTTTTGGTAAGTACATGACAGGGTGGTAACTGCTTTCCACTGTCTCAGCTTCATGATGCAGATTCTCCATCATGGGCTTGGAGTGTATTCCAAATGTATGCTTACAGAATTACAGTTTCATTATATTCTGAAACACCTTGCAAAATATTTATAGTTTTAAAGTCCATTGAAATTTCAGTAATGTTATTTTGGTATAGTAAGTTCAAAATATATTTGTTTTTAATTATATTTTCTTATGAAGGCCTACTTCAGAAGGCAGAGAGAGACATACATTGTAAAATTGCTAATAAATTGTAGAGGTGTTCAGTAGCATATTTTTCTTACTAATTTTAAGGAAGAGTTTTTCAACATTATTGTGAATCGTAATTATGTCATTATATGTTATAAATATATTACATGTATTTACACTACATAATTAGACCTAATTCTAATTATGTAGATTCATGGTAATCAGCTAAAATTTGCTTTTAAAAACTAAGATAATTCCTCTAACAGATGCTACCTTAATAGAATATTAAGTTTGAGGAAAAAAATCATGAAAATAAGAAAATTAATAAGTAATAATTAAGCCTTAACATTGAGGTAGACTAGTACCCCATGTTGCCAATGCTCTTAAATCTTCATTATAAGAAAAAAAGTGTTTGTTCTGAGATATATTTGAAAATTTTGTAAACAGTGTTTTAAAGGAAATACCTCTTAAATTGAAGAAGAAAGCAATCCAATAAAAAAAAAAAAGACCTCAAAATTTTAAAGATTTGTTTTGGTTATCACATAAATATTCTCTTTTCAAAGCGCTTCTATAAAAACCTTTTTAAAAGAAATGTTCTAGTAACAAAGAGGTAAATAAAAACACCATTTCCCACTGGAATCTTGCTCTCTTGATGTTAAATCCAGCATCGTTGCTGTAAATTGCTAGTTGTAGTCTTTGATTGACATGTTTACCCAGATAATGTAACAGTTTTTGTGAAAGAAATCTACTTAGTGTCTGGATGACATGAAACATGTTTCTCATGGAAGGAAAAGCCCAAAGTGTTCTTTCAAATGGAAGTCTTTTCCTCTCCAAATCTTTCCAGCTGATAAGCATCCTGTGATTTGTTTTACTCTCTCATTTACCCAACATTAGTAGTTCAAGTGCACTGTGCATCTAAATATACTTTAAGTGCCCCCCCCCAGGGTCCCTCTGTCCTTGAATGTTTAGTTCAGAGTCTCTCATAGCTTCAGATTATATGAAGCCCCATTCTCTACCTTGTCAGGCCAGGGAAAACAAGCACAGTTGTCCACAACCCTCTGTCTTTCTTGTTTGTAAATGCCCAAACACCCAGCTACAACTTCTTCAAATGAATGACATCTTCAATGTTTCTCTTTATTTCCCCCCACTAAGTGTAATACACATTTTTTTCTTTCCCGTAACATATATCCTGCCTTTTAAAACTTTCATAGATGTCACATTAACATGGGGATGATGAAAAATATGTCCAAAGGACTTTGAACTTAAGCAGTTGATTTTGAGCCTTAAAAGTATAAAATACCAAGTGGCCAGGATACTGGCAGGCTAAACCAAAATAACCTCAGAAAACTGGTCAGTGGAGGCAAGAAAAGGAAAGAAACAGTGTGGATGAGCACCTGTTTAACTGAAAAACTTGAGGTTTACTGGCCTGTGGGGAATTTGTCAAGAGCCCATCAATCTCAAAGTGATCAAGCCATGATTCGTTTAAACTGGTCAATCAGTTCCCCAGGAGCTTTTGTGGCCACTACCTCTAGAAGCTACTGCTTTCAGGCTTGTTCACAAGACACTGTGCTTATCTTTTTATATCCACATGCTAGTCAATTCCCAAAGCTTTAATCTTCTCTTGAGTTAATATCCCTTTGACAATCTGAGAGCTACAATCCCCAAATCCTAATCCCTGCCTTGGCATGGGTTTTTCCTTGCCTTGAAAGAGAACAGTAAATTCAGCTCCACATTCACTTCCTCTCCATCTTTATTTTTCTCTTGCCAGAGGAAATGAAATCAATCCTGAAACAAAGAAGGAAAACCAACCAAATTTTATGTCAACTTTATCTACCAAAGTACCTTAGCAGTCAAGGATTTAATAAGTTTCTTTTTTGATTATTCATAAGCCATTTTCAAGTTTTGTGCTGAGATGCAGCTTTAGAGGAGCCTTTCTCTTCTGAGTTGTCACTTGAATCCCGAGGGAGCCTAGAACTCTTATTTCATGAGAGTTTAGGTGGACTCTTATTGTACGCTGTGTGCAGCAACTGAACAAAAAGTTAGAGTCCTCTCTCACTCTCTCCTACCTGACCCTCTCTCCTTGTCTCTCCATCTCCTCCTCCCCCCTCTCTTCTATCACTCTCTCTGTCTCTATCTCATCTCATCCTACCTTTCCATCTCTCCTTCCATCTCTTCACACTCTTCTTTCTAATGTTTGGAAAGAGAGTATTGCTATGTAGCTGAGGGATCACTAATCTGTGTGCCACCACACCCAGATAAAACATTCCACGTACTGGATAGTTGGCAAAAAAAAAAAAAGCTAATTGCTAGTCCTAGCCAAGTTAGACAGGAAAGGTTTAAGAAAAGGGAAAGCTTGAAATTAGGAAATCATTTTGTAAATGATTATATAGGCAGTTTTTAGCTAAGTGGATTCATCTGAACTATTCAGTTACATTTAATTTTTTGTCTTTGTTTTTTGTTTATTTGGGTGGGGCTGTTGTTTTTTGTTTATTTGGGCGGGGCTGCTTTGTTTTGTTTTGACAGGGTCCCCCAGCCCCAACCTGCCTGGAATTTGGTTTCTCGAGCAGGATGACTTCCATCTCACAAAGATCTGCCTGCCTCTGCCTCCCAAGTGCTTAAACTTAGTCATGACTTTTATTTCATTCTTTTCTTCTATACATTTATTTGCACAACACACAAAACAGCACACCACAGTCTAATATGTGTTTAAAATCATCTGCACTCCAAATCAGTTGGCATGATTAGTAATGATTGGGCCAATGTGTGGACTCTCTCCCATTTCTCCCTCTGCCTTGTCCAGGTAGACATCACTAATCCATCACAGCTCTCTTTCCTCCTGAGCCTGGACACAGCATCAGAATCCTTCTCAGTACAGGACTTCTTCCATCAGCCACTACCAGTCAGCTGGAGTTGGCAGCTCTTTAGAAACCATTTGCCATTGTTGGACAAGATTGCATTTTTCTAGAACATTAAACAGAAGGTAGCATCTTACACTCTTCAAAGTTACTTGTTTTTCTTTTTTTTTTCAAAACACCACTGTGAGCACTTTGTGCTATCTGTTTCACATAGTCAATTAATCTCATGAATTTCCAGTGCTGACCTAGATGATGATATTTCTGTGGCTACAACATATTTCAAGGTGACTTCTAAGGCTTTGGGGCCACATTTAAATTTCTTTATTTTGTTTCTACATTTTAGAGTGAAATGAATTTTATTTGATAATTATTTGAGATGTCTCATTATCAAGAGTAGATTAATTCTCTATTGGAGCAATGTTTCCAGTCATGGAAATTTAGCAGGTTCTGCAGACATTTTTGGTTGTCAAAAATATTGGGGGAAGGTATTACTAGGTAGAGGAAGGTCATGCCTCCAAATACTTGAAATGTTCAGGACAGATTCTTGTGACATGAAGTTCAGCTGCAAAATATTGATGCTACTAAAATTCACAACCCTAATCTAAGCTATTAAAACACAGTTCTGCATAAATCCTGAGGAAAATAATGTTGGGACTAGTATACGTGTACTACTAATGTATACTATTAATTTGATAGATAGTGGAAACTAAGTCATTTCTTAAGTATCATCACATTCACATTGAAGATGTGTCTATCTTGGGGCCAGTGTCATGTTTTGATGAATAAGAAGCCCCACAGTGGGTGCCAAGGGCCTGCACAGTTGTAACTGCAGCCCCACTTTGCACACTTTCATCGTCAGAGAATGATCAGACTATGAGCGCTCCAGTATTTCGCACTGTATTGAATCTCAAACTGAGAAACTGCTCTTGTAATATAAGATGGGTTTCAAGAGTTCTCCATTTTTTTAAAGTGTTAAGTTGTGTCTACCAAGATTTTCTTTTTCCCCTACAAACCTTTGGTTCTGTCTATCCAACAGACCAGCTGCTCATTGATGAAATATTCCTGTTACCAGATGTCATTACATTTTGCTTAAGTGATGAGAGCGGAAAGGTTTTTCTTAGATTCTTTCCACCAATACGTTTGCTTGCTGAAGATTAAACCCACTCCTTCTTCCCCCTCCCCCCATCATCACCCAGAGACAGCAAGAGCCTTTTAAACTGAAAGATACTCGAGACACACTGGCTGAGAACATTTCATATTAACTCAAATATATAAGCCTTAATAAGCCAATTTCCCATTCAGTTTAATCTATTTTCAGCAGATCAAAATAATTAAAAATGCTAACAGTTATGGTAATTTTCAATACACTGTGAGAGAAGCAATTTAGATAGCACCTTCCCAACGAATCTATATTTGTATAAATGCTGATCAAGAATATTTGTTCAATTTTATACAAATCAAACATGAATAATTTCTCCCATATTACTCCTTCCTTTGTTGTGTTTTCCTTCTCTAGTTATCCATTTGCTGTTGGCATGCTGCTCGAGGAAGATTTGATTAAAATCAATAAGTTATTGGGAAGATGGCAATTAGCAGTCTTTCACCTATAATAGCATTGTCTGTTAAGCTTCCTTTGTGTTAATCACAATATTTTAGCATGGCTCTCCTATCCAGCCATGCAATTTAATGAAATGAAAGGTTTAAAAAGCATCCTTAATTTAGGGCACTGGAAATACGCTTCTCTGTTTTTCACTGTTTTGATAGGAATACCCAGAATTTCTGCAGTGCATCAAAATGTTCATCTCCTTTGAGAATTTCCCAACTTTAAGATCACAAAATATCTGCAGAGAAGCTTAGATTGTGTAAACTCCAATTATGCTCAATGTAGCATAAAAAGATAACAGTAAATATCAATATATAGATTTGCTTACTTATTTCAAAAGGACCTGATTATTTGTTTAGAATAAATAAGTGATGCCCAAAAGCTCTTCAGTTGGGTTGTATGATCTTGAGAGGTAAATGTCTCCTGACTGATGCATTTGGACAGGAAGAGATGATTCCCCAAGCACAAAAGGAACGAGGCAAAGGTCCCCTTCTTTTTATAATTATTACCATTTGTTTCTTTACTCTTCAAGACTCATTATACTCAGGTTCCTGTTCAGAGGACAAACACACACACAAACATAAACACACACACACACTCACACACACACGCACACAAGTAAGGTTCTTGTTATTAAATGTTGTATAAAGAGAGAAAATTTGGAGGCCTGTGAGGGGGCTCAGTGGGTAAAGGAGGCCATCACAAAGCCTTATAAGTTGAATTTGATCTCAAGAACCCACATGGTAGGGAAAAACCAACTTCACATGTACTGTGGTGCACACGAAAGAAAGAAGAAAGAAAGAAAGAAAGAAAGAAAGAAAGAAAGAAAGAAGAAAGAAAGAAAGAAAGAAAGAAAGAAAGAAAGAAAAAAGAAAGAAAATTCTTTTTCTTTTTTTTTTCTTTTTTTCAAAGAAAGAGAAAGGGAAGGAAGGGAAAAGAAAGGGGAAAGAAAAAAGAAGAAGGAAAAGAAAGAGAAAGAAGAGAGAGGAAGGATGAAGAAAGGAGAAAGAAGAAAGAAAGAGAGAAAGGAAAGGAGAGAAAGAAAGAACGAGAGAAGGAGGAAAGAAGGAAGAAACGAAAAGAAAGAAAGAAAGAAAGAAAGAAAGAAAGAAAGAAAGAAAGAAAGAAAGAAAGGAAGGAAGGAAAGAAAGACAATAAAAATATAAAAATGATGGGCCAACCTTATCTAAAATTTTAAGGAATGATAAATGCTATGAAAACAAACACTTAAGCTGATACTTATTTTAAACCTTCAACTAAGAACCTAATTCATAAATTAACTAATAATTCTCTATACAGAGAATTAGCATTAGAAGGCATGACAATGGACATAGAGAGTCATTTAGAAACACGTTGATTTCTATGGCATTGGCTGTGATTTCCAATCCTATAAAAGTTGGCATGTTTGTCAGCTATTTCTCTAAAGATGTACATCTCAACTATCAAATTCAAAATTAATGTAAAAGAAATTTGGTAGTGGACTTTATCATCAAATAATCATTGTATAAAAAACTAAAATGGTAGAGGGTCAATAAAAGATTCTTCATAACGACTCATTTTTGTAGGAAGAGAAAAACAATGATTTTCTAATTATTTAGATATTTCCACATCTATCATCTATATGTTTTTCTTGTGATTGTAGAAGAGTCAATTGCAGCTGTCTTCTTGGACACGGCTGAAAATAAATGACATAAGTTCAGATATGATATTCAAATATCTCAGCTGCTTATGCTTTGTATATAATGATTTTATCCCTAAGCAGAGAGGGTTTCTGTTACTTGATGTGATTTTATGCATCTAATAAGTTTAGATAACTGTTTTTAACAGTAATAGATCTCTTATTAGACTCAAAGTTGGAACATTGTATTTCTAGCTCACATTTGAAATTCTTATTGTAAAATCATCTTGCAGAATTCTCCAATTCAAATAAGCATTACTAAGATGTCAATAACACCTGAAAGATAAGGCAGAGATTGTTTTAATGGTAGCAATCAATTCATTTTGCCCCTTAATAATTCAAAATAACTCTTTAAAAATAGATGCTTTGGAAACATTCTGGAACTGACAAAACCACATGTCTTTTAATAGATATTTTTTGTTAATTTATAAACTGAGTAGTGATTTTCAGGATGACTTAAAAGGAACAGAATTGTTTTAAGATTTTGGTTTTTTTTATTTATTTATTATTTTTTATGTGTATGAGTGTACTGTCTGAATGTAGGTTGGTGTACTCGTGTCATGCAATGCAGTGGAGGTCAGAAGAGGGCATCAGATTCCCCTGGAACTGGAGCTAAAGACAGTTCTTAGCCTCCTGCTGGGGATTGAACCCGCATCCTCTGCAAGAGCAGTTGGTGCTCTTAACCACTGAGCCATCTCTCTAGCCCCAGATTTTGTTTTTTAATACATATGTACATATGCATGTGTATGTGTGTGTGTGTACATATATGTATGGACGTGTGCCAGATGACTGAGAGTGCAGTTCTAGAGAAGCCAGAAGGAGGCACTGTGACATATTCCATGGAGCTGGTTGGAGTTACAGGCAGTTGTGAGCTGCCCCATTTGGGTGTTGGAAAGAAATACTATCCCCAGCCACGGCAGTAAGTGCTGTTAGATGTTGAGCAATCTTTCTTAGTTTTAACAGAGGGATTTTGATGGCAGTGAAAAAAACAAACAAACCAACAAACAGACAGCATTTTACCTGCTCATCATTTTTTAATTTTTTTCACATAACATGACCTCTTCCTCTTTTTCTTTTAGTATTTGGCTCCAATCCCACCTAATATTATTACTTAAATATTTAGAAACAAACAATAGTGCAGTGAAATATTCCATGATTTAATAAGCATGGCCTAGGGAAAATGAAAATCCATGTCCTTCATTATTCTATGTGTGTCATAGTAAACATCAATATTGTAAACAGTCAACATTGCCAGTGAATGGGAAGGGACTGGCCTGCTCAGCATGGCTTATCGTTGATTGATTCCTCAGAGTTCTTGAACATACTTTAAGGTATTCTTGATGTGCATCTGCTTTGAGGCTTGAGGATTATCAGAGATGAAATTAGCAAGCTACTTACATGGCAGCTGTCTAGGTCTCCATTCATAAGGACCACTAAGGTATTAGTGCAAGTCTGGTGCATGGAGAGCATTGCAGTGGGCAGAGCCTCTTTCTGGGAGCAATGATTCCTCCTTGAGAGTGGTGGGGGGGAGGGTGTAGGAGCAGGTGTGGGTGACATTCCTCGGAGGAAATGCTAGCATTACTGGTGGAAACATCAATGCCATTCTAGGAAGGGAGGACCTACAGAGCTGAGGAAGCTTTAGTTTACTGAGTTCGCAGCAGAGATAAGCTTTTGGCAGAAATGCAGATGTTTCTTGTTTTAACAATAGAGTGGATGCCCACTTTCCAGAGTACTTCAGGTTTCCAGGGAGCAATACATATATAAACATTGTTGTTCATTCATCCAATTAATTATAATCATCTCTCACTTTTTAGGGAACATAAATGTTTTAAAAAGACTGTTTCTCAGTTAACTTCTGCCCAAACAATAAACCCCTGAAGAGAAAAACTTTAAAAAACTGAGAAAAAGATACATGTCATACATGGTAGAATGCATGAACTGGGGTGGGGTGGGGGACATGGAAAAGGGAGTGTATCTAAATTGGACTGAGAAACGATGTATGAAATACACAAAACATCAATAAAAATATTTTATTTAAAAAAAAGACTGTTTCTGATGTTTTGGAAAAAATATGTATACAGGTACATAGGATGGTATATATGTTGTTTTACACATGCCAAGGAAAACAGGAGGTTATACCCTGGGACATCTTAGAAGGCTTCAGATGGTAACATGTGAGCCTTCAAGGCAACAGAAGTTTGACAAGGGAAGATATGACTTTCTTAAAAGCAAGAACAGTATTTGCAAAAGCAAGATGGTATACACAAAGAACGTTCAAGAAATAGTGATGTTTTCTGATACTGTGAGGGAAGAGCTGAATAGTTAGTAACTAAAAGATGCTCTAATCTTCCTGCTAAGAACTGAGAGTTTATTGTCTGGTCCTATGGAAGAACATAAATCTGAAGTTTTATGAGTTTTTTCTGGTGATTTTTACTACCATTAAAATGTGTGGATATTCTATGCTTAGAAGCCTTCAAGGTGTTTTTAACTGGATACTACATAGTCATTTAGACACATACACTTCTTCCAAAGCAGAGTGGAAAATTAAATGAAAGAAACAATACCATAGAAGAAAACTTAAGAAACAGTAAGAATGATCCAGACAGGAAATGATGTGGTTATTAACTAGCCAAGTAATAAAGAAGACTGAAGGAAAATAGAGAGGGGAACAGATTGGATAGAAAGAAAAATACATTTCAAGTGACCTAGCATTAACAGTTGATGGCATAGAAGAGGTGACACCAAAATGGCCAAGAGAAGACCCTAGTTTGAAACTGTCAATGTGTCATGAAGAGGCTAAGAAACTTCTTTTTGATTGACAGTGTAGCTTTGTAGTGAGGTAAGGCAGTAGGATTCTTTTTAATAATGTCAAATAGAATAAATACTCCAAAAATTGACTGGGCCTTTATTCATGCATTAAACTAACAAATCCTGAATGTTAAATTCTGAAATTTAAAAACTTGCCTTATATTCTTTTTCTCTAATTCTGCGTCAAGAATTATTGAGTAATGAAAGACACCAGTTAAGGGACAGTTGTGAGAGATTCTCTTTTGGATCACAGCAGCAAGAGGAAATGAGAAAAAAACGGGAGTATATCCAAAAAGACTATGGATGGAATAGAACATCATCTGCTCTAAAAGTCCTCAAGGGTCTCCTTGTAGAAGAGTCTTGATCTCCGTTCCCCATGAAATTTCACATAGTTGTAATGAGTAACTGTACCGTAATACTTTGAATTACATCCTCCTCATCTGAGTTGCATATTCCATAGAAACAAATTAGAGTTATCTTTTTTTTTTTTTTTTTTCGTTTTGAGACAGGGTCTCCCTGTAGCCCCAGCTGTCCTGGAACTCGCTCTGTAGACCAGGCTGGCCTTGAACTCACAAAGATCCGCCTGCCTCTGCCTCCCAAGTGCTAGGATTAAAGGCATTAGAGTTATCTTTTTTATAGCACAGACCTCAGGGTTCACCAGGAATGCAGAAGTACATAGTAATTGTATGTGTGGAATATTGAGGGGTTTGTTGTAAGTATTTGACATTGTGCAGGATAGGACTGGTGAGGTAGCAATATCTTCTTCACGTCTAATGCTGAAACTCAGAATTTACAGACAGAAGAGAGGGGAGGAAAGATGACTGTGATACAGAGAGACCAAGAATATGCTGTGACCCACATTACAAACCAGAACCCTATAAGGATAGACTGAGGGCATGGCAGCTCTTGGTTCCTCTGATGGTCATGGTATGGATATTCGACAGACATGAGGGTGCTTCAGCCTGGCCTGTGAGTGAAGGAAGTTCAAGTGATGAAGACAGAGCCATTGTCAGTGAGGAGCTGAGAGGTTCATTGAAGCCAAGCTTCAAAATGACTGTTGCTTCACAGAGAGTCTGTAAATCTCCTACAAGAAATATTTCCTATGGCCCTAATTAGCCAGGCATATTTAGGGAAGGAAATTCTAGGAACTGTGGTTCAGCCCTACTAGCTGCTACATTACAAAGTCATTATATATGTGACATTTCACTCCATTTATTGAATGAATAAACAGATGATACCTATAGATAGATGAGGGTTTGCCCAAGGCTGATATTAATTCAAAGAGCAAAGAGGAACTGGTTAGCTATGACTCTTTTATTGCCTCACAAAATAGACTACAAAGCGAAATTAGAAAACATTTATAACTGTGTCTTCTTTGCTTCTGACTCTCTGTGCACCTAACTTACATACTTGCACACAGGTCTCACACACACACACACACACACACACACATTCTACATTCTTATATACAGCATTTTTCTACTTTAAGATGTGTGAAGTACATGTAATAAATTAGTTGGAACAGCACTGTCCCAGTTTCCAGGCAATAAACTTACCACTGTAATAACTACAAAGCCTTTACAGTAATGGCATATGAGTCGGAATTTGTAAGATGAAATTTTTGGCACTTCATTAGTAAATTTGGGTTTTGCCTCAGCCTTAGGGAACAGAAGGAATCCCAGAAGGCACAGTAATCAGCAGATGAATGAAGCCCCCCCCCAATAATATGAAATGCTATTTTAACAGAATTTAAACAATGAGAAATAAAGCCTTGGAAATGAAATGACAGCTCATTGAAAATAATATTTTTGAGTTTTGAGGAGGTAGGAGATATCTCCTCATCACTAGCGTAAGTAATGTGGTGGTTTCAAAGGAATTTTGTTATGTGTTACCCAAATGTCCTTTAAGGCTTTGCAGCCAAGAGCTACAAAGATAGTATCACACTTTACTTCATCTCCACATTTTTGACACCTATAAGAGTTCTAGGATGTCTCAGTGCTCAATAATGTTTTTAGAAGAATAAATGAGAGAATGAATTAAGTATGTTTAACAGGAGGCATGAGGAATATTTACTACACCAGTTTCATATGCGAAGAGTCTAAAGTTAGTTAACATTTAGCTTCAGTTTTAGGCACAATGGAACTTGGAATACTCTGAAACGGGCTTGTTGAGCATACATATTGGTCCTTGAGAGTACTTCTAAGGATGCTGTAGAATCTAGAGTAAGGGATAGATTGAGGACTGAAAATAAAATTATGGAAGAACTTTGAGAAATCTAAGTTCTGCTTTGCCTATTTAGGAATTTTGAGTGAGTGATGTTTTTCAAAGTTGGACAAACAGAACCCACACATTGTGTTTTTACCCGTCCCTACCCATGCCCCTTGGCTTAGGCTTGTATTTTCAGAAAAGAATAAGGCTGAGTTGGCACGGGAGGGCTATAAGAAAGCCTAACTCTGATGTGAGTTAATACAAGTGCAGACCAGGCCAGCAGTGCTCAGCCAGTCGTCCCCCCACCCAGGAAGGTTGAAGATGCAGGAGCCCCACCACCTGTCCAACCCCCCATTTCATAAGTGCTTGTAGATGATCTAAAGGGTATCTGACAAATTGGAAATAAAGAGAATTTCTTAATAGTATTTTTATTTTTTCTGGCACTCTATGCACAGAATCTTACCCCTTTTTACACCTTTTGTGCACCAGAAGGCACACCAGCCAGGTCCTTCAGCTTTCCTGCTACAGTTCTAAGTAAAGAATCAGGTGCCAAGGACACAAATCCACAGGAAGAAATATCCAGATGCCAGTGGAGAGAGCTGGTAAAAAGAAACAGCACATGCTACCAGATGCAGAACACCAAAGAAGGATTCTAAATTAGTGGGATCCAGGTACTAGAAGAAAGGGATGTTGCTTTATTCTCTTCTATATGAAGAGAGTTCTGAAGAAATATTGGAAACGGAACAAGAAGTCATAAAAAGAACCAACTGGAAATGTTATACTGAAAAATGATGGAAGAAAGAACCATATGGTGTATAGACTGAAAGAAGATTAGGGGCAGAAGACCACCGATAAAAGAACCATATGGTGTATAGACTGAAAGAAGATTAGGGCCAGAAGACCACCAATAAAAGAACCAGATGGTGTATAGACTGAAAGAAGACTAGAGGCAGAAGACCACCAATAAAAGAACCAGATGGTGTATAGACTGAAAGAAGATTAGGGGCAGAAGACCACCAATAAAAGCTAAAGAGATGGAAAATATGAAAGAATCTCTAGTTGTTAGAGACTTGAGGAAATAAAACTACCCCAAACTTAACGGTAGAAATAGAAGCAGGAAGGAGGAAGAAAACAGAAGCAGTAAATAGCCAAGCAAATGATGAAGATGAATTTTCTTAATTTCAAATTGAAAAGGTTGAAAGTTGTCAAATTAAACTTGAGAAAGATAAGGTCAAGAAAATAAGATAAATAAGCTCAAGTTCTCACTCAGACATGGTGAAATTTAAAGAAAAACTATTGTTAAATTGCAGAGAAAGCTGTGTTTGGTGGCACATGCCTTTAATTCCAGGACTCAGACTTAAGAGGTAGAGGCAGGCAGATTGGTGTGAGATCAAGGCCAGTCTGGGCTACATAGTTCTGGTCAGCTGTGGCTACAGGGAGACCCTGCCTTAGAAAGAAAGAAAGAAAGAAAGAAAGAAAGAAAGAAAGAAAGAAAGAAAGAAAGAAAGAAAGAAAGAAAGAAAGAAAGAAAGAAAGAAAGAGAAAGAAAGAAAAAGAAAGGAAGGAAGGAAGGAAGGAAGGCCATGAATTCACCGTAATTCAACTTCACTCACTGCCTCCATTCCTCCCTCATCCTCACGTCTCAAGCCCGGCACCCACACACCCCATCCCTCCCCGCACCCTCCCTTGCCCTTTACTGACGTTCCATTCTCTCGCACTCCATCCACTCACACCTCCCTCCTACCTACCGCTGCCCTCCCCCTCCATTCCTTCCTCCTCCCCCCCCACTCCATACTCTCTCTTCTCCCTTCCCCCATTACACCCTTACTTGCCCCTCCCCCCCTTCCTTACTCCTCCCCCCCTCCCCCCCTCCTTCCATTCCTCCTACTTCCCTTTCTTCCTTCCTCAGTCACCCTCCCTCTCCCCTCTACTCCCCACTTCCTTTCCGCCCTTCCCCTTTTTTTTCGTCCGGCACCCTCCTTTCCCTCCTACTTCGTCTTTTTCCCCCTACCCCCTCCTCACCTTCGCTCGCCCTTTCCTTTTTTTCCCGACTTCTCCTTCAAATATAAGATAAGAACATAAGGCAAAATATTCTCAGCTGTACAGATTGGAGCTTCTTCCATATGAAAGCACAAACTAGCAATGCTGGAAAGATATACTCATGAAATGACAGATAAGGAGGAGAACAATGTCTGGAAAATTCTGCAAGTGATATAAAGAAGGAAGAAAAATTACTCATTTGATCAAATTTGTCTTTTTTTATTTTTTTATTAATTTTATTTATTTCTGTGTATTATGAATGGTTTGCCTGTCGTAGACACATATGTACCTGTGCCAGGAGCAGAAGAGGGTCTCGGATTCCCCTGGAAACTGGAGTTCCCTGGAATTGGAGCTTCAGACGGTTCTCAGCCGCCATGTGGGTGCTGGGGATCGAACCCGGTCCTCTGCAAGAGCGGTCGGCTCCTTAACCACTAGGCCACTCTCCCAGCCCCAAATTTTGTCTTTTAAAATGAAAAAATCACAATTCTCTAAACAATCAGAACTGAAAATTACATAGTGAGACTGTCTCAAAAAAAAAATTAAGAAATTGTTGGGCCTGGAGAGATGTCTCAATGGTTCAGAGCATTTGCTGTTCTTTCAGAGGACCTGGGTTTGGTTCCCACCACCCACATGTGGGTGAACTGCCATCTATATAACTCCACTACCAGAGGATCTGGTGCTTTCTTCTGACCTTCAAGGGCATTGCATGACACATGTGCAGTTACAGATGTGCAGGCAAAATACTCGTACACATAAAATAAAAATAATGAAATATTTTTAAAGAAATTGTTAAGAATGAATAGATCTTAGGTTTTGCTTTAAAAGTGGAAAACATGAACAAAATTTGAAACATGGTTTTTACCTCTTAAGAAAAGACTTATAAAGTTTAATGTAAGTGAAGAGGTAAAAAGTAACTAACAGAAATTTTAAAATATAAAATAAAGAGCAACAATGCCCTACTGTAACAGTATAAAAATAATCATGATAAGTATCAAGGAATATCAGAATACTTTACAATAAAAACGATCCTGCAAAAATTTTGTACAAATAAATGAACTTAGGATAAAAATATTCAGAAATAGAGGTAAATATGAGTCAAAACTAAGATGTGATGGTATCATCAATATCTGTCAAAATATAATATTAAGAAAAATATGGTCCAAAGATACCAAAGACCTCTACAACAAAAATTTAAACCCTTAAA
The DNA here is from genome assembly GCA_009823505.1 of Rhizomys pruinosus. Lineage (NCBI taxonomy): Eukaryota > Metazoa > Chordata > Mammalia > Rodentia > Spalacidae > Rhizomys > Rhizomys pruinosus. The sequence goes on along the minus strand of VZQC01005070.1, from coordinate 2,382,885 downwards.
GAAAGAAATTGAAGAAGACCTCAGAGAGATGGAAAAACCTCCCATGCTCATGGATTAAATTAACATTGTAAAAAATGTCCATTTACCGAAACTTTATATAGATTTAATGCAATCCCAATCAAATCCCCAAGAGTTTCTTCACAGGCTGGAAACAAAGTTTCTTAAATTCATTTGGAAAAACAAAAGGACCCGAATAGCTAAATCAATCCTGAGTGAAAAGATCTAACACAGGGAGGGATCTCATAACCGGATTTTAAACTATACACAGGGCTATAGTCATAAAAACAGCCTGGTACTGGCACAAAAACAGACTGTTGACCAATGGAACAAAACCGAAGATCCAAATCTGAGCACATACAATTTCAGCCATCTCATATTTGACAAGGGGGCCAAGAAACCACAATGGAGAAAAAAAAGCATCTTCACAAGTGGTGTTGGCAAAACTGGATCACCACTGTAGAAGAATGAAATTAAACCCCTACCTCTCACCCTGTACAAAAGTCAACTCCAGATGGATTAAAGACCTCAATGAAACCCAAAACTCTGAAGGTGATAGAAGAAAAAGTTGGCAGCAGACACAAGACATAGGCATAGGAAAAGACTTCCTAAATCAGACAGCAGCTGCACAAGAATTAAGGTCGACAATTGACAAATGGGACCTCATCAAACTCAAAAGCTTCTGTACATCAAAAGAAACAATCAAGGAAGTGACGAGAAATCCCACAGAGTGGGAGGAAACCTTCACTGCAGATACATCTGACAAGCATTGATTTCCCAGAATATAAAACTACTCAAAAAACAAAGAAAAAGAAAACAAATGACCCGCTCAATAGATGGAGCAAAGAACTGAAGAGACTTCACAAGCGAGGAATTAGAGATGGTATGAGAACACCTCAAGAAACTGCTCAACATGCACTGATCATTAAGGAAATGCAAATGAAAACCACTTTAAGATATCATCTTACTCCAGTAAGACTGGCTAAGATCAAGAAACAAATGATACCAAGTGCTGGAGAGGTTGTGGGGGAAAGGGGAACACTCATCCACGGCTTGGAATGTAAAACTCGTACAGCCATATGGAAAGCAGTTGTGGAGAACCCTTGGAAGACTTGGAATGAACTTGCACCCACCCAGCCATACCACTCCTGGGCATGTACCCTCAAGACTTTACGCCACCACAGAGAACATGCACGGCCATTTTTATTGCAGCTCTTTTCACAATAGCAAGGAGTTGGAACCAACCTAAATGCCCCTCAACTGGAGTGGATAGAGAAAATGTGGACATCTACACAATGGAATTCATGCAGCAGTAAAGAAGACGACATCACGAGCTTTGCAGGAAAATGGCTTAGCAGAGGACATCATGCTGAGTGAAGTAACACAGTCCCAGAAAACAACATGCATGGTATACTCATCTGTGGATTAGTGCAATTACCCGTTGTTAGTAATTATTTCTTGTGTAGGCCCCTGAGCTTTTGTACAAAGCTTTGAGCATAATGCATTTTGGAAAACAACAACACAGAAAAATACTGTACGATCAAAGACTTACTGAAACAGTGAACTTCTGCTCAAAACAGTCAACTTCCCCATGGAAAATATTGAGAAAGACTAAGAGATGGAAAGCATGTTTGGCAGAATGCACGAGCTCTGGTGGGGTGGGGGAATGAGCGGGAACATGGGTCTAGATTTGTTAAAAATAAATAAAATAAAATAAAATAAAATAAAAGGAAAAAAAAAAAAAGAAAAATATGGTATATTGATGATGAGCAGACTTACTTAAGATTTCACTTTGTGGTACCTGGAAAACCAGCCAGCTGGAAGCAGCCCTATGCAGCCCTTTTCTGCTAGAAGAGACTGCATCAAGTTCAGCTTCCGGACCCCTCCCCTCTGAGCAAGGGCTATCTGGTTACAGATAAACTTCCTAATGTCTGAGCCCCACTGGGCCCCAAATGCCTAGGAGTGGGGTGGACGTTAGGAGGCTGGGAGGTAGTTTAGGGGTAGAGTCTCTTCTCATTCATAAATCTACATTCACCTTTTTCCTGTGAAAGAGCTCAAACCACTCAGCGAAGCTTCCTGACAAGTAGATTCCTCCTGAGGTCACAGCCTATCTGTTGGGAGAAGATCCTGTGTTCTTTGTCTTTTCTTGAGCATTGCTTCAAAAGGACCTGTTGGTCCTTACCATGGACCAGATGGTCTTGCAGACTCAACTCTAGGCACTGCTGTAGCCTCTTGAATCTAGCCTGCCTAGAAATATGAAGCATACCCAAAGGAACATCATGCACTTATTAAAAGAATACTTCTAGTACAACATAGTATTAAATCTATATATCTGACATAGTGAAGATTAATAAGAAGTAATGTTGGATCCTGAAAATGACTTCTTTCACTTTTGGCAAGATGGCCACAAGAGAAGGTATAAGGGTAGAATTTTGTAGATAAAATATGTAAAGTAAAAAAGGACTACTGTAAAACTAGAGCTTTAAATTGTTAAATTAGGGGCTGGAGAGATGGCTCAATTGTTAAGCAGTAGCGGCTTTGACAGAGGACCTAGGTTTAGTTCCCAGCACCCACAATGCAGCTAACAACTGTCTCTTACTCCAGTTCCAGAGAAATAGAACATCCTCTTCTGAGCTCCGTGCACATTGCAGGACACATGTATGCACTTATATATATGCAGGCAATATATTCATATATAAAATAAAAATTATAAATAAAATATTTTAAAAATAAATAAAAAGTTAAATTATTATAAAGAAGTATAGCTGAACTTGTTGTAAATCATATGAAATTTCTAAATTATCAGTAATGCCTGAAACATCAAAACTCATGACCAGTTGGAATAACCAAAGAATATTTTATTTAAAATATGAAGTGGTTGTCAAAGACCTCTCTTTGCCTCAAGTGTTGACACTCCTATATCTGTAAACTCATAGACAACATATATTATGATATTCCCCATCTCAAGTAAATAAAGGAGAAATATTGCCCAACTTAATTTGTGTGTCAAATGAAATATTGTTTCTAATACTAGGAAATTATAAAAGAAAACAAATTTACACATCTACATTCACTTACAAATATAGATACCATAATTATAAAAGAAAAAAGCCATCTACAGCTGGCATAGTATCTAAAATACCAACAGATTTCTACTGAGAGATGTAAAATGGTTCTGCATCAGATTACTCCCATTACATTCAAGCTTATCATACCTTATCTTGTGGTTTTCAAGTGCAGTTTCTGGAGCATAAGGATGATTTGGTAGATAAATGCATATTTTAGAGTAACATAAAATTAAAGGAAGAAAACATGAATTCCTAAACATAAAAAAGACTGAGAGAAAGATGCAGGATAGTTGTGGCAGAGTGCATGATCTGGGGTGGGGTGGGGGGGAGGGAAAGGGGAATATGTCTAAACTGAACTGAGAAATGATGTCTGAAATACACAAAACATCAATAAAAGCATTATAAAAAAATATATGGTGCCTCTTCCCTGAGATTCTGACTCAACAGCTCTGGAATGGAACCTGAGAATTTGCTTATCTAACCAGTTGCCAGGAGACACTTGTGCTTCTGGTCTAGGGACCACACTTGTGAATCAACCTAAGACCGTCAATACAGTTATTGTGTCTCCTACAGCATGCATATCATCTTTCAACCATGTCCCAGACACTGTTCCAGTCATTCCAGACATTATCTTCACATTTTTCTTCACAATGATACTCCTTTGTTCCATTTGGAGGTTACTTTGAAACTTACTTAGAAGTATGAATCCTTGCTGAATCCCATAGTTTCAATGGTGGAAATGGGCTACCAGTGCAATTTCTTCTCAGGCAGAAGCCTATGCTGCTCACAAACACAGTACATCCTCTTTGGACTGTGAACTGCAGGAAGCTGGATGGGGAGCGCTCTTTGACCCTGACTACTTTGTAGTAAACTGCAGAAATAAAGCAATGTTCCCATGCTTCCTGTTCCCAAAGAGTCAGCCCTGAAGCTCTGCCCAGGACTGTATCATTCCTAGACCAAAGCTCCAAGGGCATTATTGTTCATGGACTCCCCACCCCACTGTGCAGGACACTGATGATATGACAGTGGAATTGTTAGCCCATTAAAAACCATCCTTATCCTCTTAAATATTATATGTTAATACAGTAAATAGTTTGCTGCAGAAAAGCCTTAAGTGATTTATCTTTAAAGCTGGAAGCAAGAGTAACAAGCCTGTTCTCTATTCCAAAATACAATAGAAGACTTGGCTAGTACTATAAAGAAAGAAAAACAATTCTTTATGGTTTAAATTATCAATCAACCAACAAATACTAAAGCTAAGAACATTCAAAAGAGTGCCTAGGTTAAACAATTAGGACATTTTATGACCACCATTGATTTTGTAGAAAACAAAATAAATGAGGGTCCATTCATTATAGACATAAAAATGAGAAAGGACATAGGCATTATCCTACCAATGCTATCTATACTGATCATGGATGACATTTTAAATTTCTACTAAATCATGAAAAGAAAAGAAGTAAATAAACAACATAGCATCTTGCTGGTTGCTAAAATATATACAATTTCAATAATGTTCAAATTATCTAGGTCAGAACAGTACCAGTTAGAGGTCAAAATAAAGTGTTTGAGAAACTTGATGAGTTTATCAAGTTTATGTGGAAAATTTAAAAGTCCATACAGAGCTATATCAATGATGGAAAAGAAGGCTCAAAGGGGCTTGAGCCCAGATGCAAGGACAGGCTAAAAGGCTATATAAACAAAGCCATTTGAAGGATCTTAACACATATCTACAGACTAATGGAATGAGAGAATGATAAGGTAGACTCATGATCACCACACACATGATTAAAATAAGCATGGAAGCAAGAACTGATACAATGGATTGTGTCAAAACAGCCACAATAGAAACACATATAAGGGGAATTTGTGAGTGGATTAATAACTGAAGTGAAGAGTTAGAATAAAGCAAAATCACAGATCTATTCAAAGAACACAATAAACAAATTTAATTGATGAAAAACTAAGAAGATATTTTTCACTGTATAATTGTGACAGGGGATTGATCTGTAGATTTCAAAACGAACTTCAACAAATCAACAACAACAAAAATCACAATCTCCCCCCCCCCCAAAAAATAGAAAGGGCTAAAAAGAAGCAGATTCAACAAATGGACTCTCCACAGGCTGAGAAGTGTAGCAAGAATTCCTGAAACACAAGGACTGAGGAGATTGCTCAGTCAGCAAAGTAGTGACATGTGCTTTTTCATTCCTGTACTGTGGAGGTGGAGACAGTCTATCTAAGGCTTGCTGGCTAGCACCATGGTCAGTCAGCTTGACAAGTTAGAAACCAAAGAGAGACCCTGCCTCAAAAACAAGGTGAACGGTGCCTGAGGAGTGAAACCCGAGGTTGTCCTCTGGCCTGTATATGTATTTATACATGTGAGGATACACACAAACATGCGTAGTTGAACATATATGCACACACATGCAAACATGTATACACAAAAATGTTTCTGAAAGATGATAATAAGTAAAGTAGCATCGAAATTCACAATTATTTTATACCTAATATATTAATAAAATTTAGAATATTGGAAATACCAGATTGGGATTAAAGATTGTTAGTAACTCCCTCCCTGAAGAGTAATCATCAGTATTTGTTCAAATATCAGTGTGTGAATATTCGATGTACATGTATTTAATAAATATATATATATACATTGCATAATGTATATACAGTCTATCTATAGCTATGCATCTTTACTACAATTTTATTTTTCAATTTAAACTGTTCAAAGATTTTTCTCACACAGATGACAAGAGAGATTTAGAATAATGTCAACACAATATTGCTCATAGAAATTGGAAGTTAGATCTAAGTTGTGTATGTACAACTGAGGCCACAGTAGTGGAAGTTTGGAATTGTAGGGATTTAAGTGTGAGCAGATTTCCTGCATGCCCTGCTTTGTAACTTCCTCCAAACTGAAACTCTAATTCCTGGAGGAAAGTGGGAAAGGAATGAAATGTACAGAACCAAGGGACCTCCAGAAAGCTGCATGATCCATGTCTCTCCCCAAAATTGTTTAAGTAGTAACAATTTCAGAGGAGAGGAGATTCTTTTTTTAATTTTTAATTTTTATTTTTCTCTGTGTGTCTGAATGTACTGTCTGCAGCTCTGTGCACCCATGTCGTGCAATGCCACGGAGGTCAGAAGAGGGTGTCAGATTCCCCTGGAACTGGAGTTCTCCTGGAATTGGAGTTTCAGACAGTTCTCAGCCGCCATGTGGGTGCTGGGGATTGAACCCGGGTCCTCTGCAAGAGCAGTGGGCGCTCTTACCCGCTAGGCCATCTCACCAGCCTAGAGGAGATTCTTTAAGGAGCCTAGCTGTCTATAGCTTCCTAGCTTTAGATAAAGGGTTCCCAGGAGTTGTGGAGGATCCTCTCGGTACAGTGTTATCAGTAGCCAGGAGCAATTGACTCTGGGACTCGTCCTTGTGCAGTAAATCAGTTTATTTCTCTGAGATCTCAGGTCTATGTAGACAAAAGCTGGCAGCTGTTTGCCAGCCCACACAAAAGCAACATTCAGGAAAAAGTTTGAAAATGGGACACATGACCTATGTACAGAGAGGTCAGGAGGACCTGTTTGTGCCAGATAACAGCTACACATCATCAAGCAAGGGGTTTTTCTTAGAACAAGAAACTTAGAGCCTCTCACCCAGCCAGGTTTCTCCTATCAGTCATATAGTGTTCTGCCTGACACAGATTCAAGATACTGTGTCCAGGTCCTGAGCTCTCTGATTCATGTCACCTAGTCTCTAACATTCAGGGACATACACATGACCTTCACCCATGCTCAGATGGGCTTTTAAGTGGCTCAGTTATTCCGATGTAATCCATGTTCTTGTAAGGAACTTCTATAAAAGTCCCTAGTTCACTAAGCTACACTTGAGTGGAACTGTTTCTTTAGTTTTCGCAGGTGCCCTAAATGGTTAATAGATATTTGTTCATGTTTCCGCAGGAAACGTCACAGAGCAGGCAAGGGGAGTAATTATGAAAATATTATGTTGTTCTAAGTAGGAAAAGAGAAAGATGGAGGGAGAGAGGAAAAAAGAGAGGGAAAAAGAGACAGAGAGAGAGAGAAGAATGTCATGTTGATTTTGATTGGGATTTAATTGATCTATAGATTCCTTTTGGTAAAATGGTAATTTTCACAATATTAATTCTAATTCATGAGCGTGGGAGATCCTTCCATCTCCTCCTGTCTTCCTTGGTCTCTTTTTTCAAAGATTAAAAGGTTTCATTGTGGAGATCTTTAATGTCTTTTGTCAAAGGATACTAGCTATTTTTTTAGTATATTGTGAATGAGATGGTTTCTGGGTACTCTTTCTCTAATTGTTCGTTATTAGTATATAAAAATGGCTACTGACTTTTTTTTATAATTTTTTTTTTATTTCGGTATGTGTTTGAATGTACTGTCTGCATGCAAGTGTGTGCACCCGTGTGGTGCAATGCCGCGGAGGTCAGAAGAGGGTGTCGGATTCCCCTGGAACTGGAGTTCTCCTGGAATTGGAGTTTCAGATGGTTCTCGACCGCCTTGTGGGTGCTGGGGATAGAACCCGGGTCCTCTGTAAGAGTGGTTGGCGCTCTTAACCGCTAGACCATCTCTCCAGCCCCCCCAAAAAATGGCTACTGATTTTTATAGATTGATTTCATAACCTGCCACTTTGCTGAAAGTGTTAATCATTTCTAGGAATTTTCTGATGGAATTTTTGGGACCTGTTGTGTGTAATATCATATAATCTGCACATAGGTGTATCATGACCTCTTCTTTTCTAGTTAGTACTCCTTTAATTTCCTTTTCTGGTCTTATTGCCCTAGCAATAGTTTCAAGCAGTATAGTAAAAAAGAATGGAGTTAGTGGACTGTCTTGTCTGGTTACTGATTTTAATGGGAATGCTCCCAGTTTTTCCTCCATTGACATGATATTGGGATTAATTGTATATAACTTTATTTATTTTCAAGTATGTTTCCTTTGGTCCAATAATCTCTAGGACTTTTATCATAAATGTTGATGAATTTTTTCAAAGACCTTTTCTGCATCTATTGAGATAACCATGTGATTCTTGTCTTTGGGTCCATTTATATGATTTATGACATTTATTGACTTATGTATATTGAGCCAACCCTGCGTCTATGGAATAACGCCAACTTGATATTAAAGTGCTGTAATACTTTAAATGAAATTAGGTGCACCAGAGTTTGGTGTATATGTTCGTTCATGATGGTAATATCTTCTTAGTTGTTCCTTTTATCAGAATGAAGTGGCCTTCTTGATCTCATCTAATTAGTTTTAGTTTAAAGACTATTTTGTCAGATATTAGAACTGAAACCCCTGATTTTTTCTTATTGGCATTTTGTTGGAATATTTTTCCATCCTTTCACTTTCAACTATAGTAGACAGTTTTGTTGGGTTAACATCTATGGTCCTTTAGAACTGAGAATACTTTGGTCCAGTCTCTTCTGGATCTCATAGTTTGCATTGAAATGTCATCTGTAATTCTGATGGGTTTTCCTTTATATGTGACCTTCTGATTTTCTCTTGCTGCTTTCAGTATTTTCTCTTTGTTCTGTACATTTAGCGTTTTATCTATGATATACCATGGGACTTTCTTTTCTGGTCCTGCTTCTGGTACTTTTATGGGTGTCTTTACTTAATTTGGGGAAATTTTCTTCTCTAATCCTGTTGAAGATCTGGCCAATACCATTTAACTGAGTTTCTTTGTCTTCCTGTATGCCTATGATGCATAAATTTGGTCTTTTCATATTGTCCAACATACCCTGCATATTGCATTCCTTTTTTAATAAATTTTTAATATTCTTTGCTTGAGTAGTCCAGTTCTTCAATTTATTGACACTCTTGATATTTTCTTTTCAATTTCATTTCAAATTTTCTTATTTTTTTACTTCCTTTTTTTCAGTCTTAGTTTTCCTCAATAGTCATCTTTTTGTGTATTCAGTCAAAAATTTGTCCCTATCTTCTTTTCAATCTTTGAGTTGTTGATTTGTATGGTCTTTAAATTTGTTGAATTATTTGATGTTCATGATTGGTCTTTTAAATTCTGTGCCCTAGGTTATCTCTAAGTGGTTCTCATTGTACAGCTCTTCTATATGTCTTGTGGTGTTTGTTGGGAACATATTATTTTTGTTTTCCAAGTTATTATGTTTTCATTGTGGTTTTACTATATGAATTTCTTTTGTTGCTTGTGATTCTGGTATGAAAGCCAAGCCTTCCTTTGTTGAGTTGAGGTCTGACACTGTTTGTATTATTGATGTTCTTTGGTTGCTTTCTCGTTGTTTATAAAAACCCAGGTGGGCCAGGATTCAGGCTCTCACTTTTGATTTTATAATGTAAGCTTCCCAAAACACTTTGTTTCCATTCTCCTGCTTTGGGACCATCTGCAGTCCCTCCCACTGCCCTAGAGCCAGGCATTCCAGCTGGCTGGTAGGGGCCCAGACCTTTGGAGAATGTCTGAGACCACCTGAATATTCCAGATTGAACTGGCAAAATTACTCCATGCCCATCCCCCTACTTTGGGACCATCTATAGTCCCTCCTACAGCCCCAGGGTTTAGGCTTCCCTGCTGACTAGTAGGGACCAGCACGTTCATCTCCCATCTCCTTCCCTTAGACCTTAGCCCTATCCATATGATGGTTCTGATGTGCATCTAACTAGCCAGTGCTAGTTCCCAAACTTGGAGGGCTCCAGAGTAGCCTGTGGAGACCCAAGTCAGGGAAGTCAGGTGCACTAGGCAGTCTCCTATTCTAAAATAATCATTGTTAATAATTAAAAAATATTTAACAAACAGTCCAAATTTGTGGTTTAATAAAAACCATACTATACTTTAACCCACAAGGTAAGATTCTATTAAAAATATAAGCAGTAAAGTGAGTTTGAGCCTCATAGTTGAGTCACCATTGGATAAAATTCCCTCAGCCAAGATAAATAGGCTATTGATGAAATCTTTAGGACATCACAAAACTCTATCTTAGGAGTAAAGTTAGCCTCTTCATCTTGATCACATGGTTTATTTGATCACAAACAGTTTCTTCAGGCCAATATGACAAATATTAGTAAGTTGCAAATTTTAAAGAAAATGAAAATCAAAATGTTAACAATAACCCCTTAGAAGCAGACTAATTCGGGGCTGGAGAGATAGCCTAGCAGTTAAGAGCACTGACTGCTCTTGCAGAGGACCCGGGTTTGATCCCCAGCACCCCATGGCGGCTGAGAACTGTCTGTAACTCAAATTCCAGGGGAACTCCAGTTCCAGGGGAATCCGAGACCTCCGCAGCATTGCACGACATGGGTGCACAAACCTACATGCAGACAGTACATTCATACACATACAAAAATAAATTTAAAAAAATTTAAAAAAGGAAGCAGACTAATTCAACCCCAGGAGTTCACGTGAAGGGATATCCGAGTAAGCAAACTGCAGAGTTCCTGGTAAGATGTTTGATTTCTTTGCATAATTAAAGCAGTACCTGGGTGCCAGGATGTAGCTCTTGGTGGTAGCTCTTTCCTAACATGCATAAGGCCCTAGATTCAATCCCCAGGGCCACAAAAGCAAAACAAAGACAAAATTGGACTGCATCCTGGAGAATATCTGTTCATTTGTTCCAAAGTGAATTGTTGACATTAGTGAAAACGGAGAGGAAAAGCCTTAATCCTAAAATCACAGTCCCTTAAAGCATTCAAACTCACTCCCAGGGAATACCAATTCCTTTCCTCTTACTGAGTTTTTTTCATTAACTGCTTCATCTTGACAATTTTTCACAATTTTTTTACTGTATAGTTCTCCTAAATAAGATCCATTTAATATATAGTTCCACCTTTTCCTTCTAATTTCTACTTTTTTTTAAATTAGTTTTTATTGATGCTTTGTGCATTTCATACATTTTTTCCAATTCAGTTCAGGCTTATTTCCCTTTCCCTCCCCCCCCCCCCCCCCCCCCCCCCCCACCCCATCCCAGATCATGCATTCTGCCATAACTGTCCTGCATCTTTCTCTCTCAGTTTTTTTTTTTTTCATTTTTAGCTAAAGTGATAATCCATGAGTACAAGCATCCTTCATGCAAAACCTATCTGCAGGCTTGTTGGGCCCAAACACCTACAGCCCCACCATCCAGTGGGGGGGGGTGACAGGTTGTTTGTTCATCAAGTTGATCAATGAGTGTCCGAGACTACATGCTGTAGTTTCACCATTCACCCACCATCGCAGCCTTACATTCTACCACGCCCCCTCTTCCGCAGGTTTTGCCTAGGCTTAGAAAAGGGGCACAGGTGGATGCAAGGTAAAAAACAGTCCACTCTCTCTGGAGCTGTTGACTTGGACTCTGGTCACTTCTGGCTGTTTCCTTTCTGGGCTGACAGTTTGTCCAGAATGGAAAGAAACAGCCTAATCTTCAGCAAGTGGTGCTGGCAAAAACTGGAATCACCACTTGTAGAAGGAATGAAAATTAAACCCCTACCTCTCACATTGTACAAAGGTCAACCCAGATGGACCAAAGACCTCAACGTGAAACCCCAAACTCTGGAGGTGATAGAAGAGAAGCTTGGCAGCAGACTACAAGACATAGGTGTAGGAAAAGACATTCCTAAATCAGACAGCAGCTGCACAAGAAAATAAGATCGACAATTGACAAATGGGACCTCATTAAACTCAAAAAGCTTCTTACATCAAAGGAAGCAATAAAGGAAGTGAGGAGAAGACCACAGAGTGGGAGGAAAACCTTCACAGCAGATAAATCTGACAAAGCATTAATTTCCAGAGTATACAAGCTACTCAAAAAACAAAGAAGAAAGAAAACAAATGAATCATTCAAAAGATGGAGCAAAGATCTGAATAGAGACTTCAAAGAGGAGGAGTTAGAGATGGCCGAGAAACATCTTAAGAAGTGTTCAACATCTCTGATAATTAAGGAAATGCAAATTAAAACCACTCTGAGATATCACCTTACTCCAATAAGACTGGCTAGGATCAGGAACATGAATGATACCAAGTGCTGGAGAGGTTGTGGGGAAAGGGGAACACTCATCCATTGCTGGTGGGAATGTAAACTTGTACAGCCACTATGGAAAGCAGTGTGGAGAACCCTTAGAAGACTCAAAATGAGCCTTCCATTTGACCCAGTCATACCACTCCTGGGTATATACCCACAAGACACAACTTACTGCAAAGATACATGCACAGCTATGTTTATTGCAGCTCTGTTCACAATAGCAAAAAGCTGGAACCAGCCCAGGTGCCCTTCAACTGACGAGTGGATAGAGAAAATTTGGTACATGTATACAATGGAATACTATGCAGCAGTAAAGAGGGACAACATCTAATTTCTACTTTTTTATATTTTTCTTTCTGTCAATGTGAAAAACATCATAACAAAAGCAACATGGGGAGGAAAGGGTTTATTTCAGATTATACTCCCAGGTCGCTGCCCATCACTAATGGAATCCAGGGCAGAAGCTGAAGCAGGAACTGCAGCAAAAACCGTGCAGGAAGCTGCTTACTATCTAATGCTGTGGCTCAGCTAGCTTGTTTATACAACCCAGAACTGCTTTCCTAGAGCTGCCACTGCCCATGGTGGGCTGGAGCTTCCCACATCAATCACCAATCAAAACAAGGGTCACAGAGCAAACCGATCTGGGACAATCCTGCAATTGAGGTCCCCTCTGCTGACTTTAGGCTGTGTCAGTTGACAATTGGTACTAACCAGGACTTTTTACCCCTCATCAACTTGACATACAAGTATTACTTTAAGCCATAACCTTTAATTCCATGCCCAAGAACTTATATTTACATTATTTTTATATATAATAAAACACAGTACAACTTTAAGTCTCACCATCTTTAAAATTTCCAATGCTTTAAAAATCCGATGTGTCTTTTTAAAAAATACAAAGTCCCTTATCTGTAGGCTCATGCAAAATAAAATCGGGTTATGTACTTATTTCTTTTTTTTTTAATTTTCATTTATTTTTGTATGTGTATGAATGTACTGTCTGCATACAGGTTTGTGCACCCGTGTCGTGCAATGACGCGGAGGTCAGAAGAGGGTCTCGGATCCCTCTGGAACTGGAGTTCTCCTGGAATTGGAGTTGCAGACGGTTCTTAGCCACCATGTGGGTGCTGGGGATCGAACCCGGGTCCATCTGCAAGAGCAGTCGGTGCTCTTAACCGCTAGGCCATCTCTCCAGCCCTGTACTTCTTATTTCTAAAGGGAAGTATCAAGGCATAGAAATACTTAGATGAAAGCAAAACCCCAAATCCAGCAAGGTAAATCAAATCTTGTCACACAATATCTGGCACTTTGGATCACACATGATCCTCTGGGCTCCAAAGTGATGGGAAGCTCTATTTCTCCAGTTCTATCAACCACAGCACACACAGCTTATCCATAAACTTGACCCAGCTCTACTCTACACCTACCACCATGCTATGTAGAAAACCCATATTATTTTAAAACCCTGAAAAGAAGATTGAAAATGATGTCAAAATATGGAAAGACCTCCCATGCTCATGGTTTAGGAAAATTAATACAGTAAAAATGTCCTTTTTACCCAAATTGATATACAGATTCAATGCAATCCCAATCAAAATCCCTATGAGCTTCTTCATAGACTTGGGAAAAAAAGTCCTTAAATTCATATAGAAAAACAAAAGACCCTGAATAGTTAAAGAAACCCTGAGTAAAAAATGCAATACAGGGGGGATTGCTCTACCAGACTTCAAGCTATATTACAGGGCCATAGACATATAGATATCCTGGTACTGGCATAAAAACAGACCTGCTGACCAATGGAACAAAACTGAGCTCATATAATTTCAGCCACTTCATATTTGACAAAGGGGCAAAAAAATAAATCCTCAATGGAGGAGAGATAACATCTTCAGCAAATGGTGCTGGCAAAACTGGATCACCATTTGTAGAAGAACAAAACTAAGCCCCTACTTCTCACCCTATACAAAAATAAACTACAAGTGAATCGAAGATCTCAACCAGAAGCCTGAAACCCTGAAGGTGATAGAAGAAAAACTTGGTAACAACCTACAAGACATAGATGTAGGAAAAGACTTTCTAAATCAGACAGCAGCTGCACAGGAAACAAGGTCAACAATCGACAAATGGGACCTCATCAAACTCAAAAGCTTCTCTACAACTGGAGAGATGGCCTAGTGATTAAGAGCTCTGACTGCTCTTGCAGAGGACCCGGGTTCGATCCCCAGCACCCCATGGCTGCTGAGAACTGTCTGTAACTCCAATTCCAGGAGAACTCCAGTTCCAGGGGAATCCGACACCCTCATTGCACGACACGGGTGCACAGACCTGCATGCAGACAGTACAGTCATACACATAAATAAATAAAATAAAATAAAGAAAGAAACAATCAAGGAAGTGAAAAGAAAACCAAGAGTGGGAGGAAACCTTCACCAGTGACACATCTGACAGAGCATTCACATCAAGAATATATAAACTACTCAAAAAACAAAGAAATAAGAAAACAAATTACCTACTTAAAGGATGGCGTAAAGAGCTGAACAGAGACTTCACCAGTGAGGAACTAAAGATGGCTGAGAAACATCTTAAAAAGTGTCCAACATCATTAATAATTAAGGAAATTAACATTAAAACCAGGGCTGGAGAGATGGCCTAGCAGTTAAGAGCACCGACTGCTCTCACAGAGGACCCGGGTTCGATCCCCAGCACCCACATGGCGTCTGAGAACCATCTGTAACTCCAATTCCAGGAGAACTCCAGTTTCAGGGGAATCCAATGCCCTTTTCCATCCTCTGGAACACAGCACGGGTGCACAAACCTACATGCAGACAGTACATTCATACACATAACATAAATAAATGAATAAATAAATAAATAAATAAATAAATAAATAAAATTAAAAAAAATAAAACCACTCTCAGATATCATCTCTCTCTGATATGACTGGATAAGATTAAGAAAACAAAAGACACCAAATGCTGGAGAAGTTGTGAGAGAACACTCATCCACTGCTGGTGGGAATGTAAACTTTTACAACCACTATAGAAAGCATTGTGGAGAACCCTTAAAATACTCAAAATGAGCTTACCACCTGACCTGGTCATACCACTCCTGGGTATGTACCCAAAAGACTCATCTTACCACAAAGAGACATGCACATACATGTTTACTGAAGCTCTCTTCACAGTAGTGAAGAGCTGGAACCAACCCAAATGCCCCTCAACTGATGAGCGGGTGACAAAAATGTGGTACATCTACACAGTGGAGTACTATTCAGTAGTAAAGAAAGATGACATCATGAATTTTGCAGGTAAATGGATGGAACTTGAAGCTATATGCTAAGTGAAGTAACACAGTGCCAGAAAAACAAATGGAGAATGGTTTCCCTCATCTGTAGATGCTAACACCAAATCCTCCAGATGAAAGGCAAGCTGAACATTATCATTATATTTCTGTTTATCTGAAAGCAACTATGTTGGTATAATGTGAATCTCTCAACGGGCTCCAGAATCCACCCAGCACTTATTTTCAGACTCAGTAATTACTGTATATGGGTGGAGAGTATGTATCCATATTTTAGAGTAATATAAAATTAATGGAGGAAAATGTGAATTCCTAAGCATAAAAAAAAACTGTGAAAATGATGCAGGACAGTTATGGCAGAATGCATGATCTGGGGTGGGGTTGGGGGAAGGGAAAAGAGAATATGCCTAAACTGAATTGAAAAATGATGTCTGAAATACACAGAACATCAATAAAAGCATAAAAATAAGAAAGTGATGTTAATAAAATCTTTCTAAAAAAAAAGAAACCCCATATTCTTTGCATCTCTAATACCCTGGGGTCTCCCACTATAGCTGAAGCTGCACCTTCACTAATGGCCTCACCTGGCCTCTCTTCTAACTTTGCCATATAGTACCAGATCTCAGCCTTGCATCTCTGCTTCATCTTCCATGACCTCAAAACTAGTACCACATGGGTACTTACACATTACCATGTTAAACTATAAGCTTAAGGTACAACATTGCCCCCATAGACCATGGACCGTGTGCTGACCTTACAGAAACACTTCCCAGAAGATTTCTCTTCAGTCTTATTAATCACGCTTATTCTTCAGCCCCAGCTCACCAGCAAACACAGATTCTTACCCCAAAATACCACATGAACAATTCCAATGGATTCCTTGCTTCCCTCTGAAACTTCATGAACTTGATCTCCACTGTCTTTATTTCTTTTAGCCAAGCTCCCACAGCAATAGCCCATTAAGTCTGAGCACCCAGTGACTTTTCAAGCCCGCAGTTCCACAATCTGTGCCCACCCTACCCCCCCCCAAATAAAACATTGTCAGGTCCATAACAGCATCTCGAAACTAGGACAGTTGGTAAGTTCTATTTCTAAATGCAAGGTTACTATTCTGACTTACACTCTAAAATTTATCACAAGCGTTCTTTTTTTTTTTTTTTTTTGTTTTTTTTAAACAGGGTTTCCCTTTAGTCCCAGCTGGCCTGGAGCTTGCTCTGTAGACCAGGCTAGCCTTGAACTCACAGAGACCCACCTGCCTCCATCTCCGGAGTGCTGGGATTAAAGGCGTGTGCCACCACGCCCAGCACTAAAGACAGTTCTTAGCCACCATGTGGGTGCTGGGAATCGAACCCGGATGGGTCCTCTGCAAGAGGAGTCAGTGTTCTTAACTGCTGAGCCATCTCTCTAGCCCTGCAAGAGTTCTTTATAGCTGTCAAGAATCAGTAGTATCATTATGTAAATAATAAAGATCTGTGTGTCAGTTCCTTATTTTCATAATATGCAATAATAATGTGTTGCACACTTTGAGATCCTAGCTCTGATTCCCAAGGGATGTACATGGTAAATTCTTGGCCTCTCTAAACTCCTTCCTCCCAGATGGCAGCTTCTCACAGTCCTTTTTTCTTAATATAAATAAAGGAATAAATGTTGATACTTCTCAAAGTTTTTTTCTACCATGGATCTTCTCACAAAATTTGTAGGGCAAGTGTATTTTGAGCAGATGGTATTTGAAATTCATTTATGTTCTTTGCCTCATTGTTTTAAGCTATTCATTGTCTGTAATGTGTAACATCTATAAAAAGATGGTCTCTAGCTTTTTGGGACTTGCACTCCATGGCGGGAATAAAGATAATGAATGAGTAGGTAAAATTCACGAAGGTCATAAAGTATCACTGACTAAGTGCTACTTTGGAAACCTTTTGATGATGAAATATAATGTGTACTCAGAGACAGTTAGCTGTTTGTGGTTTCGCTCTTTTTACCATATACTTACATATGACAGAAATTACATGTTCACCCCTCTTGATTTTCTGCTGCATTGAACAGGGTTGGTGATATTTTTCTAAAGGGGACCCAGTAGGAAATACGTTGGGCTGTGGAATGTATGTGTTCTCTATTGTGCTTCTCGTCTGCATCTGCTGGATGAAAGCCTACATGGATAACACATAAGCCAAAAGGCCTGGCTGTATTTCATTAAACCATTGTGGCAGACACCCAATCTTGATTTTCATCTCGTTTTCATACACCACTAAATATTAATATTTGTTTGGTTTTCAAACTTTGAAAAATGTTAAGCCATTTTTAGATGGGCTGCGATAAGTAGATAGGTAACAAGTAACCGGCTGCCTTTGGCTCTGAAGCTTGGGACATGGCACCTTCTTCCTTGATTGACTGTTGTTGTTGCTGTTGTTGTTTTTCAAACATTACAAAATACACACATCCTCTATGGTTTGTGAAAATGGAGATTGTGAATTAGTAGGTCTGAAATAGGACCTGAGTTTCTAAACACTAATATGATAGACCTGTGCCAATAAGAGTTATTGTGAACACAAAAAGTTGTTAAAAGATACAAAACACACTGCTATGGAGCTTATCCATACCCAGGAGCAGAGCGCTGTGGATGAACGTAAATGTCACTATTTTCTGGTTAGAGTTCTGCTTTGCTTCAATTTTTAAAACAATTTTTATTTCCGAATCATTTTTAAACCTATAAAATTTGGAATAAACAAAACAAATTAGGAAAAATCATGGGGTAATACTTTAAGAAGCTATTAAACTCATGTTTTCTAAAAATAACATTGTGGGGCTGGAGAGATGGCCTAGTGGTTAAGAGCACCGACTGCTCTTACAGAGGACCCGGGTTTGATCCCCAGCACCCACATGGCGGCTGAGAACCATCTGAAACTCCAATTCCAGGAGAACTCCAGTTCCAGGGGAATCCGACACCTTCTTTTGACCTCCATGACATTGCACGACAAGGGTGCATAAACCTGCATGCAGACAGCACATTCATACACATACAGAAATAAATAAAATAAAAAAAAAATAACATTGTGTCCTGAAAGTACAGTAAAAATCATTCTGAAAGATATTCAGCATACACACAGGAAATATTTAACATCCATACATATCAGACTTACCTCCAAAAAGAAACTGCCTGTAATGCTGCCAAAGAATGTAACTGTGAGTACGATGAGAAAGAATTTTACTTTATTATTTCTATTTTTTCATAGTTTCAAACATTTTCACTGTTAACAGGTATTAGCCACAAAATTACACACACAAACACACACACACACACACACACACACACACACTATTAGTTGTTAGATGAGCTGAGGGAATGAATATAAGAAATAAGAGTGTGTTAATGTTAGTATTTTCACTCCCTGTCACACGTATTCTACATACTCAGTACATGTGCCTGAGCACAGATCTTTGACCTCAAGGGAACAGAGCGGCATTATTACCGTGACATTGTCTGAAAGTTTTCAATCATGTCCAGTCAAGTTTGGGAGGAAGTCAGATTTTTTCAGCCAAGACCTAGACAGCTTCACAAAATAGAAGTTTACCTGCCCTTTGATGAGAATGGGAAGGCACCCTAATTTCATTCAATCTGAGGAACATAAAAGGAGACTTAAATTAATGAGATTAGCTTCAGAAAACGGATCCTGTGTCTCTGAATGTGTCCTCAGTCACTCCCCAGGAGTCCTGCTTTGTTTGAGTGACATTCAGGGCACATGCATGCTATTTTCTACACTTTGCTCATTTAGAAAATTTCTCCCCTCTGGCCTTCCTTGTCCTCCATAGAACCATATGGACAGCCAATGTGTTACATGCTGTGAGGAGGCTGAGTCCCACCCTCTGTCTTAAGAAATATTTTGACATGGGCCTGTTCATGAGAGTACCCTACATTTGAGTACACATTGATTAATTTAAAAGCCTTTAGCCTTGTCTCACTTAATCCTAAAGACATCTACTTGTGAAGGAGGCTGGGCAGTGGAGAGATGGCCTAGCGGTTAAGAGCGCCGACCGCTCTTGCAGAGGACCGGGGTTCGATCCCCAGCACCCACATGGCGACCAAGAACCGTCCGAAACTCCAATTCCAGGAGAACTCCAGTTCCAGGGGAATCCGACGCCCTCTTCTGACTTCCGCGGCATTGCACGACACGGGTGCACAAACCTGCATGCAGACAGTACATTCATACACATACAGAAATAAATAAAATTTTAAAAAAAATTAAAAAAAAAAAAGACACAACTCTGAGTGGCTGCATGACTTGCCTAAGCACACACAGCACATAAAAGTTTACAGTAGAAGTTGAAGTATTTCTTGGCCCCGTTCTCTTTGTAATAAACCTCCCTGTTGATTTTGCAAAGGGGATAAACACAGGGCCAGTTGACAGACAACTAGATTTGTTAGGACATTTCACTTTGTTTCAAGTTAAAATTCTCTGTAGTTGTTTGGATCCAACATTGAATCTAGTATAAATGAAACAGGAACTGAAGTAAACTAGGGCACATTTAGCCCTGATGTTATGTGTCAAAATACCATTTGGATCTGTCTATTTAAATCTACATTCCAGGATTTTTCACAACAAAGAATAAATAAATACAACCATTCTTGAACACAATGCTCAGTGAACTTGGGAGTTTGATTTTTTTTGTGAAATTTTTGTGTTCTGATTACTATTTCAAGCTTATCTTTTGATCTTCTAAGATAAATGCTATGCTTTCCAAGAAATTACTGTTGAAGTAACCACTGTATTTTGACTTTGATATGTTACTTTATTCCCATTTCCTTGTTGATTTTTTTTTCCTAGTGTATATTACATTTCAGGGTCTTTGAGAAATAATCTTTTCATTTGCAAAATTCCAATTACAGATTTTTAATAAAAAAGGGTGTGGTGAGACTTATTTGTTATTGTAGATTGAGTAAAAATCCATTAGTAAATTAAACTGAAATTACTTTGCTCACAAAGGAAGACTTATAAATCAAGAAACCCAAGGTTTCCATAGCAATCTGTGGCATCTAAAGACTAGAAACAGAGGACTACATTCTACTTTCTAGAAAACACTTCATTAGAGAAAAGATATATGAAATGTCTTCAGGGTAGAATTTGACAATAAAAGTAGATCCTCACTTAACAAAGATACTTCTATTTTCCCAAACTAAAAATAATGCAAAGTAATTTGGACAATTTTTATCATAAATGCACATAACACTTCTGTCTCTGGAACTGGTTGATATTTATTCAGTCAGAGGAGTAAAAAAGGATTGCATTTTAAACTAAATATATTTATTGAAAATAACCCTAGTCATAGCAGAAATATGCTGGACAGAGGAAGGGAAAGGCATATTTATGAAAAGGAAAAATAGAACCAAAGAAGAAAAAAGTCAGCCAGATCTGAGGGGCACTCACTCTAGGAGCGAACACAAAATAGTTGGGAGTTGGGGGGGGGAGCTGCTCTATGTGTGTTTGCATGATTTCTGGGCTTTTGGCTCATCAGAGATATACCAAATAGCCCTGCTGCAGTGGACATCTGTTGTTTTTGCCTGCCCAGCATCCATTCCCCCTTCTTTTGGTGACAGCATTTTAAAATTCCTTTGAAAAATTACACTTTGCCCAATGTGTATGATCTGTGTGTGATACTCAGTTAAGAACTCGTGCTCCTCTTTTGGTAAATGAGAGGCACATGACCTCGAACAAGCCAGCCAGACTGTCCCCTGGGTGACTGACTGAACCTTTTATGAATGATAGGAAGGCATGGCATGGTTGGCTGAGATCCAACTCAACCACAGCTTCATGGAGAGATTGTGTGTTGCACAATCTCCTAAGAGACCTGCTTACTTAAGTTTTCCTTCAATTCAGAACTGTATATTTATCTGTCTACATATTTATTTAAATCACTTCAATAAATTGGAAATCATTTCTCTTACTTATGTCCATACTTTAATTAATATTCATGCCAAATTGGGCATAAGACACTTTACATTGTTGGAGTGTACCTTTTACTGTTTTTAATTGTTTTGTTTTTTATCTTTTTGAGACAGGGTCACCCTGTAGCCCCAGCTGTCCTGGAACTGGCTCTGTAGACCAGGCTGGCCTTGAACTCATAAAGATCCACCTGCCTCTGCCTCCTGAGTGCTAGGATATAAGGCATTTGCCACCATATCCGGCTTGTTTTTAATTTTTATAATATATCATTTGAAAAGCACGATCCAGACCTCAACATGTTTTTTAGAGATTGGATTCTGTGGTATTCACCACAGTCTTGATCCTCAGAATACCTGCCAGTATCCTCATCAAATGTGAGATTCTGCTATGAGAGGAAGAGAAAGCATGGTGAATTTTCTAAATGAGTAACTGAGCTTGATTGATTCAGTGAAGAAGAAAAAGGCAGCAAGCACCAGTGTTCTGGATGCTAATACACCCACAGATAAGACTTCACCTGCCAAAGACAACAATGGATTTTAGTCACAGACTGAGACTCAATGATATGAGGAAGCCAAAAGGAGAAAAGGAACCTAAGTCGATCATCCTAGTATTTTTAACAAATAGGCTTTTGAAAACATGTTTATTGAAATGTGTGTCTCATACATCATTTCTCAGTCCAATCTAGACACATCTTGCCTCCCAATCTTGCCTCCCATGCCCCCGCCCCACCTGAGTTCATGCTTTCTAAAGAGCTTAGTGGGGGGGGGGGGGGGAAGGGAAGGGGATATATGCCTGAACTGAATTGGAAAATGATGTATGAAATACACAAAGCATCAATAAAAATAAATTAAAAAAAAAAAAGAGCTTAGTGGACCTAGTAGCATCATTCACAAAAGCTAAAATATGGAAGCCAGTCATGTTGCTGGGTGGATGAAAAATAAGGAAATGGGATGCATGCATACAATGGAATGTTCCTCAGGATTTAAAGGGAAGGAAATTCTGGTACAACTTGAATGGACACTTGAGGACCTTATGCGAAGCTAGTCACTAGAATGCAGACTCTATATGAAACCACTTATATGAGGCATTTGGAGTCATCTCAATCACTGAGGCAGAAATGGTGGTTAAAATTTAATGAGTAGTTTCAGTTTTAAAGAGGAAAAGAATGCAGAGGATGGATAGTGGTATTATTGGTGCAACATTAGGAATGCATTTCATACCACTGATTATTTTATATATAAAGATGATTAAGATGATAAATGTATCATGTATATTTTACCAAAATAAAGAATACGTGAATCAAAAGCTTTTAGTGGAATACTCAGCATTTTTTGAGGAACATTAAGACAAAAGCTAGTGCTATGATTACTTTGAGTTTGTTTTTATTTTGTTGGGTTCTTTTGTTTTCTGAGGCAGGGTCCTCCCAGATGGCCAGGAACCTACTATGTAGAGCAATCTGGCCTCAGTCTCATAGAGATCCGGCCGCCTCTCCCTCTCTAGTGTTGGGATTAAAGGTGTGTGACACCATATCTAGCTGTTGTGGTTTCTGACATTCTGTAGTATTCTTTGAGATCCCAAACTTTTATTAACATTTTTTTCAGAATCCATCTCTGGCATTTCCTGTCCCAAGTTAGAAGATAAAGATGAGCTCATTTTTCAAATGACAAAAATTAATATTTTGGTAAAAATGTTTTGACTACCAGAGCTAGTAAGTAGGCAACCTTGGTGAAACACTCTTTCTTATTTTTTATTGAACTTTTGTGTATTTCAAAAACATCTATACATTTTATAATTTTAAAAATTGTAATTTTTTTGAACTTTGTAAATTGCACTGTACATTCCATGTAGAATATGTATTTATGATGCTGTATATGGAGATTTTTTTTTTCTCATTTTCCAAAGATTGACTATTTCAGTCTCTAAGAGATTATTACTTTTTCTCAAACTCCCAAATGTTTTGAGCCTTCTAGATTCCTCTGGAAACTGGAATTGATAATCTTGCTGCTGATAGTCACAATTATATGTTATTAGATCCTTTGATACTCTCCAATTCTATGTTAACTCCCATAAATGCTTCATTTCACTAAATTTCCTCAATGACTTTACAATCAGGCATGATTATGACTAGTGTCCACTTCCTTTACAAGTGAAGAAGCCTGACTTTAAACAGACAGAGATAGGTTCAACTCCAGAAGCTACATGAAAGATAGGTTCAAATCCAGAAGCCTCTGATATTTGACACTTCCAAAACCACATTCCTTTTGTTGTTGTTGTTGTGTTTGTTTGTTTGCTTGTTTTCTTCTTTTTGAGACAGGATTTCGTAGACCAGGCTGGCATTGAACTCACAGAGATCTGCCTGCTTCTGCCTTCTAAGTGCTGAGATTAAAGGTGTGCACCACCACACCCAGCCAAAACCACATTCTTACTTTTTCTTAGTAAACTCTGTCATTGGTTTTCCTGTAAGGAGTGCTCCGGAAACATCTTGAGAACAGTATCCTCATCTCTTTCACAACAGTAAAGAACAAGTTGGGTTAAATGTTCCTTGTATATCAGCTACAATTCTTTCTTTTTCAGAAATATAATACTTAATTCAAAATTATGATGACAAAATCCCTCCCAACTCCTTCCCCCAGATATCTAGCTCCTCTGTTCTTTGTACTACAACCCAGGATTAAATCTATTTTAGTCTTCCAGGCAGTTAGTTACTTCTTCCTCTGTTCTTATAGGGCACGTACGTGATAGCTAAAATTGAATCAGGCATTATATATCTGTGTTACTCATCGTGGTGTGAATCACTCTAAATTAGAAACTTGGGTTGTTCATCACTGTATCTCCAGACCCCAACACCCTGCTTGGCACTTAGTAACACTCCATGGTAAGCGTCGATGAATAAATGATCACATGAAGTCTTTATTTGCAAGCTCAATTGACCTTCTCTGAAGGAACATTTTAAAAAACAGCACTCTGCACACTTGATGTCCTCCCCTTCCCTTGATTTCAATTATTTACATCAGAATTACTTAATCATGTGGCAGATAATTAAGGAATACATTATTTATGCTAAATAAATTAACGCGCCGTCACTTCCCCTCTCCTTCCCCTTGCCTGTGGTTCTGAGTTTCAGCCATCTCACAGCCAGCATGGGCATTGTAGGCACTGAGGCAGCAATACCACAGTAGTGTCATCCTATATTGCTAGGGGCCTTAGCAAGTTTGTTTCCTGGGCTCCCGATCTTTTCCTTTAGTTTTCAGCCCTGCTGATAGCTGCATGACTGTGGTAAGACTCATAACTTGTTCAGGTCTCAGTGTCTTTACCTTTTGATATTTCATAGAGTTGTGGTAAGGATTTAATGGCGGCATGCCATAGACCCTTTTGAAAATAAAATGCAAACCTAACCGTCCTCCACCACGAATACATGAGAACCCGATTGCATGTCTGTGGAAAACAACTATATTTATCAGCAAAAATTGGAATTACAGACCTATGAGATTCTGGAACTAGAAGCTTTTATCATAGTAATCGACCTTAGTCTCTCTCTCTCTCTCTCTCTCTCTCTCTCTCTCTCTCTCTCTCTCTCAGAAATAGGCTTAGAATATATGTCATTTTCCCAAGCTTACTAAACTATTAATAGTATTATTTATTAATAATAACTAACATTTAATGAGTTAGTCCTAGGCATTATGCTATGAGCTTACCATATTTCAATATAGTTCATGATCACAGTAACTTTCAAAAGTATTGCTCTTGCCATTTGACGGATGGGGAACTGAGATGTGGAATAGGTCAGTAGCAACGTCAGGAATCAGACCCAGGTTCATCTTAGAACAAAAGTCCAGGTTCTTGCTCATTATGCTAAGTAAGTTATTTTGCACAAAGGTTAACTGGTTAGAACAGACTACAACCCCAGAAACTTGTCTTCTTTCCAAATCATCTACTCCTTGGGGAATTATTTTCTAGCCATCTAAACCTCTCTACTGTGTATCTTGGACTGGAGAACCCATCATAGAGTAAATGTCTTCTGGTTACAGACACAACCACATAGGTCACTGATGAAACCTTAGTAGAGCTTTAGGGCAAGGCTCTATCTGTTGGTGTCCATGTGTCTATTTAGATGTCTGCTTTTCTCACTTGTGGAGTTGTAGTATCCGTAAGAACATTTTCCCTTGCTACCAAAGGGAAAATGTTCTTGCTACCAAAGGGAATATGTTCTCTGAACTAACTATAGACCTTCCACACCTCATGCAAGCATACTAGTTAATGATGGACAATCTATGAATGAGGGCTATTTCCTATGACTTAGATGGGCACTTACTTGTGTGTTATACAACACTCAAGTGTTCTCTCAGCCCCTTTGAACTTCAGATGTCAAACATAACTGTTGATTCTGCCTCAGCAGTGTTCTATTTTCTAGGCAGTATTTATATGGAAGCAGTTGAAGTTTATAGAGAATTTATGTAGGACCATATCATTTTAGTTCACAGGAGGGAAAAAGTTATATCAATATTTACTATGTTGACTATATGTAAATCCATAGTGGTGGTTGAACACGCCGTTTTTAACAGAAGACAGTATATTCCCCAGAGAAGTCCTGTGTCTGATTGACAGAAATGGTGACTAGAAGGTCAAGGTTGCTTAGTGGTATGGCCATCTGCTCTCTTGGCAAGTAGTTGACTCTAGGGCAGTAATGAGTTTATAATTTCCCATTTGATCTGAGAACAGGATTGAAAAGACATTGTTGCATTGAGAGTCACAGAACAGCTCTACACTATGCACAACTCTTAACTTCCATCTCAGAACAGCCTACCTGGACTCATATTTCTGCTTAGAGTTCTGTCCTTGGCAAGCCACTGAGTAGACTGTGAATTCTATCAAGCTGATTGTAGACAAAACAGCAAGGAGCTCCTGGCATCGAGAAAATGCTAAGCAGTTTTAAATCATGCTAAGAGATCTTGATCATTATAAACCTTTGTAAAGTCTAGCAGCCAGCTTGTCTGTGTTGTGAGAAAGCACTGAAATCTCAGTGTCTCTTCAAGTATTCATTTCTCATTGAGCTGAGAACTCTGAGCGGAAACAAAGAATTTTGATTAAGCAATTAATATGCAAGGAGTCATTTGCCTGATCTTGAACCTGTGCTGTGGTGAAGAGCAGGAGTTTCAGCCCTATAGCTTTCGTAGAAAATGGCCATTTCCTTACAAATTCATCATGCAGCATATTCAAAAAAGAAAGTGTTTCAGAAGATCAGCTCTAAAACATCCTCAGAGCACAGTTGTAATCACGGGAGGCCAGCTTCTCTTCCCAAGAAGCAAGATCTTCACATCAAAATGAATGCACAGGTCCGCACTGGTACCTATTAATCTACGGAGTCAGATAGTTTTTCTTCTTCAACTGACATAAGGAATAAAACAGATAGAGGAACAATTCTTAAACACACTTTAAGTGAATAAAGAAAAATAACAAATGTTTAGACTATGTTTTAAGAAAGAATAACTACACCCAAAGAGAAGAGAATTGACCAAGAAGATGCCTAGCTGAAGTTTAGCTGTTGGTTGGGGACCTTAGTAGCCTAGAAATGTTAGTTTAAAAGAGGTCCAATATGTGTGCTTTAAATTTTCATAAGATATATGAAACTCCAATGTTATAAAGATAAGTCCAGCCCTCTCTTTCCTAATGATTTTATCTGTGTCTAATCCATGCTTGAAGATGCTGAAGTAAATGAATAAAATTGGCAATATATTTGTAAAAGTTACCTTTTGGTCTTGCTCAAAAGACAGATATTCGAGATAGGTCATCCCCTTTGCAAGATGAAGGGATTTGTTTAATACTGGGATTTTGAGAGGGAATCTAGATCTTTGACTATGATGATAAAATGTCTTTGCTTTTCAGAAGAAAATCAACTTTAAGGTATGTCCATAGCCTAACAGAAGATTTAGCCTCACTTCCTAAGAGGGACATCTTCATGTTATACTGAATGCATTGGTGTGCAACAATATCTAGTGAGCATATCTTCTTTTTCTACATGGAAAAAAAACGTTCCCCTAAATCCTTGTGGTCATTATGTATCCTAAAATGTACTCAGATCATTTTCTATGTCACTTACTCAGACTGACTTCTAATTTAAAAAGAATATGTAGTAAGATACCTACATATGAATACCATAAAAATTGCTCATTTACTTTGTATGTTTCATTCATAAATAAAAGGATATGCCCAAGGAGTCAGCTAAAATTTCCATCTGATAGAAGAAGAGTCATTTTTATTCATAACTGTACCAGACTAGCTTTGGGCTCTGGAGTTTCATAGACTTTTGTTGTAGACAATTCTAAAAGAACTGAGAGCCGGGCATGGTGGTGTACACCTTTAATCATAGCACTCGGGAGGCAGAGGCAAGCAGATCTTTGTGAGTCAAGGCCAGCCTGGTCTACAGAGTGAATTCCAGGACAGCTGGGGCTACAGGGAGACCCTGTCTCAAAAAGACAAAAAAAAAAAAACACACTCACAATAGTCTCAAAACAACAAAATACCTAGGAACAAAAACCTAACCGAAGGACACCAAAGATCTCTACAACAAAAATTTTAAACCGTTGAAGATGAAAATTGAAGAAGACATCAGAAGATGGAAAAACACCCATGCTCATGGATGGAAAATCAAAATAGTAAAAACATCATTCTAGCAAAACTCTTGCACAGATTTAACACAATCCCAATTAAAATCCCCAAGAGTTTTTTCACAGGCTTGGAAAAAAAGTCCTTAATTTCATTTGGAAAACACTCCGAATAGCAAATCAATACCCGAGTGAAAAGAGCAATATGGGGGTGGGGGGGGAGGTAGGGGTGGGGGGATCTCTATAACCAGACTTCAAGATACACTACAGGGCTATAGTTGTAAAAAACAGCTTGTACCGGGCACAAAAACAGACCTGTTGACAAGGGAACAAAACTGAAGATCCAAACTTGAGCACATACATTTCAGCTATCTCATATTTGACAAAGAGCCAAAAGAACACAAGGAGAAAAGACAGCATTTCAGCAAGTGGTGTTTGCAAAAACTGGATCACCACTTGTAGAAGAATGAAATTAAATACCCTACCATCTCACCCTGTAACAAAAGTCAACTCCAGATAGATTAAAGACCTCAAATGAAACCCCAAACTCTGAAGGCAATAGAAGAAAAGTTTGCAGCAGATTAAAGATATAATCGTAGGAAAAGACTTCCTAAATCAGACAGCAGCTGTGCAAGAATGAAGGTTGGAAATTGACAAATGGGACCCTCATTAAACGCAAAAGCTTCTGTACATCAAAAGAAACAATCAAGGAAAGTGAAGAGAAATCCCACAGAGTGGGGAGGAACCTTCACTGCAGAAACAACTGACAAAGCATTGATTTCCAGAATAATAAACCACTCAAAAAAAAAAAAAAAACAAAACCCACTCAAAAATGGAGCAAAGAGCTGAACAAGACTTCACAATGAGAATTAGAGATGGCTGAGAAACACCTCAAGAAGTGTTCAACATCATTAACATAAGGAAATGCAAATCAAACCACTTAAGATATCATCTTACTCATAAGACTGGCTTGGATCAAGAAACAAATGATACCAAGTGCTGGAGAGGCTGTTGGGAAAAGGGTTCTACTCATCCACTGCTGGTGGGGAATGTAAAACTCATACAGCCACATGGAAAGCAGTGTGGAGAACCCTTGGAAGACTTGGAATGAACTTGCCACCTGACCCACCATACCACTCCTGGGCATGTACCCACAAGAACTCATCTTTACCACAGAGATCCATGCAACAGCCAGTTTATTCAGCTCTAATCACATAGCAAGGAGCTGGAACCAACCCAATTGCCTTCAATGATGAGTGAATAGAGAAAATGGGGTACACTACACTGAGTTCTATAGTGATAAAGAAAGATGACATCATAGCTTTGGCAGGAAATGATGGAGCTAGAAGATATCATGCTGAGTGAAGTAAAACAGTCCCAGAAAAAACAAAATGATATTGGTATCCCCAACTGTGGATGCTAGCACCAATTACCTAATTGTATGGCAAACTGAGCAATGTTTTTTTTTCTGAAAACAACTGTGCTCCTTATATTGTGAATCCCTTAAAATAAATAAAAAAGAAAGAGAAAGAAAATACTAAATTTTTTTTAATTTTAAAATTTTTATTAATAAGAAAAATCCAGGACCAAAAAATTTCAACTAAGTTGCTAAAAAAAAATCCAGAAAGAAAAAGTTGTGTAAAATATTATGCTACCTACTGTGATTTGAATGGCTACAAATTTCTTTTCAGAAATCACAGAAGCTGGAAGTAAGCTTAAATCCTCTTAAGTTGCTTGAGGTGGGGGGAGTCTATTGTAAATCTAGAATTTTATATATCTAGTGATAGTTTCTATGATAAATGAAAGGAAAAACAAAATAAGAGTATATATTTACAAATCAATATATAAAACTATATGCATGTATATCTATATCATTTATATATCATCTATATCTATATAAACTTCAGAGGAAGCGAAATAGACAGTTTATTGCCAGTAAATCTGCCCTGAGATTGAGGAATATTTTTCAGAAAGCAGAATACTTTGTTTGTGGTCACTTGATTCTACAACTCATCCTAGGGTTTTTTTTTTTT